>VXBL01005128.1:1662877-1719814 GCA_013400195.1 Aramus guarauna
GCCCCTCTGGTGCTGTGTTCTGGATTTGTGGCTAACCCAGCACTGATCCACAGCGGTGTTTTGGCTGTTGGTGAAGAGCGTTTGCCCAGCCTCAAGGCTTTCTCTCTTTCCCACTCTGCTCCCCCAGCAACTAGGCTAAGGGTGAGCAAGAATAAATCTTCTGGAAGATTTAATTACTTTTGACAGATTACTAGCAAATGGGAACCACCAAAACCCTTTGCAGATTCTCCACTGGCACTCAGCTTTTTAACCATTTGTAGTTCCTCTGCATGTTCCTTAAGCCACCAAGGAGATCTGAGATTAAGTATAGGTAGGTCAGACTGTACATAAGAATTTGTAAGTATTATTGATAGACATTTTAAGTTAATCAACTCTTAGTAGTGGTTTTGGCTGCAGAGTTAATACTTCTATTGCTCCTAAGAGCGCATATCACTTTCTAGTACAATTTCTAACAGCTATCTCATTAACTCTTCATTAACCATAACTGGAACTTGACTGTTGAGTACGGCCAAGCTCCTGCCTGTGACAGAAGAGTGACGTGTTCTGCAACAGTCACTCCAAATCCCAGAGGACAGGCAGCCTGCCCCAGCATGAAGTGCTTCCAGGAGCACCACCGCAGACCTCTGTATTTGCTGCGTTCCCCCTACCTGGGAGGAAGTAGCCCAAAGACTGGTTGGGGTTTTCTTGGTGCTTTGTTCTTTTTTTCCAGTTCCCTCCCCTCCAATATTTTTTCATTCAGTGAGAACAGATTCGTTCAATTAAGTTCTCTAGAGACACTCCTTGGAACTCCAGTGAGTAATAATTAAAAAATAATTTACCTACAGCACTAGCATGCTTTCAGCATAAGAGACGGTAAGCAAGCAACTGAAAAGTGCCTTTTCTCTCAAAGATCTCCTGGCCTCCTTACATGGAAAATTACACCCTTTGCCCATGACCAAGGAACTTTCAACTAAACATTACAGAAATCATTAACTGTTTTATCAAAAATGCTAAACAAGTAATTCAATTCATAATTACTTGGACAAATAACATTAGAACAAGATTTCTGAGGAAATAAATGATGCAATAAAGCCAGGTTCAATAAAATCGTGGTGATATCCCATCATGGCTATACATAATGTCCCTGTCTTTAAGAAATGAAAAATTACTGGTAGACAAATCATGCTGTATTGAAACACTTGAGCCTTTTGCCAAAGAGAAACCTGAAATGAATCTTGGGTGGATTAGTAACGCTTGATGGTTTTAGGACTTAATATTACCACGTTCATCCCTTCTTATATTTGCTGTACAGAAGTATCCATTCGGATTATTCAAAGAGTGTCATATTCTCAGTTATCATTACCATCATTATATATGAGAGTGAACACACATAATCATAACACAAAAATTAACTTTTCTAAAATTCTAGCCCCGACCCTGACCAAAACTCCCTGCCCAAGACGACTTCTTTAATTCAATGAAGAGAGATCTACTCAAATAAATGCTATTAGTGTAGTAAACCCCATTTTTTTTTTGTTCAGATATTAAAATAAAATACCAGGTTATAGTCCAGTGTTGCATAAGCTCAGAGGGAAGAGTTTATTGAATCATTATTTTTGTAAAGGCTGAAAAATAAAAACATAAGATTTCTCAACCCTGCTGCCCAGGGAACTTTTTTCTGCCCAGGGAATTTCTTTCCATCAGTCAGCAAAGGCAAGCGTGGCATCAGCACCCTTACGCCGCAGAGCGCGCTTCTGGAAGCCACGAGACTCGGAGGAACTTCCCTTCGTCCTCGGTGCCGGCCTTCGGCAGAACCTGCAGAAAGCAACAGCCAGGCTTGTGTCCACTTACGTCCCTTACACACTCCCCGACCACAGGCGTGTCGCCTGCGGAAGACTCCCGAAACCCTTCAGCTTCGTTTTCAGTGGGGCACTAATGGCGCAGGGGGAAACCTCATGGCTTTACCCCAGATACGCCGTTCCAAAAGGGTAGCTGGATGCCCCGCTCTCAGCGTGAGCGCTCAGCTGTTTAACACCTTAAACGCATCTGTGTTCGGTAACTGAGCTTTTCGATATTTGATAATTTTTATCAAGCTACCTTCTGAAGCAAAGATAACGGAGAATCAGCATTAGTTTCTTTGTGGGAAGGCAAAAGGAGAGCAAGACACGTTCTTGTACATTTGTTATGCGTGTTTTTGGGAGTTATACAACTTCAGTTTTGCAAAGCAATTTTCTGACTTTCACTGACAAGCAAATCTGATCTGAAAAATCTTACATCAGCAGGGTTGGTTTGCAGATGTTATTTGCACCATTTATTTATCAAAAATAACTAGAAAATGTTTTTAAAACATCATTCCAGACTGTACAAATAGGAATGTGACATGGGCTGTCTGTTTTACTTACACTGTTTTACTGCTTCATATTCTGAGCAAACAGAGAGGCTATTTTCCCCAGGGGTTCAGGAGGGCATACTATTTCATTTCTTCAGAAAATTGTTTCTCTGGATTTCAATCTTTTTAGCTAGATATGACAAAACATAATATCAAGAACACTTATGCTTTTTATCAGCTCTATTTTCAAAGCATAAATAATAGATCAGTATACATTTAAGTCAGGTGACTTAAATCTTATTTCAGAAATCAAATAAGCATTTTGCAATTTTTAAATGATGCTGTACATTTTCACAACAGTATCATTACGCCTTTAAAATGCTTTCAAAAGACCAATTTATAAGCACGGAGCGATTCTGAAGATATTTCACTAGTGTTAATAATACCTCACTCAGGTGGCATTCAATTTTCTGAATCCTTGGGTTAATGAGGAAAATAAATCAAAATTAAATTGGCCTTGGAAAAAAAATTCAAACAAAATTGCATCTATCACATTATACACCCTGAGACTCCTTCAGTACTGCTCACAATGGCTAACAATATTCCAGCTCTCAGAACCATTACACTTACTCATAACGCAATCTGAGATTTTAAAATCGCATCGATGAGACTTCATGACTAGATGAACATAACGCCTTGGTATAATATATCAGGACTGTTCACATAAGTTCCACACGCTCTTAGCCAAGTTCTTTCCATTTAGTGTCCCTAAATTTCAGCTTTTCACCATTTGTTCAATGATCTAACAATCTCCTTCCAGGAGGACCTCACCATTGCGAACTAGTAAGATAAGTTTTAAGATAAGCCTTAAAAAGAAAATATGTTCTGCAACCAGGCTGTCATTCACCATCTCTTTAAAAAGCCCCAGCAACACACAGCTGTGGCCAAGTAGCTGAAACAAACAAAAATCCTAGCATTTTTGAAAAATACACACTTCTAGTTGTAGTGCCATATTAGGAATGGTGGAAAAAATATTACCTTCACTCTTTTCTCTAAAATGAGAGAAAGGAAATATTTTCCAGACACTGTGAGAGGGATTCGATTGTTGGGGAATACCAGTGTTGTCATTCTTTTAAAAAAACAGTTAAAAATATACAACACAGAGAACTAGAGATGCCCAAGTTGTTACCAGAAGTAATAAATTCCGTGCGAGCAAACCACAACCAACAAACACTGGCTTGCAATGACACGGCGGCTGCCGTTGTTTTGCTGTTGCTCCTCTACCCCTGGAGTCGCCTACCTGCGCAAGGGCATCCTTTCACCAGAAGGAACTTCCCACGAGCGCGGAGCCCCAGCTGAGAAACAAACTTCTGTGCGGAGCTGCTGTAGCCACCTTCAGCTGCCAAGGCAGCAGCAGAGACTCCAGGTTACCATCTACACGCCGTTTACATTTTTTAATGCAGAACACCGCACAAAGCTTGGGTAGTTTTTTCCAAAAGAAGTTAGTACTACTAGCATTTAAAATTTAATGAAAGTACGCAAAAAAGTGTGAGGGTTTTTTTTTATTTTGAAGTAGTTAAGGGCGCAAGGGCCCTTACGTGGCACAGGTTGAAAGCAACGAGGAACAGCACAGAAACATGTTTGCACAATTTCCAAAGGCAGCGCCTTCCTCGTGGCTTTGCGAAATAGTTTGTATGGCCAAGAGCTGGATCAGGAGTCATTTATGTGATGATCTAATGTATTCATTTTGCTTTTCCTCCCAGGGAACTAACCACCTCACAGATAGTCAAGAATTTTCTAACTGTTGCTAGAAAAGTCATGAGAAAAATCTGTTAGAGAGACTCTTCCATTTTGATAAATCTTTCATTAGAAAAAGTTTATTAGCAATATATGACTAGCGTGTACCTACAGCAAGCGAGCGATCTGCCCAGCCAGGAGTTCGAGAGAGAAAGCTACTCCAGAGAAAGCACTCTCCCTTCTGCTGATGGCAGACGTGGGAGAGACGTGCTCCCTTCAGCCCCCATCCCACATCAGCAACCTGGGTCGGCTGCCTCCTGTGCCAGGGTCCCGGTACGGCCAAACGTTACTGGGCACTAGGGGCTCAGATTTTTGACAGCTTAAAGAAAAGCATTCCAAAAGGTGTTGATTTCGCCTCAGTACAGAACAAAACAAGCATTTTCCCAGCTCCTGGATTAAAGTTCGGTGCCTAACTCCACCACGCCGGCACTGCTCAGCTGCTGAGGAAGCAGAAATTTTAGACGAACACGTAGTTCTACTTCAAGTTATTCCTTCGAGTTTTGGTGGTGACAGACAGCATTGATAGAAAGTCACCATTCAATGGTTACTCGATTGCCTGCTCAGAATGACACAGTAATTTTATTCTGATTTTTAGTCCACAGAACAGAAGCCGCAACTGCTCTCAGTCCTCTCGAGGCTTTATGCTCTTTGGCAAGGAGTATTGATTTGTGGTTTTATTGCGCCTACCAGGTAGTGGTTGTGCACTATCATTACCCAAATAATTTATAACAACAGGTGAGGAAGACTACTTGAAACTAAAACAAATGTAGCTTGATCTGCCCAGGAAAAAGATGAAACATTGCTGGAGCAGCTAAAACAGCCTTTTAAATCAATACGTGGTGCGGGTCTGAGAGGCTCTCATATGTTCTGCAAGGCACTTAATAATGCAAGTTTTACATGCTTTTATCATGCACGTAACCAACTCTTACCGGTATTATCATGGGAGCAACGTGAACACAGTGACATGTCAACTGCTTGCAGTTTATGGCTTTAGCCATAAATCAGAATATGAAACTTAGATTACATTAGAACACAACAAAAAGGGTTAAAGAAACTCTCCCAGAGAAAAGTATTGTAAAAGAAGCCAATGGCACAAGCCGCCTTTCTACTGCTGAACCAATGTTAATTTAAAAGCCAAGATTCATTTGAAAACATTCACCTGTAAATCAAAAAGTCCCCAAAGATTAATTTCTGCATTTACACTATTTGCAAAATATATTTAACTTAGAGGCATCCTTTTTTCCCTGAAATAATTGCTTACAAGATGAGAACTAAAACACAATCTCAAGTGTAGTAAAGGTAATTGCTGCACTTACTGCTCATGTCATGTTGATGTATTACTACGTATCAAAGGTCACAGTTCTGTACTCATACATTATCAAATTTGAAAGAGCAATATTTGATTCCGACCAACCTTTAAACTGCCCAGAATGTGTGTGAAAATGGATGTCGGGCTAACTTGGGTTTTAAAAAAATGAACCCATGTTTTGGAAGCTGAGGGGTCAATCAAGCCGGACTGACAGGGTTAGGTGTCACTTCTGTGCGTCTAATACTCCCTTAGATTATCAATGAGGTGCAGTAGACTGATCACAAGCTAAAGCAGCTGTACTAATGAAAATGAAACAGTCTGAAAAAATTAGGTAATACAGGCCTGTGACACAGGGCAGTACCTTGTGGACAATAATGCAGGAATAAGGACATAAATCACCATTTAGATACAATAAAACCTGTAATACCCACCCTGAAATGTCTATGGGATCGCAGGGCAAAGTCAGCATCTTCACAACTCCACAGTCCCCTCTGAAGTTGCCGCACAATTTTTTTATACTGAGTCAAGGCAGGTTTTCCATGCCTCTACTTCAGTGCGCACACAAAATTTTGCAGTTGTATGCCAGCCTGACCTTTGAGGGTGGGTAGCTGGCTGTTTTCACAATTGGTTGTAGCACAGATAAATGGGTCTTATCAGAACCTACTCAACCCTGAACAACTTTCTTTTCCTACTTATGCCAGTCCAGCCGGGGGGGCGGGGGCTGCACTGAAGAAGCTGGGGCACCCTCCTCCTTGTTTTGGTAACATATGAGGTCCTCTAAAAAAAGAAAACTCTGTGAAGTCCAGGTTGATTGAGTACAGCCAGCACAGAATGAATTACTGAAAAGAATCATCACCTTAAAACCGTAAATCACTACTATGCAAAGAGCAACCTGACTCTTGTCCCAGCCATCATCGTAATCCAGACGAGGCGAATGAATCAATAGCTTTTTCAGAATCACGGTTTTCCTCAAGAAGTTACAAATGCAGCAAAGGCAGCATATATTCCAACAGCCACCTATATAATTTAATTTCATGCTCTTTAAAATTTGCTTAATTTGGTAAAATACCAGATTTCAAAAGGAGAGCACAAGTTTAATCATCATCTCAATTACAGGCAGAAAAGCTAAGATAGACATACCATTAAGTCTATTAGACCCTAGGAATTCACACTAATTAACATCTTTGCCATTGATTTTAATGGAGTTTCAACTGCAGGTGATATAACTACTGGTCAAGGCCATAGCTAGGATTAAATGATACTTCTGGTTAAAGATACTATTTATGGTACATAAGCACACATAACCTTTACTAATGAAGCAGCAAGGCTATCAAAACAATATGAACTTAAACTATAAACAGGCAGGATCTCCTGTTTAAAGTTCAATATACAAAAAATACAAGATACACCTACAAACATTCATTAAGAAACAGCAACTTCCACATTTCTTCTAAAACATCATTTAAAAGTTTTCTTAAAATTAATTTTCTTGGTGTTTTTGTTCTTGGTGTTCTCTGTGTGCTGAACAAGTCAAAAATTAAGTTTCGTCAACTGAGTAGAACTCCTTGAAGCGATGCAAGGAATTCGAGGGCAGACCACTTCAGGAGAGCTGCAAGGTCTTTGTTGCCTGAGTTTTCTACAAATCCAGCACTTCTGTTTTCATTTAGGCAGCAAAATGGAGAGAGAAAGAGAGAAAGAATTATTTCTATATAAGTTACAAATTTAGAGTTGAATTTGAGTCTACAAATTGAACACCCAAAACTACCAGTATCTCCAGTATCTGCACCCCTTGTTTTCTCCAATATCTGATTATTTCAGGATTCTGCTGCACGTATTTCTCTCTGGCAGTTGCAATTGCCCTTCTGCAAATTATTCTTCTCACACAATAAAAGGACAATATATGATTTCACAGCAGCAAAGGCTTATGAAGCCCTCCTGAAAAAATTAGTAATCGTTTACTGCGAGTTCTAGCAGTGCAATGCTAGATACACACAGAAGCAGTCCTGAAGTAGGTTTGCTCCCACAGTGACTACCATGAGAAATAACTAGTACTACGAGAATCCGTCAGGACCCTCCCTTCTATGTAAAAATTAAGTCATGATCAAATTGATTTTATGCAACCTTGAAAGGGTTATATTATGATTCAGTGCTTTAGATTTTGCACTGTTGCCAAGTTAGATAATCTATCAAGAATCTTAGAAGTGTTTGCTTTAATCTCAAAACCCCATGGTTTGGGAGCAAATTATTGTATAATCAATACATTTCATTTTAAAACCCTTCTCTCTATCCTGCCCATCATACACCTCTCTAGGTCTTACTCTTGCAGAGAAAAGATTGAATGTGACCTGACAGGACCCCAGAGAGGTTCACAAATCAAAAGCAATGGTGGAGAGAAGTTAAATTCCTGGAGACTCACAATCTTAAGGGACTTTTTTTTTTTAATGCTGGAGAGCAGCAGTTCCTATTGTTAAACACTATTATAACTTCTTCTATTTGTTGTGTAAACAAACCTCTAGTAAAAACCAAGTGCTTAGAAATTCCCATCTACTCAAGATGCCATCTTTTTCCTCCAAAAAGCCAGAATTCAGAGCATGAAGTACAGTTAGTTGCAGATGCAATCTCAAGTATGGCACACTTCTGATGGAAGTTTACAGTTTGTCCTCTGAGAGAAGCTGTGATGCGTTATCACGCACCACAACCTGGAAGCCAACAGGGCTATGCCAATCAGTCCCACATGAATATTAGCATTAGAAGAGTTAGTTTTAGCTCCTCACCTTCATCACTCTCCACAAACCTGAGACCTGTGAACTCCACCTAAATGCCACAGGCTGGAAGAGAAGAGCACTGCCACAGCAAGCACCAGTTTCACACACACTTTCCTTTCAGTGAACCAAAGCTTTTGGATAACAGCCAAAAAAAGCTCTTCCACCAACTACCATAAAGATCCTGTCATTTAATACATTCTTAATCAACCAGGGAAGGCACACACCATTAGAAAGAATCCGCTGCTCACCCAGCAATCTCCTATTGCCCTCTCATTCCCAAACTTCATTTTAAACCTAATGCCTCCTGCAAGGATATTTCTCCAAATCATTAGAAACTTCCAAACTTCCAGTCTGAGTTTATCCATTCAGAACTTACTCTCTTCCTACTGTTTATGCACTTGATGTATTTGTAGACTTCTTTTAAATTATTTTTATTAGGAATGTGTCTTGTACACAGTCTCCTATACACTACAAACAGAAGTGAAACTTCAGAGGCTCACTACACCAGAAATCTCGACAGGTTTGCATTTATCAATTCAAGAAGGTGAATCGTGAGATGCTGAGATCTGAGGCACTATTAACCACATGACTGGATATGAAAGAACATCTTACAGATATTAGGCAAAAAAAACAATCCGCAAGACATGTAATGAAATGAGAGCCTCAAGATTTTGCTTGAGAATACTCAGTGAACTGGTCAAACAATGATTTACCAACAAAGATGCAAAATGAATCTTTAAGATTATTGTTCTAGTGAAACATTCACAGAGAGTCCGTTCCTTACCCTGTGGATAGTCTTCCTCACTGTGGGAGACAGAACAAACCTCACTCCAGAAGCAGCTTATTTAAAGAGCTTTCTTTCCATCCAGTACTCCTGAACTGAATATGCTCAGACTTTATGGAGCCTGAAGTTTTTAATAGCAAACTTAACTATTGAGTAACAAACAGTTTCCTCTAGCCTACTTGTTGATCACCACAGATCCACAGGTGCAGAAATATTGCTAAGTTCAGAACCATACACCAGAGAAGTGTTTCTCCTAGCCCTTTTTAAAGGTTAATAACATTATAAAAATTAGTTAAATAAAAAGGATAAAAGCAACTTTGCTACCATCATCTCTAGTAACAGCTAATCCATGTTATTCTACCAAGTTACTGTCATCCACTTATTCTGGAACTTACTCTAAAGGCAAATATGTTTCTCCAGTATGATACATTGTCAATTGCATCTTCATTATTTCTGATATAAGAACATTATATTAACCTGAGGTATGTACTGCCATGTAGTAATAGCCAAACCCTGCTACATTTTCTGAAAAAAATTTTCAAGCTCTTTTCTTTATCTCTTGATCAAGACCTTATTCTGACAGTCAAAACCACTCTCATCCCCCCTTCCCAATCTGTTTCACTGTCATTCTTTTCTTTAAATCTTTCCATTGCCTTCTACTCGTGCACCATATGAGGTTCAAACTTTTTGTTCTTGACTTCAAGGCAAGTACACATATACCTAGTTATATGGTTTTGATAGCCTCTAGACCAGTCCATAAATGAAGTCAGCTTCCACATCATCTTCCTTTGCTTTTCCTTGTGAGCTTCTGCTTTTCCCATGTGTAGGCTAAACAGCTTTTTCAAGACAAAGGATCTTCATACCAAGATTCCACTATTTCTGTCAAAATGTCCAAGGGTCATGAATTGTGTTCTGCTTTAGAGTAAGTGTTAGAATTTGAAGGAGCATTCCCTCATTTCCCTGTTCTATAGGCTTCTTAGCAAAACTTAAGTTTGACCAACCAACTCCTTTCAATTTATTTTGAACTAGACACTCATTTGTCTTTCATGGCAGATTTTACATAGTCCAGATAATTCCTCCCTAATATATAAACTACATTTGGATAAAAGGAGACCTCTGCAATTACTCACAATATTTCAGAAACAATACAAACTTTACACCCCACTCAATTTTGCTTTTCATCCAGGCCACAGGAAGAAAGGCAGCTTGTACAACATTTCTCAGAAGTGAGATTTTCACAGGACCAGGCTTTTAATCAGTTTTGAAAAAGTTAAGATTCAAGTACACACTAGGAAGTCAGAAGACAACAAAACATGATATTTGTTATATTTCTCCCCACCTTCTTCCACCTCCTCATCTTTTGAGAGTCAGTCTGCAATTGGATGAAATCTCTCTGATAATTGTTGTACATTTTTGCTTTACATATTCCTACTTCCAAGTGGTTTGGGGTTACAAAGACATGACTAAGCATGGCTGCTGCTGTTCACTGACAGGTATTTTTGGATTTCAATCCAACTCCTGTTGGACAGGCGCCTGTTACTATTGCCATATTTGCAGTAGACAGAAGCCAAGAAGCAACTGCTGTAGAAACAGATTCCTCTTCTCACATTCGTATCAGGACTGGGGCATGCATACTTGGCAGGAGTAACATGTGAATGCTTACTGTAAACTCAGGAAAGCCCAGAGTCTATTATTATCATGTGTATCTCCCTGAGACTGAATTAATTTCTACATTAACCAACCATTTACCTTCATTTACTATAGCTCCTGTAAAACTCTAAAAAAATGAGAAAGTTAAAACCAGATCTCTCGCTATCAAAATACCAGGACATCCTTAACATCTTTTTCAAGCCTTCTGAAGCAGTTAATGGGAATGACTGCTTGGACACCTTTTTTAGTATGACAGCCTTTCAGAAAAACCTGTCATGTGCTTACTCTCAATTATTCTTCCCCTCCTCAAAAATTCTAGCTAGTCTTACATCTCAAAGCTAGGCTTTCATATTTTAAAAAGTATTTGTTTTCACATCAGGTTGACCATGTCTCTACTTGATCCTTCAGTACATATTAAACAGAAAGTATCAATCATTCCTGTGGCAAGTTGCTAATGTCACATTTAAGAACGTTGGGAGAAGTAACACTTTCCTGTCCCCACAACCCACCAAGTTTCCTTTTTCAAAACAAATTCTGCTTCCCAACAACCTAAGAAGCATCAGTTTCCTTGACAAAAGCAGGACACCTGAAAACAGACACCTTCCAGGCAAATGAAAAAAATTAATATATAGCTCCAATATGAACAGATTTTTCTCAGCCAATTCGATATTATGTGCATTACAGCTCAGTGGTTGCTTGTCATGGGAAGGACCTAAAACTACTCTACAAAAAGCCTGACACTTAAGACACAAATTTTTAAAAGGAAATCCATAGGCCTAGAGTAATCTTAACTTCTGAAGTGACAGTAATTGATGCATTCATATCTCATATGAGGGATCATAACATCAAATTTTACTTAGTTTTAGTGCTTAATGTCCAACAACTTACTGTGCTGGATTACTGAAGTATTCTGTGATTATTGTTCTCCAAAGAAATCAGCCTTTAAACAGGTAAATTAGTGAGGTACAAAATGCAATGCAGAGATTAACATCTGAAAGTCTTACAAAATAATGAGTAAGCTTTGTCACCTTTCAGGTAAGGTTATTTCTATTTTAAAGAAATTCTGGAATATAAAATACATTCTCTTAAAATAGTAAAGAATGCATTCCCCTATCACTTTGTATGCTGCACTTTTCTAATACTCCAAGACATGTTTGGAAAAGGGACTGTTTTCTTTATACTCTCAACTGAGATAGTCACGCACAAGATGGTTACCAGTTTTTACTAACTGTTGTTTATATAAACATAGCCAAACACTACAAGTACTCCTTTAATCACCAGCCTACATTCTGTCTATTAAGACTACTAATTAAAATATGAATTGCAATTTAGTTAGTGAACCAGAAAAAAAATTCTCATTTATCTAAATACAGACCCAACCTGATTTTTACTGATGTAAGGGTTGAGCTTTTACACTAACTCCAAAGAATCAGAACATAAAGCTTATATTTGGAAAAGAAAATTAATAATTGTCTCATATAAAGACATGGATACTAAGGTCACATTTATAAATATGTTGTTATTGTAGAGGGCTTTTGAGCTACTAAGATTTAGCTTTTTGCTGACTTTACACTGTAAAACCAGTTCACTTTGAGACCAAGACAATGGATAAAAGCTGTTTTTCAAATTTCTCTTTCCCTCCATATAGTGAGGTACATAGAGAACACCACACACGATAAAACTTTTTATCACAACTACTACTAAAGCTACCAAGTTACACATGGTCAGCATTTATTTCTAACAAAAGTTGGTTGGTTTAGGTACCTCCCTTCCAGGCACCAGAAAAAAATTCTAGTCCAGGTTCCCAACTGTTATATTTAACAAAAAACGTATAGCAAGTGTCCTTAGTTTGAAAAGCTATACAATAGAAAAGTACAGTTTCAGTAATCCAGCAGCAAATATTCATTGTAACTTTAACAATAAATAGTATCGACAGACTTTAGGCAGTTAGGAAAGTCTTTTGGCAAATGGACATGCACTTCCCCTATTCATCAGGGATCTTTTTCTATTCTACCAAAGCCACCTTTAGCTCCACACAGACATGCTCCTTGTAAGGTGCCATGTTCCTTCTGAACTTCCACAAAGTTAAGCGTGGAATAGCTACACACAGAACAACAGAAATTCCCTTCAGCTTTAGGAATCACGAAGCAAGTATTGCTGCTAGATGTCTTTATTTTCCTTTAACAAAATACACAAAGGCACAAAATTCACTTATATCTTGTCATTATTGTACAGGTATAAATAGTGCTTTGTATTCAAGTACAATCAAGTGCAGAGACTTTCTATATTTTATGTAAACACAAAACAGTTTTGTATGTACATGCCTCTGGTTCATCTGCAACGCAAATACCAAAGGAGATGCCATTTATCTGAGTGTCATTTAACTGAATTCTGTCAAAAAGGTAGACAATGAATAACATTAACACCACTGTAATGACACTTTCCATATGCTTAAGTCAAATGTCCGATGACACTTTAGCTTGTAAACATCTGTGTATTTAAAATGTACTCAATTCATTTTAACAGGAAAGCATTAAAAAGTATCTTAAGTTCACTAGACCAAACTTACTAGGTCAGTTGCTGCCAGTAATTGCTCTTTATATGTGACAGCTGAAAAGATATCAAATTATAGGTCACCTTTAGCAAAAGCTTATACTTTTGTTTTCAAATATGCAAACTGAACAATGGCTACAACTGTTAGACTTCAACCAACTATACATTCTGTGTGTTAACTTAAAGACACATGCTTAATTTACAATACCCATTTTTACACATAGCTTTGACATACTGCGGCATTTGAGGCAGTTTAAGCTCAAGCGAGATTTTTAAGTTGTACCATTAAAAAAAAGCTCACCTGAATATTAACAACAGCTAAAAACTAGCTACAGAAGGCACTTGAAGTACTTTATTCTGCTTTCATTACAGATTCTTCACTTTGTTCAGCTGAAATAGACTCTGAAATAGAGTCTTCAGTTGTTGAAACGTTTTCTGCTTCTTTTTCAACTTCTTCAGCTAACTTATCATTTAGCTGCTCAGGACTTGGTGCTTTATCATGCGTCTCATTTGTCTCGATGACCTGGGCCGTGTCGTCTTCAAATTCTGTGAAAAGAAAAATTATGAAGCAACCATTTCCAGAAATTAAGCGGTAGCTAATGTTCTTAAAAAGCAAATGAAACAGCATTTTGCAATCATAAATAGGTTTTGACTAGTCACTGCATGAAGTTCTCACCTGCCAAAAACTATTTTATTTTTCTAACAAGAGTCATAGGTAAAATCTGTAAAATTAAAAAAATAAAAACCAGAAAATACCATGGAAAAAAGAGTTCAGACCCCCACTATGCATATATAACATGTTATTTGTATATATTCACTCTCAACAGAATCTTTCTAAGCTTGTTCATTAACGTGAGACAGTGTCAGAAATAAGATTATGGGAATTTGGCTTCTTTGTGCTTCCTAATAGAAGTTTTACCAACTTTTTCTGTAAGAGTTCAGTCTGTACACAGAACCTAAACATTCTATTTGGTGGAAACAACTTTAAACTTCAGGACCCAGGTAACAATTATTCTACCTTTTTTTCTGGTTAACATTGCAAAACAGCCAATGAAAATTACTGTGTATTCTCAGTCTTCCCACAGAAAGTGTAAGGATACATAGGAGTATCTTTACTCTCAACCTGGGATGGGAGTTGCTTTGGTAACAGGCATATTGCAAAGATCATTCAAAAATATTTATCTTAAGTACTACCTCTAAAGAAATAAATTCTAGCTTCACAAAAGCATTTCAGTAGCATATGAGAAAGACATTTTGAATTAAGCATGAGCAGTGAAACTGAACACCAAGTGTTGCACTAAATGCCACAAAGGTACTGTAGAATGGTACTATTGATGAGGGTTTATTTATTGACTAGTCAATACTAGACAACATTAATGCATTCTGTGAAGGCAAACAGTTTGCAAAGCCGACGCAGAGTTACAGCTCAGAAGTGTTAACCTTATCAAATGTTTGTAGCTTCATATTTATTAAAACATGTTGGGTGTCTAATTGAACTGCTTCAGGCTGCTATTCACAGAACTCACAAGCAAGGCTGACAGTTTTAGAACCATTGCTCTGGCTTCTTGGGTCACAACTGACAAGAGTAGCTGCTGCACACCCTTGTCCAGCAGATCTGGTACAACTGCCGTCTCACCAAGAACTGGAAATCCCTCTTCCCACACACAGATCCATGTTCAATACCTTTTTCCTCATCTAGATAGTTCCAGCCTCCACTTCAGACTGCTCAGTGCAACCAAGCTTCTCCATTTCTTCCTCTGACTTGATCTTCCATCTTAACAAGTTTGCAGCCAACTTATCTCCTGATTCAGCTTCCTTCCCTGCTTTCTCAATCACAGGCTGCTCAACATCTACCCTGGTTTCTTGTTCCAAAATGTCTCTGGAGCCATCTGTCAGACAGTCAGTCAATCCTCCTATTTCTGCCCAAGCAAATTAATGTTCCTAGTTTCTTTCCAGACTATCCCTGGTCTTCAATTCCCTTCTTGATCCCACCCTAGCCTGCACTCAATCTTTATCTCCCAACTGTCAGTTTTCTTTGTCTCACCTCTGCATTCTTCTTCAGCCTCAAATTCTATGAATAAGTTTGTGCCTTTTCCTGCGACACTCCCTCCACACTTCAGTTACATTTCTTCTTTATTGCTGATGTTCAGGCTTGAGTCAAAGAAAGCATAGGATGTGAGGAAGAGACAACTCCATGCCCTCTAAAGTCATTTGTAGCATAGCCCAACCATGACTTGATTACAGTCCTGCAGTCCTTAACTTAATGATGCTTAGCACTCTGCAGGAGTGACTCGTTCTTAGTCTGATCAAGGTAAAGAGACTATTCATTCAGCCTGATCAGGAGGATGCTGAGCATCTACAACATGTTTGAAGGCAGCACCCATGACAATCAGCAACTGGTAGAAGCAAGCAGAAGCTTCTAATAAAAGGAGAAAACCTGACCGAGTGCATGTTCTAACTATCTATATTCAAAGGAGCATGAGAAGGATGCTTGCTTTCATTGTTATATTCCATTAAAAGTTATGGAGACACTGCTTTTTCTAAGAAAAAAAAATCATCAGGTATTATATGACTCTCCCCTTCACCTCGCTCTTGATTAAACTTAGTGAAACTCTTGAAACTCTCCAGAACATACCTTTAAAACAAACCAACTTCCATGGAAAATTTTGGTCTAATAATTAAGTCTGACAAAGTTATAAGGAACTAAAGAGTAGGTCCTTTAAATGAGAAGTCAGGGCAATCATAGTAAGTGGTGCTACTAACTCCAACTATAAACATGACCAATCTTCATTAAACATATACAGTGATTCCATTTTAAATAGACCAATTAATTGAACGCTTGCCTAAAGTCAACTTGATCTCAATATTGCATGATTTAATTTATTGGGAAAACAGTAGCTAAGAAGAGAAAGGTCTGACCATAAAGATGACAAGAGAAAATTAGTGTCCTTGATGATTAATACTTAATATATGGTTTAACTGAAGAACATAGCCACACAAACAAGATTCTCAACAGCAAACAGCCCTATGCTGGCCCAAACCAAATTTAAGAGAGGTATAAATGAAACTTTAAAAAACCTGCTCCGGGCTACAAGCAGTTGTTCTTCCCCAACACTCATGGTTAATGCTTAGTGCTTAGAAAGTATATGTACTTCACATTGGAAGTAGTCTGCTACACCTCCTCTTGTTGCAGAGAATATTTCAACACTTAACCAGTGAAATCACAATACTGCATCACTATTAAATTAAGTAGAATATGTACATCTGTTATGCAGGAATTCACAAAAAAGATGGTATAAAGTAATTAGGCTATAACTACTTAGTGTAGAAAAAACACAACCTTAGCATCACTAATGTCTGAAGGGCATTAGACTCCCACACCATTTTCAAGACCTTTGGGACAAGCTTTCTTCACTACTGCAGCTCCCCATTAGGACAGACTTTCACACAGTGGGATGTGTCTGAAGTACCTTTAAGGAACATGTGCTTCACAGTAGTTGTGTTCATGGCTTTGATATCATGGAAAGCTATTTTGAAGCCTCTGAAAAAGAAGCCAAATAATGGCATAGCATTTGATTCCCTGTACCCTTTATGTTCTACCAAAAGGGCAAGCTATGTTGTTCAGCAACATTGAACTGTGGTAGGCTAGAAACATAATACATTTCTAAACCAAAAGAACTTGTTTACAAGTCATTAAACTCAAGGTGAGATGACCCATATGTGCTTGAGAAATCATTGAATTCTAGACATATTAGCTGAACTAAGGAAAGAGTACAGCAGGCAGAAACTCACATCTTTGAAAAGAAACAATGGTTCCCAAAAAATATAGCAGGTTCATACTGTCCTATGAAAGCAAAGCATATTTGGTAAAAAGACAAGCCAAATCTCTGAAACAGAAAATGCCTCCAGTCCAGTTTGTTTGTGCCTGTGTGTTTGGGTTTTTTAAATCAAAAACTACCCCCCTAAACTCAGACCATTCTGACCAGAACAAATACTCATGCTTATTTTTGTTCTCAAACAGTCTTATTCCTAGATGAAGTTTCTGCTCCACTATAACGCTTGCCCAAAGTTAAGCTCTTTTGGAAGAACTTATTTATAAGCATGCACTTGAAGCAGTATTATTCCTGGAGGACAGCATTACTGTGAATCCTTCTGTTGGACAAACCAAGTTTCTGCATCAGCCTTTTAAATGGAAGTCCTTTCAAATATACTAGCAGTTGCTAGTCCTTAAAAGTGACAGAGCACTAAATCATCATAAAATATTTTGTCAAGATAGTCAAGGAATTCCATAAAAATCTGGAGATAACACAGGAAGCTGTCTCCATAAAGTGCTGACCACAGTGGTGAAATCTGAAGTTCAAAGGCATCTAACGAAGACCTCTGAACATCAGCACCAGATATTCACCACAACACACTAAAGTCGTCACATCGTTTCAATCTTCAAAACATTGGTAAATGCTAAACCTGAATCAAGAATGCAGTGTAACAGTACCAAATATAGGCAAGGCAAAATTATTCAAGAGGATAAAAGTAGTTCCTGCTGGCATTTTCAATATGCTTCAAACATACTTCTAAGAGAAGCACCTACGAGAACAGACTAGCCTTTGATGAAAAGAATTCAAGATCAAGCCATTTAAGAAAAAGGTAAGAAAAGAACTGAAGTACGTTGCTTCATTCTGGTACTAAAATTTCCCAAGTTACTCTGCTGAACAAGGAAGCATGATGTTTGTGTCAGTAATCTGCATCAGATTGACAGCTGATGACTCCATACTTCCAGAAGATTAAAAAAATCCAAGGTTCAGTGCCAACAGCACCCCACATAACCATTCTTCAGATCTCTTATCCACAGGAACTGCATGTAACATGCTCGTCACTGCATGAGCACACAACTGAACAGAGCTTCAGCTTCATGCTCTACTCATTAGTAGAAGTAGCTGACTTATAAAAAAATATTTATAGCACTTCTGTATCACATTAGCTTGCAGTTTCTTTGAGCTATACAGCTATGGTTTAAATGAGTTACAGATAAGAGATGGATCTCCCTCTGTTGTCAACATTGTGGTGAAGTTGGTTTCCCTATGTTAATGGTTGTTTACATCTGTAAGCGAAGATATTCTCTATTCTTGCCATGACAGCAGCTATATTACTGCAGTGAACACAAAAGCCTTCCCCAGAGCTATACCTCAATGATAGCTTCATACCTTAAACTTACAATCAAGAAATATGTTCATTAGTAAAGCCTGACTGCCTGTAAGCAGTTATGTTTCAAATTAGGGTTCTGATGGAAAAAGTGATTTACTGAAAATAGTATTTTCTCATTCATAAGAGATTACTTTGTGGCAAGTCACAGGCAGTTAATGCACAGTGACAAACTGATAGGGTAGCACTGGCCTCTTCTATACCAAGGCATTTCTCAGGTATTAGTTATGTAAAATATTAACACCTACTCTATTTTTGGTTGCTTACTAATTATCAAAACAGAATGGTTTAGATGATCTTGGAGGTGAAATATTCAGAAAAGATCAGATATTGAAGCCAGACAAAATCAAAAGTCAGTATACCAGTTACTTATTTCTTCGGCCTCTTCTGAAAAATTTCACCATACACTTCCTAGCAGAAAAAAAGAGAACTGGGGAACAAACCCCACAGTGGTTTCTTTTGTTGTTTTTAAATAAAGCAACACATTAATATAAGACCACATCAACAAAAACCAAGTAATTCTCAGTGTTAAAGGTAAACTGGTAAAATCACATTTACTGCAATAAAACCATCCTATATTTTATCCTGAAATACTTGATAAAATTCTACTTTCACAAAAGCAATTATTTTTTTAACAGACTTTTCACTCCTACATCTCAAGTGCCTAACAAAAAAAAAATCTCATACCAATTCTTAAGGTTTTACATATTTTTTTACAACTTCTATAAACTGACTCAGCAGCTCAGACCCATTAAAGGCATAGCTTAGTAAACATTTCCTTCAATGATAATACCAGCTTAATTAGCACCCCCCCCCTCCCAAAACCTCTAAGAACCTGCAGTTACAGATAATACTCAGAAGCCCTTGAGACACACACTTTCAATAGCTGAATATCCACCTTTAAGGACTTCTCCATTTGATTCACACAGAGAAAAATCAGCAGAGTTTTGAAGAACTGTAATTTCTAAGAATCTTCTAGCTGTAAAAGTAGCCAAGAAGCTACCAACCTACCCTCCACACACTGAAAAGATGACTTGATCATTTGAGAGCAAAGATGACACTTGCATCACCTTAGCTTCATGCATTTGATTTCAGTCTCTCTTTCATGCTAGTAATAGCACTTTCAATGAAGTAAGAGTGGACTATGGCACAGGAAAAGAAACCAAGTTTTCCCTATAATGTGCCCGCATCAGACCACACTCGGAGACAGCTACAGGAAGATATGACTTCCCTACCAGTCTCATGCAGCCTTCTCATGCCAGAAGGCAAAGGCCAATGCCATTTTGTATCCCCTGTTAAAGATAATCAAGCAGAAACATTCTTTCTGTTACATACTGACAGTTTCCCACAGTTGGTGTGTTTCTCGCCTGAATCTTGGGGCAGTACACTATTCAATAGCTTGCCCCCATGATCCATGTTTAAACTAATGTGAAATCCCATCAAGTGCTCAATAGCACATCTAAGTGGAGATTCTCTGGTTTGAAATTATAATTTCTGGAGTCTTTTGAACGACTGCATCTTCCTGTTGGCTGTACACCAGATGCCTACTGTATCTGCAGACAATAAAACGTCTCAAAAGGAACTACGTTAAATTAAAATTGACAATTTGTCTTTGAACTCCCTGATTTTAAACAGGGCAGTTTTACTAGATTTTCCTGCCCTGAGGAAAACAGCAAAAGGAACAAAGGCAGAAATTCCAACACACCTCAATCAAATGACCTGCTGAACACAGTGAAAGTTAACCACTTCGGGACATATTCCCTTCTTAACTATTTCTGTTATTTACAATGCTATTCTCTGTCTGTTTATCAGTAACATTAGAGTGAAAAGTTTTGTTATGCCATCATTTGTATGAGACATTGCCTAATATAAAGAAATTTTAGAGTACAGGACAGAAGACTATAGCATCAACAAGCTAAGCTAGAAGCAGAGACAAGAAGAATTAAAAAAAAACCAAACTGCACCCACTGTAAGTTAGAACAGAACAGACTATTTCAGTTGCGAGGGACCAATGACTGCCTGACTAATTCAGGCCTGACCACAAGTTAAAGTATGTTATTAAGGGCACTGTCCAAATGCCACACTGACAGACTTGGGGCATCGACCACCTCTCTAGGAAGCTTGTTCCAGTGTTTGAGTTCTTCAGTTCTTATTCTCACAAAAAACTCATCTGGACAGACAGCTAGATGACAGGGAGATTTGATTAGCCATTAAAGAGAGCATACTTCATGAGATTAGCCACATACCTTCTGTCTGTTGAGTCTCCTGAGGCTTTCTCTCTCTAGGTTCTAGAGGCTCAGATTGCAATTCTGTAGATTGCTTTTTTTCAAAACTGAAGTCTGGAAGTCGTGGAGCCTGAGGTCTAGTTTTTCTTGCAGGATTCAGGAAAAAGCAGTAGGCACACCTAAATGCTACACAAAAGCATATCCAATAAGTAGCTTCACTAATTAATTTCACATTTCACTTTTACTCCTACACTATATTCTGACTGTCCGAAACACTAAAACCAGAAAATTAAATAAGTAAATATTAGTACCTGAGAGTACCTCCATCAAATTTACACAAGCTGTTCTATACTGCTCCATTCTTAACTTCAGCACACATTTGCTTCTTAAAAAAATGTTTGCTTTCAGCTCTGCTGCACTTATGAGTACTGTCCGCCACTGTGAAAGATCTCACCACAATGAACAAAATAATGCAATTCAGTACCACAAGATGTTCTGCCACATGGTGTTCTTCTATTCTTTCCTATAAAAGAATTAAGTTGGCAGATGATCTTTTCCCCCCCCGAAAGATGCTACTTTCCTCACCCTTTGAGTAAGGAGATGCTAAGCATTCTGCAAGGTTATGTCTCACTTCACTTTTTGGGGAGCATTCTGGTCCAGTGGTGCTTAATTAAGAAAAGGCAGTTTAATTAATAGTTAAATGTGTATTTCCCACCCAGCCCAAGACAAGGTGGGAAGGGGCAATTTCTCACACAGTTGAATTGTGAACTCACTTGAGCTAAGATGACACTAAGACTACATATCTTTGGTTCCGTAGGAAACACTCAGCTTATTCTTACAGTGCTGTTTATTTACTCATAAAATTAAGCGAAACAAAATGAAATAGAAGATTTATCTAACATCCCCTCATTTCTTAAGCATCAGGCTTCCACTTCTGGTAGAAAGGAGGCAAAATAAAACATCTGTGTTCAATAAAGAGCTGTGTCTGTCTTAAGTTATTGTCAGCCATAAATTCACATATAGCCCCCTCGGGCTTGTTCCCACTCCTTTTCCAATACCTCCCCAAGATCTTCTTGCCAAAGCAAAATTTTGTTTAAGTTCTGGTAAAAGAGGCACACTTTAATGTCAGATAGTTTCTCAATATAAAACCCTTCTGAGAACCATTCATAGCCAGTAGCAATTCTCAGGGATGTATTGGAGGAGACTTATTTCTACTGAATAGTTTTCTACACATAAAATCCTTGGCCTGAAGGTTGCAATAAAGTACTTCTCTAAGTCTTGAAGTGAATCTTAAGATGCAGAGTAATAAGTTACCATAAACCTGTTCCTGTATGAAGTGGCATTTCACAGTGTCAGATAAGTACTTAACTGCAACCAAAATGAAGTACGATGCATGTTAGTTATGAAACATAAGCCAACTACTAGAGTCTACCACAGATTAGCTCTTACCTATGTATTCAAACTCCTCCTTCAAAGCCATACCATTGTGAGAAAAACACTGCTGACATATAAGGGCATACCTAGAAAACATATTATATAGTTATATACCTTTAAGTAATAACACACTGAAGTGAGATGCATTTTACCTTAGATATTGACTAATAGTTTAGGTATTTACTCTTAAAAGGTAATTTCCACAGTAAAACTATTATCCTCTAAAGCACCCAAATCTATAAAGTAATAACTTTTAAAATGGGTTTAAACAGTGAAATATTCTTAGCTACGATTTAAATCTCATGGTTTAACATATTTTTAATATAATTGTCAGAAAATAACATTCAAATTGAGTTTGTATTTCATTAGAATACAGTCAATATAAAAATAACATGGAAGTCCTGACATATTTGGACAGTTCTGAAGGCAATCTGAAAGCATTTATAATGGCAATAAAGCTGAAGTGCTAAGATAATTTTTTTTTTTGGTTCAAAATATAAATTCATTCATCTACTTCAACACAGATTTTTCTTTGTATCATATGCCTAATACAACCCAAAGTGGAGGTTTTGTCAAAACGCTACCATTTTTCCTACAAACAGATTTCAGGTGAAGCCATATCATTATGAAAAGCGCGGACAAATTAATTTGCAATTCTTTTAACGTTGACACATCTGGCTTAAAAAGAAAGGTTAAGAAGCTTCCTACATCTTAAGTGTTTAGGTATTTCCTTTAGCAACATTTTACCTGTTCTGAGGACCATCACCAACCAAATATTCAATAACTCTATCCACAACTCCTCTTTCTCGAGGAAGAATAGGTCTTGCTAAAGGAGGGCCTGGAGGATGAAGACCTAGGAAGACAAATGTTAAATTTATTTCAAACTATATTATTATATATAGTCCGATATTTCACTTAATATATGTGGCCGTATTTCTTAATCCACTAGGAAAGCTGTAAGCTTTTTAAACCCACGATAGTTGAAAGTTCCTCCTCCTCTTTAGCTTAGAATCTTATCAAATCACTCTACTTTTACACCTTGGATATGTAATTAAATTTGTAATTTCTAAAGAACTTAAGGCATCAATGGTATTTAATGATTACTCACAAATAGAGGCTTTTTAAGCAAAGGAAAACTTATTTGAGTTTTCTTCATATACACTCAACTCTGCATATTCAACACTTCAGGTGTACACCAATAAACATGGTAAAATCAATTACAACAGCAGAACTAAAGATGTCACCAAAGAAGCACCTGCTGGTTTCTGTGTAACTACTATACCACATGAGCACGCCCCCAGTGTGCATTCAGTCTACACATTAAACCTCTCTAGTCATTTGGCATTTTGGTAATCTCATGTTTAATGGAAAGTTGGATACTTTCAGATTTACACTTAGTCAAATAAGCCAGAAGGCCATATCCCATGTATTTAACAAACTACTATCAAAACAGAACTCCATTAAGAACCAGTAACAGCAATAGCTGGGTTTTCACCTCTGTGTACGTACGGCAGTTAAAGTAGACCAGTGGCACAAACTTGCCTTTCCACAATGTTTTAAAACATTTGGTCTGATACACAAGACCACTGCAAGCTACCAATTTCCATTTACGTAGCTTTGACTACTTCTGTCTGCCTTCCTTTCCAGCCTTGAAACCAAAGCTGCTAGACATAATAAGCAAAACACAATTTGGTAAGAAGCTACATCCAAATCATTCAGATGTCACCATTCAAATAACTAAGTATCTGAAACATCTTCCCAAGGCTACATGCCTGGCCAAGAGACATTTTACACAAGCACTAGAAGTATTAAGTTACAGTACTTTCAACAAACAGATACCAGACAGTCTTGAATGCGAGATAAGTCAGCACTTGTGTGGGGGAGGGAGACTTAAAATGTATTTCCCATATATTCTATGAATTACATTCAAAAGCCACAAAAAAAGGATGTTTGAGTACGACAACAAATCAGTCCTTTCAGAACTCTGAAACTAGGATAAAATGGTCAGCTTCAAGCTGCCTGAAGACAAAATTACAAAACCTGACAGATAAGACCCAGTTTAACCCAACGACAAAATTACTTGTCATAACGCAAGAGTCAATATTCAAGCTCAAGATAGTTAAGACTGTTAGACAGAAAAAAAATTCAACTAAGATTAGCAGGTTTTGTACCAAGATAAGCTTATGGTAATTTGAAAGCATGTAAGAACTAAGTAAATTTAATTCCTAGAAGTAAAATTCTCAAGGCACAAAAAGTAACCAGTGTTTTCTCAGGGAAAAGCTCTGGTTTGTAGCTATTCTCACTATATCCAGTAAAAACAGATATACAAAAGGCATGGCTTAAAATAAAGGCTTTTAGTGATTACAGATTCAGCCTTCAATCCTCTTTTGAATTTACTGTATGCTTACAGTATTTTTATTGGGAAGACGTGTTTCACAGAATCCCCCTTAATGCCCAATAAACAAAGAGGAAACTAAAGGGTAAAACAAACTAAACCCACTGTCTGAAGATGCAAAAAGGATTTAAAAAAATCCAAATAGAGGACTACCAAGAGAGTAGAGTTTCTTAGCAAGTTGAAATAATTCAGAAGGCTATTTAATTGAAAGATACCATGGAAAAAGAACAGTGGACTTAAGTTTTTCAGAAGACAGATTTAGCTTTCTTGTAGCACCTTAGCTGGGGACAGCACCAGGACATGCTTCAAAGTCATTGCTTCCAACACAACTGATACTCTTTCATAAAGAAGTGCAGAGAAGTAACATGTACCCCTTTGCCTTACAGGGAAAGCCAACACAGCAAGTCATACTATTTGATAAACAGATGCAAGATGGGCTTTAAGTTTAAATACAGCATTAAACGTAACTGCCAGCAATTACCATCTCAAGCCTTCTACCTTTTAACATTCACAGATTGGAACAACAATGGAAAGGGTAGCTCATGGCAGAACGTGCCACATTGTGGTAAACCTCAAGTTGAATGCCACGTACAGCTAACCTCCATCCTGTACAGCAAACGTCAGAAACATTATAGGATTCAAACATTTCCAGCAGTGCTCTCTTCAAGTGCTACACATAGAATGAGACTAATCTTGCTGTTCAGGTTGCATATTTCTAACGGCACAGCCTTTCAGAACACCTCTCATCAATACTGAATAATTGACCTAAATGGACTGTCCTAATCTTTACAAGCACAATAAAATTTGATCAGAAAATACTAAAATTTACAACCCTTCAATAAGCACAAAAAAGTTTCAGGCTCAACACCAATGTTTTTAAAATAACCCTCATTTCCACAAATAAGAGAACTGAATGCAGGAGTTATTTGGAAAGCCCAAATTATTCCTGTATTCTGTCAACAAGTGGGAACTCAGACTAAGAAAGTTCTCACAGCACCAAGACAGAACAAATTCAAGGCAACATAAATTGGACTTCATGCTTTATTTTATAAATTCTGAAAAGCTGTCCAGAGAAGAATTCACGCAAAATGCATTTCCTAAAGCTTCACAAAAAACTGAAAGGTCCAATACTTCCATTAAAACCATTAAAAAAGTGAATGGGCAGTGTCTGACATAGGTGTGAAGTAAAGAACTGGAGCACTGATATAATAAAATTAAAACTCTAGAATAATTTTGTGAATACCTGGCTAACACTCAAACATGTATTTAGCCCTTTATTCAGAAGGCCAAATTTTCATATGACCTGTGTATCACCAGTGATATAAAGTTTCTAGAAGTTAACAAACAACGTAAAAATTAAATTAGGTTACCTAGAATGAAACTTCACAACACATTCCAAGAAAAACTTCAGTTACCTGCCTACTAATAACTCAAACCAACCATCTTAGTTCTCATGCTGTTATGGACACCAGTAATTAATATAAACATCAAAAGCAATCATTGTAGAAAGACTGGTCATTTCTGGAAAGCTTGGCAAACTCTCAACTACCTGCTGGTTATTAATTTTCAAACATATGGGAGCTCTGTGGTAATACACATTAAATTGATTCTCCTCTACAAAATATAGTATAATGAAAATGAATTATTAATCTTCTCTAAAGTAGAGATAATTAAGGCTATTCATATTTGTTGCAAGCCATGTATAAACTTAGATGCAATGATATTACTCTTACAGATGCATACATGAATTTACATGTCTTTCACTACAGCTATATGACTGAGATTTTACATGCCTGGAAGGTTTGGGGAAACTCAAGAGAAAACAGGGCTT
This sequence comes from Aramus guarauna, assembly GCA_013400195.1. Taxonomy (NCBI): domain Eukaryota; kingdom Metazoa; phylum Chordata; class Aves; order Gruiformes; family Aramidae; genus Aramus; species Aramus guarauna. Next base: position 1,689,128 of record VXBL01005128.1, read on the forward strand.
CCACATTAACAGACAATTGCAGTGACTTCCATTGCTATCTACAACAAACACGTATAGTTAAAATACCAGTTATTGGTGGGGGGGGGGGGAATATGTGCCTATAACGCATTATCACAAAAACTACATTAAATATTTTAATGTGAAAGGACAGTTGCCAAGCCTGTTAACAAGTCCATTTTTTTTTTTCCTTCTTCCTCTAAACCATTTTTGCAGTAAAGGCTGAATTTCATCCACCTTATTCAATGTGCCTGAATCATCCCCTAAGAATAAAACTATTATATAGCTGATATTGTTATTTTATTATATAGCCAGTTTCTTAAACAAGGAGCATGTGATTTTAAACTCGTTACGGAATTTTCAGTAAGCAGGTTTCAGTAAACATGGGTTGTAACCAAATGATCAATTTCCTGGTGCAAGGAGCTGACTTCTGGTACTCCAAGAAAATCAAGACTTACTAATAACTTGCCTTTACAGTTCACTTCAGGGATAAAAATAAATGTAGGAGTTTCATAATACAGGTAAACAATTGCTAACAAAAACAAGGCTTAAAGTACTCTGCAGAGAAGCAAGAGATCACAACTTTTCATGACAAGTTTTTTCTACTACACTAAACAATACAAACAGGCATTTTAACATTCAGTTCCCCAAGATCTTACATTAGGAGACTGGGTGTCAATATATTGTGTACAGTCCTACTTTTAGATTGTATCATGGAAGTTGGTAAGCAAGGACATACAGTTTGTAAGACCTAAAAATCAGGAACACAGGGCAGAGAAAAATATTTTTGATCACTGTATAAAAAACAAAGAACTACTCCACATTAGAGTAGTGCTCGGAAGATTCTTGGCAAGTTGCATCCCTTCTATTTGCAAGACAGCATTTCATCTCCTTTCTTGCCTTGTGATCCAACTTGCCATGGCATCCTGCAACAACTGAAAGGCCTGGCACTAACCCATACACAGCTTCTCCATCCATGAGGAGAATGAGAACACCTTCCCCCAAAACTCCCAAATTTTGCTATCCTGCCTATGGGAATTTTGTTCATGATCTATTTAATAGAGTCCATCCCATTTGAACACAAAGTCAGAAATCAAGGGAAAAGCATTTTCAGGATATGAAACCAAATCTTGAGGAGCACTCATTTCTACCACATCTCAACCTGTTGCTAAACTTTTTAACTCTTGTATCAAAACAATGAGATTTTAGAAGATTTCAGCTACAACATGGACAACTTTTCTAGTGCATTTGGTATTTTACACTTTAATCTATGGGAATGGATTGCATGACTATACCTCCTAGAGTAAAAATTTAAATAAGTGTCAAGATGCATGTTAAAAAATATGTGCAGGGTTTAGTGAGAAACATGAATGTATTCTGAAAGTGTTCTCCTCTGTACCTGATTTATATAAGTGTAGAGCTCTTCTAAACTAAGAACATAAAAAGGTATGCTATATTGTTGACTACAGAATACTGCAAAGTTTTATTGCCGTTTAAACAAAGAAGCCATAACAGTTAAATGAGCTCAGGCAATAGGTTTCAGCATCAAAAGGTGCCAGCTGTAAAGAGTTATGGCTAATTGAATATGGAACTCCTGCTTAATCAGATAACTGCTCTGCTATTTCCAAACGAAATGCCATTTCCATACTCTCTGAAAATGGCCTATTTTATTGGTAACCAGAGAAAACAATATAAACTGTAAATAACATTAAGTGCTCTGTTTACCCATTCCAGGCACTGAAGTAGCAGGGGATCCGGGGCGCCTTGGTAAAACATTTGACTGCAAGGATGGCACAGCAGTTCTTTCTGGGGGTCCACTCAGAGCTGGTGCATCTCTCTGCAGATTAGGAGACACTGGAACTGGTGATTTTGGAGAGCCTTGTTTAGGAGTCGCAGGTGGGGGCGTAGAAGCATTTCTTTGAGCTGTGGTCCTCTGACGAATTTCTGACAAGAACACGTGCATAATGAATTTAACATCTAGCACAAGCAAGAGATTAGTAAGAGTACATTAATATTGTTATTCCAATCAGCAAATTACAGAGCCAAACCACATAAGTCTATAACTAAAGATCACCACCTGCCTGACTGAGCATGCCATGGAAATAAACCCCACACAATACTACGTTTTAATAGTCATTAACTGCTAAATACTTAGGAGAAAATTTCTAGAAGAAAATTAGCAGATACCTACCTTACAATTCTGTTCCTACTAAGGCAGAATGTGGGAGATATGAACAGCTAGATTCAAACCACAGTGTTCAGACAGAACTGACCACTGTTTATGGTTTAAGCATGCTCTCAGGTATTTAGCTTTCCATAGGACCAAAAACCATTCGGTCAATGTCTAAAATAGCCAGGCTAAGTGCCTAGAGTTATTACAAAAATTTATGGTTTGGATAAGTGGAACAATTCTAAAGCCAGAAGAACGTAATGCTTCATTCAGATTACATAGTTTTGTTCACTTTTTTCAGCAACGCTACCAGCAAGCCACATGCTTGGACTGACAGGAAGCAAGAACAGGCTCTGCTAGAATACATCCTTACTTTTACTTCTCACTCCACTATCAGGCCTACTGTTAATTCTTTATTATGAAAAACTTCATAGGTTTCTTCAGTTCTTCTTACCTGAAGCCAGAGTTCTCATTAACACCAATGGGAATATCATCCCAGTAATAAAGTATGGTTTCAGTATTATATTATTCATGCAAATCTGAAGTTCCATTCCCCAAAACAAGCAAGGAACGGTGCTCAGGAACAGCAGTCACTGTAATCTATTTCTCATCTGTACCTAATCATCTCTAGGGAGCCTTTGAAATACACTATTGCAACAAAATCGAACTGAAACGTAACCCTCACTTTAGGGCTGTGGACATTAACATGGTTAACAAGTGACAGCCTAGTCTCTAAAAGGTACACCCCAAGAATGCCTACCCCTAAGGCAGTAGTAACCTACAGAGTTAGTGTCTAGCACCCACATGAGTTTGAACAAGCCTGCTTGATTTCCTTCACAAGTGGACTTTAACATTAGAATTGGACTTTAAATTCATCTCCCTGAGTATCAAGATTAGAGAGGTTTATTATCTGCTGACTTTGTGTCAGGCTGGAAGAGTTTAAATCCTGGTTGCAAGTTCACAGGTCCAATGGACCTTCAGGTGTGCTGAAGTCTGAAGGAATGATCCATGTCCCTGAAAGTGCAGCACGACCATGCCAAGCTTCTGTATGGGCTGGGGGAGGTGGGGAGTGTGTCACATCAGCTTACACTAGCTAAGAAAGAGTTGCTATCACTGGAGTACTAGGTCAAACAAAAGTTCTGTTGGAAAATCGCCAACATCTAGCACCATGAAATTGCAACATACATAGGCTATGTTCTTGCCTACTTATCCTTACAGATAAATACAGATTATCCTACACCAGAAGAAAGAATAAAAGACTCTTGGGTATCACCAGTTAGAAGACTACAACTGCACAAAGTCTTACTAAAAATCCACCTAGTTCAGTTTCCTACAAAGCAGAACAAATTACCAGTTTTCCCCACCACACCTTCATGTACATGATTGCACTACTTTACACAACTTTATTGTCCAAGTTAGATCACCCAATGAGTATGAAGATTGTGTTTTAACTTGGTTTTAGCAAATAAAGTGTCACGTGTGTCCATCACACACGCTATTTAAATTGTTCAGAATCTGGAAACCAGGACAAATTGGTGAGGTAGTTGCAGAAATTACTTTAAGGTTGCCTTGGTGACTTGTTTCTATTTTGAGAACTGCTTCTGTGTTGAAAGTTATTTTAATCAAGAATTCATTTACAATGAAACCCACCAGTGACATTTCTTTGAGAGCTTTTTGTGAGAGACCTTAGTAGTAAACTTTCGAGTCTAACTACACTAGAATAATTGCATCATCCTCTCCATACCATCTGACCAAAAGGTATGACTCATCTACAAACAATATATTGATTCTGACTCATGATTTATCTATCCATATATTATTTATCCATATTTTCAAGTTTGTGTTATAGTTTCCACTCATGTACTAGTTCCAAAAAAATCAAGGTAAAGATATGCAATTTCTCAACTCAGCTTCACAGATCTTTAAAAAATAAATTATAAACATGAAGCCTACTACACCTGTTCCAAGATCACTTTAAATATCTAAAGACATTTTAATCCCTTTAAGATTTTCTTCATTCTTTTTCATTACAAAGCCTGCTTTATGGTTTTACATATAAAAATGTCAAAGATCATGACTATAATTTCTACTTATATCATGTGGTTTAAGCATGTTAATTTAGGTTGCTTAACAGCTCAGAGTGTTTTGATGGGCCATGGATAGATCCATGTTTATTCTGAGCCCATAATACGCTATTCCTAGGCAATTTCCATGCCACCTGCAGGAGCTTTGCCCCTTTTGCCTGTTCTTTCTGAAGAGTCATTTTTGGCAAGCCGCCTTTAAAAAGACTTCCCATTTTTAAACAGTTACTGCTATTTTAATGACTTTTCCCATATTTTTGCCTATGCAAAGACGTTGAACCTAAGTACTTTACAGTCAGTATTAGAGAGATGTGCTTCAGTAGTTTTAGTCTCATTACAGAGGTAAGAACCCAAGACTCATTACTAGTTTCCACAAAATGATATCAGGTTATTCACAAGGCACTTTTTTTTTCTCCCCCTCCACTTAGAAGTTCATTTGGCTTTTATCCTATTCTTATTTCATACTTAAAAGAACCTGCCAACACTCTGCTGCTCCCCAAGTAAAAGAAGTTACAAGAATTTACATTATGAGAAAAAGAGAAATGCTCTCCTCGGCAAGACCAATAGCCCATAAAGTGGTTGTAGATGTTATTTAATGACAACACACAAATCTGAAGGCTTTCTGTTGCCTACATCTCTGATACCATCCCCAAGATCCATAAGCACGTTGTCAGGGACATTAGAAAGTACAGGCCGGTCTAATTATTTTTGTGTCGCATATGGACCCTGTTGCCCATGAACTCACTCTAATTCCTTTTAAACCCGCTGTCTGCTTCCACAGTAACAGCCCTAATATTCTTCTGCAGTAATGGGATATGATCTGTATACTTCTCAAATTGTCTTATTTTGAGATGCAATGCATTAAGAATGAGCCTCTTGCAAAGTTCCAGATTTCCATAATTCAAGTCCCACAAGTTAACTGAGTAACATGTCCATCAAGTCTCAATGCTAACACAATATACAGCTACTGCTGATGTAGTTTTAATGAAGTTTTGCAGTCTTCCAAGGTTTTTTCTTCACTGAATGACTTCTGTACATCTGCAAACCAACTATATGAAGATAGATAAATAATTTAAAAATATAATTTTTACTCTTCAAGCACACTGGAGTACAAATTCTACAGTTACCAGCACTGAACAGTACAGATACGTAAGCAGACACATTACTTAACAGGGCTACTACTCACAGCTGATGATTCAGTATGATCTCTTAAAGAATATTAAGATATTGCCAGTGGTGAGACAGCTGTATCTTTCATGTTTACAAGCATAACTATTTTATTTCTCCCTCACTTCAAAACCCCTTGATTTTTGTAGAGACGAATTCATCATTTTTAAAGAGCTAGAGCATAATGCAAGTCAAAATATAGTTCACATAACTTGTTGGCTTTAGTGGCAAAGACCAAGAATTTTCTTTCTTCCTCCTCATGCCCATCCCACAACTTGCATCCATCTGTTATTGCATGATTTTTAATTCAGGTCATGGAGTGAGCCCATTTACAATACAGCCCTGCTAACAGTTGTATTAGCAAAATGAAGGGAGCAGGTATCAACAACAGGATATTGTTGATAAATATTTATTCCACTGACAAAGCAGCAAAGAAAGCCAACAGGATGCTGGGTTGTATCAACAAGGGCATCACCAGAGATAAAGTCATTATCCCACTCTACTCAGCACTTGTCAGGCCACACTTGGAATACTGTGTTCAGTTTTGGTTCCCCACTATACAAAAGAGATACGGATAGGCTGGAGAGAGTCCCGATGAGGGCCACCAGGATGATCAAAGGACTGGGAAGCCTGCCATATGAGGAAAGGCTGAGACAATTAGGTTTGTTTAGTCTTGAGAAAAGGCAGCTATGGAGTGACCTCATCACCATGTTCTAGTACTTAAAGGGTGGCTACAAAGAAGATGAAGACTCCCTTTTTACAAGGAGTCACATGGAAAAAACATGGGGTAATGGGTGCAAGTTACTCCTGAGGAGATTCTGATGGGACTCTAGAGGCAAGTTTTTCACAAGGAGAACAATCAGCCATTGGAATAATCTCCCCAGTGAAGTGGTGGATTCCCCAACATTGGACACTTAAGATTCAGTTGGATGGGCTGCTGGGCCATCTTGTCTAGACAATACTACTGTGTAGATGGAGCTCTTGCCAAGAAAGGTTGGAACAGATGATCCTTGAGGTCCCTTCCAACCTGGTATTCTATTATTCTATGATTACCTTTTTTTTCCCCTCACATAGCCAAAGTACTGAGTAACTATTTCTCATTAACTCTATCCCTCAAAACATTTCTGAATAGATAAAATTCTACTTAAGTTTTTAAATTCCTTTCCTTCTGGATTTCCAGGTGTTTTTTATGCCAAACTCAAGATTCATTTAAGTCATCTGTTAAAACTACAAGAAGTGCATGTCCAAATCACAAAAACTGGAAAAAGAGCTAAATACATATGAAAATTTGGGTGCTACCAGTTGTTTTCTGAGAACCAACTATTATGTAATGCTGATTGAATCTACTAATTAGCATGATGTGCAAATTCCCATTTTAACTGGTAAGTCAAAAACATACCAACTTACTAACCTTTCATCAGCTGCCTCATACACAGCATTGTGTAATCAGATTGGACATTGGTCATTATTTACCCTCTTAAAAAAGACTCAATTACAGAGCTCAAGATAACGAGTTCTGCTGCCTGGCTAGTTTGTGTCCAAAGTGAGCAAAAAAGACCAAGGAAGCTTTAATGTCAACTTGTTAACAGATTTTTTTATTATTCCCAGTCGCTATAACTCTACCACTTACTGCATACACCAAATTACACCACAACCATGTTAAGGTGTCATCTAGTTACAGTAAGTTATATACTGCATAGAAGCTAATATTTGTTTTTGGCAGATATTATTTAGCATGAGCTGCAATAAGCTAGTGTTTTTGATAGCTAAAATTTGAAATAATTACTGCACATACAAAGTACAGGTTATTTAGAAAGTCTCCATAATTTCACAAGCTGAAGCCAAACACAGTCTGTCCCTCTTGAACTATAAGGCACCTACAGAATACAATATTCTGAATATCCCCTTTTACATGGACAAAAAGCAGCACCAATTCTAAATTCAATGTGTTAGAGACCAGATTGGAAAAAGAAAAAAGGAAGTTGTGCTGTATGTGAACAAAATCACATAGAATCATAAAATCATTTATGCTGGAAAAGACCCTTAAGATTATCAAATCCAATCATAAAGCATGATAACTTACAAAGGTTTTTTCCAAAATTCTTGCCAAGGCTAAACTGCACTTTTATTCAGGATATAGTAAATTGCTTACTTTAATGTGGATGCACCCAAAAAAGTTGAATAATGTTTGAATCAGAAATGTTCTTTACATTCTCTCAGTTGTGTCCCCACGTAGAGGTTTCTGGTTCACACAACAACACAGTCTTGGAGAGCAGCACTTACATTCTTCTCAAATGAAACTAAACTGAAAGATACCCTCCACCAGGTTCACAAGACCAGTTTACAGCTAGCCCTAAATGAAAACCCCTAAACATACATAGCATGGGCAAACTCCTCAGCAACAACTGTTTAAGCTACTCCTATAGTGGCTGGTGCTCAGAAATACTTCTCACTCTCAACCTCTCCCTCATAGCCCTTCTATTAACTTTCAAGTCAAAATCAAAATGGCATACCATATACTGGATCCAATTAACCTACTTTTGACTAACTCAGAACCCTGGATCAAAAGCACACACATTTGGGTATACCCAAACACACACAAGACTAGTTAACTAATAGAGACTGAGCAACTCACTTGTCACCATCACTACTTACACAACCTGGGCAGAGGGGAAGAGAACAATCCCATAACTCCTTAGGAGTTTCAAAAATGCTGGTGATCTCTCTTAATAAACCCAGGGTCACTAAAGGCTTCTCATTGTCTGTTTAATTTATAGCTAGTTATCTCTACATCTCTACACAGAAACACACATTTCCAGACACTTTCATCTCCTGGTCAGCATTACTTGCATTCTACAAACAGATCTCTCACCCTACTTCTGGAGTGATTTCCAACACATCTCAAGGAAAAGGATAAGTAGAAAGAGTTAAAAACAAACAAACAAAAACCCACCAAAAAACCCAGACTACCTAAACATTACAGGTATGACAGAAAATTCTTGGCAACCACCCATGAGTCATATTAAGATAGACAACAGAACAGGGTGTCAGAATGGCCCTACAACCTTAAAAAAACCAACTATAAATGCAGTAGAAATGGAATGATAGGAGAGACAGGTAAGGAGCAAATTTGAGAAAAAGCTGTTGTGCCGACAACACCAGAAGATATAAAAGCTTTACTGCTAACGTGCTGCACTGCAACTACTCACTGTCAACATCAACATGTAAGGATAGGCTAAAAACATTTTCGCAGCAATCTGAAGCTCAGCAAAGACAAAACAGTGGATTTGACTACGCAGCTTAACACCTTCGTTAGTAAATCCAGGTTCTCTGCACCCAAAGTCAGAATCCCAAGAGCAAACAAATAAGACAAATAAAAGTTTGGTTACTTACAAGAATTAGACACAAAGTTGACAATGCAAATAATATATGTTAGAACAATATTTAGAACAATATATGTTCTAAAGCAATCTGTTTATTTTCAGGAAAGTTATGCACATCAGATTCTGCAGTTCATTTTGAGCACAAGCCCCCACAGGTCTAAGGTGGTTATAACAGCAAATTAGTACTCACTTTCTTTGTAGTTATCTTCAGTATTGTAATACAAAGTGGCCTTTATACTGTGTTAATATTAGCATTTGCAGTTTAACTACAGCATTTTATACTCAAGTTTAAGAAAAGTTTAAGAAAAACTTAACAGTAGCGTGCTTGCATAAGTATCTTTAAAATTTATAGCCCACATTTTTAATGCAAGCAATCTACTGGGAGAACGTGCAGGTGAGATCTTTTCAGTTTTGAAACCCGTCTGTGCAATCTCAAAACAAGGCTTCCTTGAAACACATGCAAGTTTTTTCTATTTCTTATTTTATTCAATAGCACCTTTAAATGGAACATCATTAGTAAAGAACTGTCTGTTCTTTGCATCTAGAAAATATCTGATTTCAGCACTAGCTTCATGGAATCTCTCCATCCACCATATATAAGTAGTTTAAGGACTGAATTATGAAAGGTTTAACTAGCCAGAAATAGAAACAGAATTGAAAAGCTAAGTCACTGAACATTACATAAGATTTGAAAGCACCTTAGTATTCCAGAAAAATTGCAAGTATGCCACAAGTTAATTTTGTCTCTGCTTTAACAGCAGGATGTTTAATGCTGCTTGATGCTGAGAAGAGCATCAGCTTTTAGCAATACATCTCGTCTGAAAAATACAGAACAGTAATGGGCATAGTCTAATAAACAGTCTATTAACCCTAAATAAAGGTCAATTGATCTACAAATTTTATCACAGAGAGACTTCTAGAGTGGAAATTGCCATGAAAGACAAGTATCTATGCTAAAGAGCAGCCATTTTACAGGGCTATTTTACCTTGTCCAGGTCTTGGGGTTGCAGGTGTTCCAGCAGATGGCAGTTCAGCCTCCTGCCAATTAATTATAAATAACATTATCTGACTGTTTGGCTCCATAGTACCCTTCATATTACATCAGTATCAATACCAAGATTCTTACCTTTGCACTTGATTCTGGATCAAACCTTTCAAGGATTAATTTAGCGGTCTTGTATGTTTCCTTCTCCATTACTTCCTCAAGCTGGAAAGAAAAGGTTCCACACATCAATATAGAATTCTTCAAAGTATTTTCAGCCCATATTCTCCCATTTACAAACAGCTTATTAATGTTACCAAAAGGTAATGCTCTGTCCAATGAACCAGTAGCATGTTCAGATACCTGCAAATTTGCTGTATTCAATGGAAATTAAATTTTGCTTTCAAAAATAGTTTCTGAACTCTAATGGGCTACTTGTATTTAACAGCTTTATTGCAAGGAAACACCAAATATTGCTAATTGTTTACATATAATGAGGAGAATAATTACATGCACCAACTTCAATAATGGAATGTGCAAAAATCTATCAGCCATCATTATTGGAAGTTATTAGACATGACAAGCGAATGACAGGCAATTCCTTAGATTTATTTCCTCATAGCACTTAATGCTATTAATTTAAGGAAGGTCGTTAGCCAAGTGCTTTACAGAATAAAGTCTCTGTGCCAATTAACTGCTGTCAGCATCGATTTTAGATTATTTATTAGCAGAAGCAATTAGCTTGCTTCAAATGCTGTGAAAACTCACTAACTAGAGAATAGCCATGGAATTTGCTCAAATGACTTTAAAGGCTGGATCTCCATCTTTACAGTGATTCAAACTGCTTTTCAAAAAAGGGAACATGGTAAGAATTTAAATAAAAAATTTACTGAGAACTATGCATACTTTAGGGAGTGTAATTAAAGCACTTCATTATTACAGCATTTTATTTACAATGCACTCAAGTGGCTTTATAGCTAATACATGGGCTTAATTAAAAAAGTAATCACTAGTAAAGTATCATTTTAGTGGTTAACAGCCAACATCAGAAGCTTAACTTCAAAACGGAGATAGCTGAAGTGATGACAAACAGCCAGTATGTAGAGAAATTAGAATGCATTTTACAGTATCTTAAGCAGACCTTTTCTCCTAGATACGCTGACTAATGGGCACATTCAGCTACAAGTGGGGGCTTTGTTTGTTCTTAAGTTTGCTGTTGGCACAAACTGCAAAACTGAAAAGGTCAGTGGTCAAAAAATTAAGTTCTCTCAAACTCATTTATCACTGCTAAAATAATAAATGGTGCACATTAACATGATTTTAGACCATTATTTAGCTAGCGAGAAACTAAAGTTTCAGCCGTTCTGTATATACAGACCTTGTAGGTGTTTTACCTTTAGACAGACCTCAGAATTAGGAATTGACCTCAGAAGTGAAATAAAATTCACTCATTTTAACGGATGCACAGTATTCATTTAACAGCTCACTCCTACACACACTACCAGAGGTTTAAGGCAAGGAATACTACCCAGGCTGTTAATTAAGGACTGTTGAAACAAAAGGGAGTGAAAAGGGAAGTAAAAATCAATTTCCTAAACTTGTATTTCAACAGGACTTTGGAGTTAACCCACTAACTTCGTAAAACAAATGCCACACACTGCAGTAAGATCAGAAATAAGGGTCTAATAGGAAAACTAAAGTATTTATTGCTTATAAAAGTGAAAACCATAAGGCAGACCTTTGTATGAAGGGGAAAGGCTAGTCAGGTGAAGCTGCAGAGTGGGGAAGTGTGAACAGTCAGTGTCAATATCTGGCCACCAAATCAAAATATAAAAAACCCGAGTCACTTTACATCAATGAAAGTATAATGCAGGCAATTGTCTTTAAAGCTACACTGGAAAATGAGAAATACTCTTCTGCAGGACAAAGTGACCTTTAGGAAGAGGAAAAAAAACCAGAATGCTCCACCATCACTTGACACCTTCCTTATCTAACATGGTTCTGGCTATAGCAGTATTAGATAGGATGGTAGTTACTTATGGATATGTAAGTTTTGCAAGAACAGTAACATTCTTTTGAAATGGAAAAATTTAGCTCTCATCACATGATTCGGATGTCAAAGTTACTCTTCACATTTTACAGTTATTGGATAATCACTTATTTTGAAATTCATCTATAGCTTTATAATTCTAGTAAAGCTGAATCTGAACAAGAATTCAGTTCCACAACTGACTCTACAAATTTAAGATGTATAGAAATTGTCAAGATTTCTATAAGCACACTCACAGTTCTCATGGTTTCACTTCTAGAATACATTTTTCTAAAAATCAATTTAAATTTGGCTGACAATACCAGATAAGGAATCAAACAGGTCAAAGTTTACTTATTCTTTGAGCAAATTAGTATAATTACTAGAAGCAAATAAGGGCCTGTGTAAAAATTAAATATTATATCCACATTTGCATAGCAGAAGAAACCGGCTTGTGCACTGCCACACCAAACCAATTTAGAAATGCAAATCATCATACTGACTTCTGAATCACTCACCATCCTGAAGCATAACCTTGGAAAGGTTAACCTAGTGCTGAGCACTGGCTTGCTAACACAGCAAATTGCTCGACATCTCCTGCTCTTTTCCCATAATATACTCTTCTTGGATCCAAAACTTTTCCCACAAAAACATTTTCTACTTTCTGCCAAGGGCTTATTCATAGTCTATTATTATCAAGGTTAAATGCTGAGTAACCAGGATCACAAGTGAAGTCTCCAAAAAAGTTAATACTGGCCTAAATCATGGCTTTTTCAAATGTATTTCATTGAATTAACCACATTTTAATAAAGAAGCATGGTCATGTACCACATTCTCTCCTATGAATAATTGCATGGATGGCCTCATTTTGAACTGGCAACCAAATAGAATTCCTGTGGCAACATCATCCATTGCCTGTATTGAAAAGTATTATGAGTAATGTATTTTAAGCTTCTTGTAAACGCAAGTTAGCAACTGAAAGTCTGAAGTATTGGCACAGTGCAAGCTACTTATTCGCCATACTACCACATGAGTTCTTAAATTTAATTACTTAGTACGTCAAATACAACTATGGAGAAGTATTTCTTCGCGTTCACACAAAGTCACAAGATTCATTTCAGTCTACAAGATACGCAAATACACATAGCAAAACTTCACTAAAATAGGAAATAAATCATTTAAGCCACAACACTCAAGTGTACTCTGGACAGATCCACGCAAACAGTAAAACAACTAAAGTAACAGGTTTGTGTGAACACTGCATGAAAGAAATACCTCAATCATGATTTTCAACCGTATTTTGAGCTTCTAATGGTATGCCTGCAGTACTCTACCATATATTGGGTAGACAAGACCGGGCTTATACAACAGTCAACTCCTAGTAGAGTTTCTGGTCACATACTAAAGGTTATCGAAATATCTACAGTTTTCTATGCCTGGAAGGCTGAAGGTATAAAGCTCATTAAACAGTAGTTATTTTAAATAACAAAATTCACATGCTGCATTTTTTTTCCATTAACAACGTAACTCCAAGGCAGCCTTGAAATGAGCCTTCCCTTTTTTTCTTGGAAAATTAACAGATGCACTTTTCTAAATTCCTACCCAAAATGGCTAGGAAGTATGATTGAGTCTAATATTACACTTAGCCTACTATAACAGAACAGCTGAGCAAATTTCAGCAAAGTTTAATTCTAACATTAGCAAAGTCATTACTATACTATCTTCACAACTCTGTCCTCAGGCTAAGAATTATCCCATCTTTAAGACTGCTGCTCCAGGTAAAGTCTCCACTAATTCCCACTTGCAGCAGCTTAATACATGTCCTGTGCCCTTGCTTTAATATGCTTAACCCTCTGAACTTGCTCATCTATATACATTCAGGCTTAAGGGCTGACATCCTCATTAACTGAGAGTTCTTAAGGCCAAAATTACAGTAACAGTCACGAATACAACCAGAGTATGCCTTAGGATCAAGGAGGGGAAGAGTTGCATCTTGAAGTAGTGCCTTAATTATAGCTAATGAACTTAATCCCTACCCCAACCCATGAAGAAACACTCAATATGTTTTAAAGCATTCACTAGGAAAAAAGTAGCATAGAGTGTCAGTTCTGTGGAAAGTATTACCCAAACTTTGAGTCAAAGTACAGGATAGACAATATTAGTGGGCATTTGCAGATGAAGTATCTATATTTGTGTTTGTCAGGTATTTTACCCGCGTGAATATACATGTGACTATGCCACCAAAGACTGAACCCTTTTGAACAGAACAAAAGTTCTAGTGAGTAGCTCATTGCACAGCCACCAGGGCACTAGGTCTAGTAGATGAGGAGCTTACTCTGTTATAGGTACCCTTCAGCACATAAGTAATGTCATCAGGGAAAACGAAGACCACACGCCTCTAACACACAAGTACTGTAACATTTTTCAAAAGGACAATTGTTTTCAATATATGATTTCTCCAGCAATCAGGTAGCTGAGCTGCAATGAAAGGAAAAACTATAGCTGTTGGGGCAGGCTGAGAGTGCCTAGCAACAATGTGCATTACAAAGACAGGAAATACATAATTTACTTATCCCAGCTACTTTGAGGATCACAATGTAAATATCTCAGTAACTAATCCTATTTGCAAACTTAGTAACAAATCAAAATCCAACACAAAAAACCTCTCCCTCCCCCCTTCCCATTATGTTACTTGGTAAAGGTTTTTGTTTTGTTTTACTAAACAGTAGGTATTGCTATAGTTATTCATAGCCACAGATAGTCCTCAGAAAGTTAATCCAAAACAAAACCAAATCTGAATATTATCAAAACCAAATTATTACAGAATGCAATTTTATGAGTGTTTTTATCTAAAATACAAATTACATTGTCTCATTACCTGCATCCACTTTCAGCTCATTTCAAAATGCTATGTTTTATGTATGATGATCTAATTTCAATGCTTAATTGAATACCTTTAAATTATGATGAAATTCCTGAGTCAATCTTCTGAGTAAAAAATACTAACACCATACTGATTCAGGAGGTTGTAATAAGTCTTTTGTTTCTGGTTCCTTGCTAAGAACCATGCACAAGATCAGGAGGTAATCATGGACTTTTTATTCCCCTCAGATTGAAAAATAGCTGAGGTATAGGTTATTGGACTTCCCAAAACTCTGTTTTACTGATCCTATGTAGAAGTTTGTCTTTAATGATTAAAGCTTGATATGCATACATACTAATGGCAGTTTATACACCTAGGTTTAAGTTCTCCATAGTTACACTATAATTTCTATACAGTTCACAAAGCATTCAAGCAGTTTACTGCCTACTCTTCTACAACGCTGTTTTGATTTTTGTATATGCAAAATACATTTACATCTTGTTTCCACAGCATCAATTCCCAAAGTGAAAAACTCTCCCCTTTATAAACCAGCTTTTTCTTGACTAATCTTCTATTCGAAGCCTCTTCTCTAAAGTGCTTCTCGCACACAAAAAAAAATCAGCAATACTAGTTCTTCTAGAATATGAAGATTTTCACAATTACAGAAATATAAACTTATTTAACTGAAATGAAGGCTTTACATTTAAGACCCCAAAAGCTGGGTGGCACTCCACTATGCTTCTTCTGTTCCAAGAACTTTCCCTCCAAAGCTACTAAATGACTATGTAAATTAAGAGATTCACTAATTTCAGCTAAGCAATTTTCATCAGGTAAAATTTAAAAAGTTATGCTCATTTATTTCCTTCTCAGAAAACGTAAGCCTCTCCCAACCCCTTTTTATCACCTTTCCAACCAAAGGTCACTTCCATTTAATAGATTCCTTAATATAAAGATTAGCTGATATAAATATTAGCAAATCCTCTTTACCAAAGGACAATGACATAACTATGTTACAGGTTATCATTTTTATATCTACATTTTAAAACTGATAAAAAACATCACGGAAAAATGGGTGAAATCTGTTTCCCCTACAAAACCCATATAATGTTAGACTCTTACTGACTCCTTTTTCATAGCTTTGTTGTGGGCTTTTTATTAATTTAGCTACCATGGCAAAATCCAGAAGGCATGAGGTGAACAGTTCCAGAAACTCATTAAAAATAAAGCTTCATAATACAACTTTTGGAGTTTTTTGGGGGGAAGAAAGGCTGTTTTGTTGTGAGGGGAAGGAAGTGTTTGGTTTTTGGTTAACTGGGGTTTTGTTTTGGTGGTTTTCAAGTTTTGCCTTGCAAGGC
Organism: Aramus guarauna; assembly: GCA_013400195.1. NCBI lineage: Eukaryota > Metazoa > Chordata > Aves > Gruiformes > Aramidae > Aramus > Aramus guarauna. The sequence continues at coordinate 1,705,155 of VXBL01005128.1, forward strand.
AGGAGATGAAGCCAACAACATAAACAGAGAACTTCCTTATGGAATGATTCAGTAGAGAGGAAACAGCTTTTAGTGTTAGAAACTTCGCAAAGAGCGTAAGTTATCCAAGACTTGGGATCTTTTCCATCCTAAATTTGTCTTACTGAGATTAAGTGTTGATCCAGTTGAAGCAAATACTTGGCATACACAAGTTTTATACTGTTAACTACACAACTTACAAAACAGATGACCTCAGACAACTTGATAGAATTAATACATGACAAATTATTTTTTTTAGAGGAAAGAATATAATGGAAGAAATATGTAGTACAAAAATAAGATGGAGGAGGATGGGAAATAAGTGGTGATGCATTTAAGATATAAACAATAATCTGTTACTTGACAAAAAAATGAATCCTGACAAGATGAAAGTACTTTTTGCTATTTATGAACATTAAGAGACAGAGTAACTATTACAGATATAGTTGCACTCTATGTTCTTAGATTAGTGTAATATCTAACGCTTTTTATAATCACAAAGTAAAGAAGTAGTCAGCAATGAGTAGGTTAAAGCATCCATTTTCATTTTCCGACAAAACAGAACCACTTTACATAGTATCTAGCAACACTAAAACAGTAGGTTTAAGTTAAACTACAAAGAGAATTTACTTTCATATGCAAGCAGCACTTTGTAATTTTGGGGTAAGGAAAACCTTGTGCAGTACTAGAAAATGTATGAAAACAGAGGAATGGTAATAGTTTCACCTCCCTCTCTCCACTCTTCATCTATATATCATCAAACTCAACTTGTAGAGATGCAAAAACACTGTAGTGGACCATAACAACCAGCTTTTCTTGAAGTTTTACTTACTATTTTTTTCTTTTGAGATTTTAAATCTTCCAGCGCATCATCTAAAAGGAGGACATCATACATTAGTTTTCAAATACAAGTAAGAGAATTTCAGCACACTCTAAACATTGACTTCACCCTGTGAGATCAGGAAAAATTATACACTGACCACTACCAACCCAACCACATTAGTAAACTTTCCATAAAGTAACTAAAGTTTTTATGTGAAAAATAAATCATTTTAAATCCTGAAACTGCTCATAAGTTATAGCCCACTGTTATCACTTTACAGTTGTAACTATTAAAAAGTTTTATGTACCATTTCCTCATTAAGCAAACCAATTCTAGCCAGTGCCCTGCTTTGACCTACATTAAAACTGGTACAACAACAGACCAAATACACTTAATCTCATGAGTCAAACTACAGAAAAAAGCTTGCGGTCTAAGTATTAATATATCTATTTGAGTACCAGATTTACTAGCTTCAGTATTTCACATAAGCCTCTTAGCACATGCTAGTTGCAAATGCCAGGTCAATTCTGAGCTTCAAATCTCAATTTATTTCACCCTTTCAGTACTTTCAGACTACAGTAAAACTCCCAGTTTTGTAAGAAAAGCTACCAGAAGATCATTTTACTAGCAAATGTTAAGAGACTGTGTTACAACGAGGAGGCACAGCACCTAACCTCTCTAAAAGAAAGGAAAAAAAGAAAGGTCAAATGCACGTGGGATTTTCCTTTAAGTTAATGCTTGCAGCTTGGTACTCACGGAAAACTCACTGTAATAAACTATCACCTAATATTCTCTTGATAAATCATTTTACTAGTATCTTCTATATCTCCTTCAGAGCAAGAAGAGTTTAACAAAAAACAACTTCTTTCCCCTTCTCAGCTCTACTGGGCACCAGCAATTCACTTCCTGTAAGATATAGGTTTTCTGACCCATTTTTCAGGTTTTTTTAAAAAAAAAAAAAGAAAAAGCTTCATAGAACTACAAGAAACAAAATCAAAACCTAAACTAAATAAATAAGGATACAAAGAAGTATGTACATATGCCACACACACTCTTTAAAGTTACTTCAGAAACACTACAGTTACTTGAAATAAAGGGAACACATAATTACTCAAACTTCTCCAGAATGTAGAAACCCATTTTCATAGAATAACACACTTTATTATATGTGCTAAATACTAACACTGGGTTAAGAGTTTAAGCAATGAAAGACTAACTACAATATTCCCTTATTAGTTAAGATAAATAGGACATGGAACAAGACCATATTTAGCACTGGGCTGGACCACAGAAGATAGACAATTCCAGGAATTGCACATCTTCAAATTCATATGGTACCTTCCCTCCACCAAATTTTACATTTATATTAGAACACATAGATTAACACCTTGAAATGCACTGCAATGTAGTATGGTGTCATGCAGCCACACAAATAGCACAATAAAGTCAGCTGTTAACAGTTACTTAAGAAACAGAAGCTGGTTTTGGTACAGAAATGCCTAGAACATCTTCAAGCATAGCCTCCCACAAAGCAATGCAACCAGTTTAAAGTGTGAGCATGTGTTTCTGATGACTTTACCTCCTGTGTTCAACAAGAACCTCATGAAACACCTGCCCCTTTACACCCGGCCAAATGGCAATTACTCCAAAGTACTCTCAAGAAACCAATATATCTCATCTTAATTAAACCCACAGAAAAAAAAAAAAAGAATTCATACTAGATAAGTCAATACCTGCAACATACCTCATTTATTTTCCCCACACTTTGGGACAGGTTAGCCTAAATCTTCCTCAACAGTTGTCTGCCTGACCAGTCTTAAAAACTGGAATTCTATAATCTCTCTGTATCACCTTTCCTACTGTTTCACTAGGAATTTTCCTCATTCAGTGCATGATTCCCAAAAAATCAGTATATGCTGGTTATCCAGCCCAGAACTTTATAGTATTAAGTAATCGTCTCCAGTGATTCAATGTGTTACATTAACTTATCCTGGAATAGAAGGCTAGCCTTAAGCCACTCAGTTGCCAGTTTGCTCTCAGTTACATTTTCTCTTGCTTTACTGCTGTAACTCTTGCACTGTGTATTCGATTTCTCTTTTCCACACACAGGACTTGCATCTTTGAGGTAAAACACTTCCTTTTTACCGAGTCTCTGGAATAATGCAGAAATAATTCCTTTTGCCATGTTCTAACATCTACTAAAACCTTTTACACATGGGTTCAACAAAAGCACTAGGATTGCCTGTATGCTAAAAACAGTAATAAAGACATTTAAGCAAACTAGAAAAACATACACACTTTTTTTTATACAGCCATGAAATGCAAATATATATTCACCTTAGAAATGAATCACACAGCACCACAGAATATATGGACAATTTTATTCCTACATAAAAATGTATGTCCTATGCTTGCATATCAAATGCAAACATTAAGTTTAAGAAAAATTCCAAAAGTGATGTTTAACTCGTAAGCTGTCACAAATTAAATACATCATGTTGTTCCGCAAGTCATAAAACATAGTACAACATTGAGGTTTGCCCATATTATTGCTCACATCACCATGAGATATTGTTACAGGCTGGCCTGCTTTCAGAGAAAGTCTCGAATGAATTCTAACTACTGCAGACAAGTGCCAAAGATGCAGTTCTTAAATTCTGCATTAGAGTGAATCTGCATGTTCTTTAACAACTTTTTATATTTGAATGCTTGCATTACCTTTTTTTTTTTTAGTTACATGACTCCCAACTTTCCTTAGCTCTCAAAACAGCACAAAACCACCTGCTTATCCCTTTTCCACTCCAGAAAATATAAGCATGCTTTGGAGAACTTGGAAGAGAAAAAGCTATCTTGACAAATAAATTAAATATATCTGCTATACATCTCTTATACATAAAGATAACAGATTAAGACTGCTGGAATACTTGCAAGATGAAACTATTAAGGGAACTACTACTATTGTTTGTATTTCCTTTCCTCCTACTTCTACACTATGTTTTATTCTATTACACTTTGAAACATGTAAAGACAGGAGAAAGTTACCACAATTTTGTAAGTGAAGTGAAAGATTAAGTAGTTTCTTTCCTTTTCTTTCAAAAACTGTGTGGTAGAAACAGCAGTTTAGCTAATGCTACCCATTTCAGCATCAACCAAGAGGCTACTCTTCCTTTTCTAGAAGCTGAATTATCCAAAATATTTACATTTCCATAGCAAGCATCATTCCCAACTAGTTCCACATTCTAAAAAAAGAGAGAAAAAATACTTACTATTCCTTTCTGTCCTTCTGGAAAAGAAAAAAATGAGCAGTGTTCTTATAAACCAGATTCTTTAAAACAGAAAGAAGAATTATATTAATGAAAATATATTGCAGTAACCATTTCTGAAGTTATTTAGCAAACAGGATAGTCAATGCAGAAGATTTACCAGATGAAATTTAACTTTGCAAATACAGAGAACAGAAATCTTCAAAACCACTATTTATATAGAAAACTAAAAATTAAATTAGTATCTTGTCAACAAGACATCAACGTTGATCTAAAAATCCTCCTATATTAAAATTTAGCCAAGTATTACTATACACAGAAATCCTAAGGAAGCAGCAGCAGTAAGTAACATCATCACTTGCTAATATGTTCAGTGGGAACTTTTTAAAATCAAGGTATGTGCAGCCAGCTGAAAATTACTTAGTCATCACTTCTTGTTCGATAGATTTATGATGCATGTTATCCAGAAAACCAAGCTTACCAGTTAAGGCCCAAAATTAAGACCCGGGAGATTTGTAGGAAGAATCCAATACCAATGAAAACCATGAGATACAGCTATTGTATAAATGTTCTCCCAAGCAGAGTTAACTGACCTGATTCCTGGCGATTTTACAGAGCTCTGAATCCACTCAGTTTCCGTAGGGTTTCAGCTGACTTAGCTCAAACAATGGAGCAGTTTATCTGTGCTCAAGATAAAGTTAAACTGATCTATGACCATTTTACATTTGAAAGGTCTCTCTGCAATCATCAGGACTTCATTTGTTTTAAAGCTTAGAATTGCTTATAATTATTAAGTTCACACTTCTCCTGGCAAGTTATTTGGGCTAAGCCAAGTGGCAAATCTCATACTTCAAGTTCTTCCAAGCATCTTATCCAAAACCTTCCTAGTGCCAAGCGCTATATAATAAAGCCTAAAGTAGCAATGTTTCATTTAAGAAGAAAAAAAAAAAATCTTAAAGGCTGAAAAGGTTCTCTGAATAACAACTAGCTTAAAGCAGACAAAAGGCTACCAGATTTCAAATAGAGTTTTGACTTAATTCATAAGAACATCTTTTGCATTTATATAAGGGCTGCCCAGTGCAAAATGCTTGCAAGTATTAACACAACCTGAGTTAAGTTAGACAACTGGAACATGAGAGTAACCTACACAAAGTCAGAGAAACAGAGAAAGAAGTTTAACTCTATTCCGCATTCAAAGATGTGCTGTAATAACTACTTTAAGAATACAGATGGCTTTGCCTGCTTACACAATGCAAGATGCATCTTTTCATAAAGTATCAAAAGAAATAAATGTTTTACAGGGTTTGAATTGCCTTAAAGACTGTGTTACACAAGCAAAAGCATTCTTTCTTTTTTATCATATGCTTAATAAAGAGTCTTCTACCTGACACTGTAATCTAAGCTAATAGATATATGGTAGGACTTCATAAAATAAAAAACATTTCCTCTTTAGGAACTTTGAGGTGAAAGTTTAACAGACTATTTCAGATTAATTTTACAAAATAAAACATTTCTCTGAAAATCAGAACATACAAGATGAAACAGAATCTAATTAAAATGAAAATAATTTTGAGAACAGCATTCTTCTAACATGCTAATACATTTCTTCAACTTTTCAGATATTTCAATATAAATTTAAAATTAATTATGTTATATATTCCTAGAACTTAACTCACTCTACCAGCATCAGTAACTTGCTGAGACCCTGAGGGAATGACCTAAGGCAGAAATAAGTTGGTGACTGACTGCAAGCTGAAAAAGGCAGACATATTCCAGTTTGATTAGGGCTGAAAAATCTCTAGAGCTATTACTGGGTGGCACCAGGCATTCAGCATGGAGTCACCTCTTGACCGAGAACAAAGACAAGCTGGCAGTTGCTTGCCATTCATATCCGCCAAAAAAAGCTGAAGGGGAATAGCTTGAGAAAAATCAGATAAACAGTTGCAAGTCATAAGAGAACAACAGCCTAATTCTAAACATTGTTAAAACAATCTCTAATTCAGAATTTTATAAAACCCACCACCGAAAAAAGAAAAGACACAAGAATTGGAGGACAAAGTAGAGAATAAAAATCCAATGTGAAAATTCACACCACAGCACTAGAAGCCATCACCTTCAGTAATAAAAGTTTTCATTTCTCCACTAATCCTAACACACCAAAGTGAAGGGGGGCTGCTAATACTTCCTCTTCTACAAGCCTTCCCTGTTAGCATGAGCAAGCCTCTCTTACTAACAACAAAGTCTTTCAAATCCTTGTCCTTAAGAACAAAATCAATTCATATTGCTGCCAAAGATTAATTTGAGCTTCAACATCTATATTAATCCTTTCCAGTCAAAATATTGCTGCCCATGTATCTTCTCCACAGGATTCTGTAACAGCAGCATATGAGTACATTATGCATAACACAGTATGACATACAAAAAGCATCTTCAAGTATTTTTTAGCATGTTCTGTTATGCTGACCCACACTAATCAATCTTGCAAAGCCTTAAATATTTACATTTGACTTTGCCTTTCAAGCCTAAAGCTAGGGAACTGACAAGTCACGTTTTCATACAAAAATACTATCAATGTTTGTACTGCATCTATGACATTCATTTCAGCAAATTAGTAAATGCACTGTGCTCCTCACTGGCAGGAAAGATGCTCAGTAGGCTGCTTCTCCTCCTTGATGGTCTAGGGGAAGAGGAGGCAGAGAAGCAGCTGTGTAGTGAGGTGGGAGCCCATTTTGTTAATTTTAGAAAAGTTTTCATAGAAAACAAAAGCCACTCATGAGGATGAGCAACCAGTCAGCTCAGTGGAACAAAAAAAGTAGATAATACCTTCTCCTATTCACATCCAATGATGTTAGGATATTTTCTGGTAGAAGAAATCAATGATTTTTCAGAAAAATAGCTAATTATGTAGAACTAGTCCTCAACATATTTAGGCTGATGACCTTTCCAGTTACTTCTATGTTAACAGTCACCTAACATGGAAAAGGAAGTTTCTCCATTTCCAATTTTATACACTGCATTTCACATATAGACAACATACCTCAGGTCACTTTCATACAGTAGTGTTACTTTTCCAAATAGCAAGAGAAATAAAACCCAAGATAATGCTCTTCTGCTCATATTACATGACCTTGCAGTTGTTCAGATACAGGTGTCTCTCTAGCCCTAGTATAACTTTGATAAGCCAAGTAACTCTAGATGCTAACATCTTTTGATGGTAAGACTTAGTTCTACACTAAGCCCAGACCCATGAGAGACATTTCCCTCAAAGAAAGTGTCTGCCTAACTACTTGGATTTATTTTGAAAGAAAAAAAATCAGCAAGTTATGACAACTCAAGGATTGTCAAAAGCAAACCCAAACCCCTGCTGAGATGTATTTTCCATCTCCTTTTATCAAAGAGACAGCAGTTAGAGGGGAAAAAAAAAGGCATATTTACTTACATCAATGGAAATGCAAAAAATGGAAGTGTCATAATCAACCTGGCTGTCCATTCATCAGGAAGACACCAAAAATATACAACTAAGCAGGTGACAAGGTAAAGAAGAGAAGAGTAGAGAAGTAGCCTTCCAACCCATAATTTCTGTTGCCTCTGATTTTTTTCTCTAAATTCTTCTAATGTCTGTATTTCCTGTAAACAAAAAGGGTTCAACTTTAGTGAAATTTGTTGGTGGTTTTACTAATCTGCCTTTAAGTGTTCACTAAAATTACCCATATCAATTTGATAGTTGATTAAAAAAAAATCAAGCAGCTTTTTGATAAATGATAACATTTGCCCAAAGATAACTGTCATAGCAGAAATAAAAATCACAGTATTAAAGCTATGATATGGGCCACTTGCACTGTATTAGCAGTAACACATCACTGTTGGGAAGAAATACTACAAATCAGCCCTTTTCTCTATTTGTTAGTATATTTGGGACACATAGAAAACACTAGTATCTTATGAATGGCAGTCTTTACAATTACATAAATAACTACCAAACATATTTCACATCCTGAAACTTTCATCAGGCACCTGATGAATTTCAAATGCTTCTAATACTTTTCTACTAACATTGGAAATAGCTGAAACCTCTCCATCATTTCATATGTTTTCATTTCAGTACTTTCTCCACATAAAGAGTGAAATCCCAGATATATTAATATGCCAAAAGCATCATTCATAAGTGATCAACCAATGCACTGCTATGTTACCATTTTGACTGCATTTCAAGTGACAACAGGAGTACTCACACTTTCATTAAAAGGAAAACAAAAAATATCAACACCATATTTCAAAACAGTTAATTTCCCCATAGAGTACAGACTTCTGTCACAAACTCTGGCTAAAAATCACAATTGATTACTGAACCATCTATTCAGTTATTCTGCCCCTGACCTTACTTACTACCACTACAGTTACAATTCTTATACTTAAAACCATACATTGAAGCTTTTCTAATGAGCCTGACGAATGGAACTTTGCATTAGTGACATTTTCCATTACATGTGAGTTTAACCATTAGTTATAATTAAATTGTGTCATCAAGCCAACTTCACATTCATTCCCATTTCAGGCTCTCTAAATAAATATTTAAACTGTAGTTTCTCACTCTCGATTATACGGTATTTTTAAAATGACTAATAGTAAGGGGAAAAAAGGTGGCAGTCCATCTGAAACTCAGAATCTCTAGTACATCCAACTGGAATAATTACTGAAATAATTGTCATGGTTTAACCCCAGCAGGTAACTAAGCACCACACAGCCACTTGCTCACCCCTCCACCCTCCGGTGTGGGATGGGGAGGAGAACGGGGGAAAAAAAAACCTCACGGGCTGAGATAAAGACAGTTTAACAGGATAACTAATAAGTAATAATAATAATACAAGTGATGCACAAATGCAATTGCTTGCCACCTGCAAAAAACTCGATGCCCAGCCTGTTTCCAAGCAGCAATCCCAGATAGCTTCCCTGGTTTATATACTGAACATGACATTATATGGCAGGGAATATCCCTTTGGCCAGGCTGGGTCAGCTGTCCTGGCTGTGCTCTCCCGGCTTCTTGTGCACCTGGCAGAGCGTGGGAAGCTGGAAAGTCCTTGACTTCGTGTAAACACTAAACTACCTAGCAACAACTAAAAACATCAGTGTTATCAACATTATTCTCATACTAAATCCAAAACAAAGCACTATGCCAGCTACTAAAAGGAAAATTAACTCTATCCCAGCCAAAACCAGGACAATAATTTAATATTCCATGACAGTATTTAACCTAACGTGGAAGAAATACATGGCCAGCAAAAAGGATGCATATCTCTAAACAAAAATCAAACAAAACACCAAAAGTAAATACATACCTTATCAATTTTTTCTAGTATTTCTACAGTGGAAGGCTTTGCCTGCTTACAAGGGAAAGAACAAAGATGTTAATCTCACTTAAAAATAGTCAGTATTTTGAGGATTACTGTACATTAACAGTTTCCTAACAAAAAGACATATTCATAATTTCATATTGTATCTATTTTACATAAAGGTAAGAAGTTTTCCTACTTCAATACTGACAAATAGAAGGGACTAATAAATCATTATTTGACATTTGGTATTACTATTAACTAAAGGTTCCTCTCCTACACCACAAAAGATTAAAACCTATAACACATGTACAGCAATAATGGATGTGGGTGGGAAGTAAAACATGGAGAGAATTGATGCGTGGAGGGAATAAGCAAAACAAAGAGTATATATAGAGGAAGCCCTAACCTGAGAGCTTCAGCTTTTTATTACTATTCATTCCACAAAGACACATGCTCTAAAACAAATTATAAGCAACTGCAAATAAGTGTTACCATCTCCAGTAAAGTTTCCCTTAAGAGCAACTTGGAATCCACCTTCTAGGAATCCTTCCTAATTTCTGAGTATAAAGCCACTATCTTAGTCCATCTTCAGGCCACAAATTCAAAAACCATAGCCCACACTGCATCACCGTGAAAGTGAGTTTGTTTCTATTAAACAACACTGGCATTTCACCTGAACTTTTGCCTTTAAAGGAGCTTTGTATGGGAGGCTCTGAAATCAATTGATAATATGCAAAGGCAAACCTCGAATCAAACAACTCACACCTGCCAAAAGAGTAGTCGAAAACTTTGTGCCTCTTCCTCAAACTCAGTACACTATTCAATAATATATAAGCCAATAAAAAAAAGTTAGGAAGAAAGACTTGTATAAGTAGCCACCAAAATATTTGTTAAATCAGAGGTAGAATGATATTCTGAATGTAGTCATTTTGACCTAAAATAGCCACTAATCTTTCAAGTCACAAATGCTGCTGTATTTATCCCAATGAAGCAACACAGAACTATTTTGGTTTACAGAAAGAGTTAAAATCATATTTTTTAAGTTAACCAAACCAGTGCCAGGCCTGGAACTGCAAATGAAATAAAGGACAGCTGCACAGCTTGACAGTTTAGGGATTTGGCAGAGAATATTTTTGGTCATTATGTCTCGCTACTTGGACTTTTAAGTGACATATTAAATGAGAAAAGTTTAGCACTAACATTCAACCAGCATTAACAGTCAACCAACAGGCATTAAGAAACACGTCCTGTGTACTCTCATCTTCTAGACTAAAGATTATTATATTGTTACATGATTTTACTTACCCTCCATCTTGAAATTAATCCACCCATCTTCTGTTGTGGACAAATGTTGGCAGAGCTATCAATCTTCTATAAGAATTCACAGCTAGAAGTAAAGCATTAAGCACTTAGGAGCAATCTAACAGCATAGTCCAAATTTATTCCAATATCTAAAGGAATCAAAATACCATATAAAGCCATTGCCTGGTTATCTACCTATATGTTATTTTAAAATCCAGTCTTCTGTTTTATAGGCCATCTTGTAAGTCAGTTCATCAGCCTCGATGCGACCAAGCTTATTTTTACTCAAAAATAAGTCCTCAAAAATAAGAGGTACAAAATANAACCAAGCTTATTTTTACTTTGGAAATATTTAACTAGAGGGGAGTGCTCAAAAATAAGAGGTACAAAATAACTGCTAAAAAGCCACCAAAATCCACCAGCAGAAAAACAATTTTAAAAACTTCTTATTAATCCAGATTATTTAAGAAACTGATTTTCAGTTATTTCCTCTGCTGCTCATAAGCATAACTCTTAATGCTCCTTTTCAGCTGTCACTCCAGGCATCCAGCATTAATATCCTACTATTTGTGAGAAAGTTTATCTCCAATAAATCTACTTCCTTTTCATCAACAGGAACGTATTGATAGCACTATTTTTTTTTCCTTTATACAATCAGTTTTAAGTTCAAATAATCAGATTCAAAGAGATTTCACTTGCTCTAGGAAAGCACTACATCAGTAGGTGTGCCCTGCACACAATGCACAGTGCTGTCGCCAGCACAAACGGCCCTAAAGCAATTCCAAACGTGCAAAAGCAGCTCACCCTACACAAACCTGGAACCCATGAACAGCACTAATTTGATGGTCTGGGTCTAGGTTCCCGAAACAAAAGCGTAGCAACTTTCCATCAGCAGGTAGTTGGAATCAATTACTTTGAACCTTAGGATGGCAGAATTTCTCTCCAGTCACTTGATTTGCAAGTTTTTACCCAGTGAATAAAAAAGTGACCAGTTCACAGTAAAACCCAACAATAAACTAATGCTCAATCTCAACTAGAATTCAAACCTTTTAAACTCTGGAATGAAACAGTAAGGCTTATTTTAAAAAAAGCATTGATCCAGTTGAGCAGAAATATAAGTGATTAATACCTTGTTTATTAAGTTACCCTTGGCCAAAAATTGAAAGATAAAGAAACCTAGCCTCAATCCAAATTTGTTCCCAAACTTTCTGAGGCTGTCAAAACAAATTAATATAAGATACACATTGCTTACTAGCACAATACTACTAGTGTAGTATGGTAACCTTTTAAGAAAGCCAAGGACTTGAGAATCCAGAACTATAGGCCCTGTGATTTCAAAACCCAATCTTCAAAGATAAGGAAATCCGTATTTGAAATGCCGCCAAAATGAAGCTAGAACAGATGGACAAGTTAGCTCTGCTGCTGCTAAATTACTAGCACAAAGGGGTGAGCTACAGAAAAAGCACTATTGCCCCTTGGAGTCTTGAGTAAATTCTCAAAATAATTACTACTACAGCAACTCACCTCAGTAAGAGAGCAGCAGTATTTTTATTTTTCAAACATGCAATACTACTGTTCACTAACACTGAGAATTTTATACAATGGTTACTTTGCAGTTACAGACAAATTTTTGCGTGACAAGTATTGCAGTAGATCTGAGCAGAGGCTTCCTTTGCAAACACTTCTACAGAGACAGATGGTATCTTTATTGCAAAACAATACAACAGCACATCTAATACCAATCAAGAATTTTGTAAACTTAGCACAAGGTTCCCAAATCTAGTTTGCTTCCCTAGCATTGCCACTGCTTTTGGGAGCAACAGCAGCTCTCAATTCTGGACATACAGAGACGCTCACACGGCCTTTTTGTGCGCCATTTTGCTTCAGGCCATAGAGTTTGGTAACCTCTGCAGAAGTGTTAGAGGACCTTTTGGGCATAAGTTATCTGCGAGCCATTCATGACACCGACCTTCGTCAATAACACATTCAGTGTTATCTCTACATACTTTTTTAAAAGATCTGGCAAATACCTGAAAGAGAAACAGGTTTGACAAGTGTCACCACACACATAATTTTACATGAACTATGATGCTGACAGGCTTCATGTATGCTGCTCTGCAAGTCAGTAATACCACCAAAACCCTTTCCCAAAGAGGTATTAAGGGATTAGGGCCACTAGATTCACATTTACAGTTTAGCCACTTAGTTAGGAGAGGGATACTTTCCTATGGTTTCTATGGAGTACCTCAGGTATTTTCCTTCCTCCATCCTCTTTTTTGACATGACAATACAAATTGTCTTCAACTGCTTCAAACTCTCTTTGTTCCTCCTTATCTGTCACTCCACATAACTACCATTAATATTCTGTTGGGTCATGGTAAGAGTCCTCCTTCCTTCCCATGCTCTAACCATCAAATTATTGCACAGCACTTTTTCCTTCTAAAGACTGCATTTCTTTAGCACAGAGCTGTCCTTTCCACTGCTGCTGCAATTGGACTTACTTCCACAAACATTATCACGATTTAACACACAATAAGACAGCTGCAACATTTGCTAGCCCTAGGCTTAAAATAAACAGAGGTGTTAAGGAACATCTAACATAGAAGCTTAAGAAAACACTATTACCAATTTTACTACCTGACTCTCAAAAAATTATGAATTTGCTGATAGCATCTCCTCTACCCCAAAACCATGCAATTTCCTTAGTAAAAAGCAAAGCAAAAGGGCCACAGCAAGAGTACCAGAGCAGAAAAAGTTCCCCTTTTGAAAGAGTGATGAATCATGCATGATCACAAAACTCATCCACCAACTATTCATCCAGAAGGAGAAAATAGTTTGATGATCTCACAAGACTTTTAGCAAGTCAGTCTCAAATTTCTTTAAGCTTCTTCTTGATGTTTTAAGATTAAAAGCTCTCAAAAAAAAAATCAAAGTCTTCAAAATAAATTTTAATAACTGACTTGCTTAAATTCAAGCCTGAATAACATCAAGTCATATTAAAAGAAAAAAAGGAAGTTAGAAGGTTGAAATCAAGGCTTTACACACAGACATAGAGAACTTTCCCCTAAAGGAAGGGGAAACGCTCTTTAAAGTGAAATATTTTGTAAACTTAATAACTTCACCTTATGTAAATATTTTCAGATATTTACCACTACAAAGAACACAAGATCTACCTTTCAAAATTAATCTCCAGTTCTGCTCACTAAGTTTCCACACAAAATTCCAATTCTCCCAAATTTACAGGCCTCAGAAACTTCCAGAGTGACCACAGAAAGTTTCCCCAGCTGCCAGCGCCACGGACAACGAAACAAGCCAAACAAAACCAGGCACATCACCCACCGCCAGCCCGTCCTAGCACCTCTCAGCTACGGCAGGACACTGAATTTTGTTCGTTTTAAACTTCACTTTCGGCTGTCTGTGTTTGGGAGCATCCTATGGAGGTCCTAGGCTCTGTAAAGCCTTAATTCAAGAGGCGAACCTGTTCCCACACCGCCTCCAAAGCCATGGAGCAAGGAGGGGGTGGGTCAGGCGCTGCTTCTGAAGCCCAGGCTTTCCCAAGCCTGCGACAGCGGCCGCCTGAGGCCCGGGGAGCGAGCGAGCCCCAGGGCCGGCGGACGGGGGAAGGCGGCGGCAGAGGCCAGCTCCGGCTCCCGGCACTGCCTTTCCGACCAGCCGCCGGGGAAGAGCCCTCGGCTCCGCCGCCTCGCTGCTCCCGAGCGGGCGGGGAAGGCGTCTGCTGCCCCTTCCCCACACCCGGGGGTTTCTTCTTCCGAGGCTGCGCCCCGACCCGCCGCCGCCGCGCTTCCCCGGGGCCACCCGGCTGCCCGCGGTGAGGTGGAGGAGGGCGGGAGCACCGGCCGCCCGCCCTGGTTTGCTGTGGCCCCCGCGGCCCGAGCCGAGTCGCGGGCAGCACCGGGAGCA
>VXBL01005128.1:1719837-1752467 GCA_013400195.1 Aramus guarauna
GGGGGCGGCGGGGGGCGGGGGCACGTCGGCCGGCGGGCTGTGCCCGGCCGGCTGTGCCCGGCCGAGTCGCAGCGGGCAGGTGCTGGAGGCGGTCACTCCGGCTCTGGTACTTAGAGAAAAAAGAGCGTTAAGAGCTAACGCCTCGGGACGCAGAGTCACGGTGCCGTGCGGGGGCTTGCAGCAGCCGCCTGGCAGTGCCGGGTGCGGCCTTTGCCAATGAAGCGGGTGCTGACACGGGGCCCCTGTGGTGCGGGTGCCGGCCCAGGGTCCCGGAGGAAGGCCGCTCTGCTGCCTGTCCCCTGGCGTCCGGCGGGCAGCAGCTCAGCTGGCTCTGTATTCCCCTAATTCACGTTGCTGTCATAACGGTGCCCTCTCTCCTGGTGCTCTACCTTACCAGTTTCCCTCCTCGCCTGCCCCGTGCCGAGAGGACTGAGGAACAGAGCACACTTGCTCTGTTTGCACTGTCTTTCTCACGAGGTCGTCAGTGCCCTGCTCCGAAGTCTTACCGCTGCGGCTGCACAGGCGGGAGCACGTGCACACCGGTGGAAGAGTCCTTCGGGGCACCCTGAAGTAGGAATCGCTGTGCAGGAGCCGTATACCTCCAGCCGACCCTGCACGGTTGAACTCGTACATAACAGAGCATCGTAACGCAGCCCGTAAGTGTTGGGGGTTTGCCAATCGTGGTGGCTTGACCACGGCTGGCAGCTGAACACCCACACAGCCTCCTGCTCACTCCCCCTCAGCGGGATCGGGGAGAGACTAGGGAGAGTAACAGTAAGAATACTCATGAGTTGGGTTAGAAGAGAGTTCAGTAAGTGAAGGAAAGAAAAAAAAAAGTGATGCAAGGGAAACAACACACCACCTCCCAGAAGCAGACTGATGCCCAGTCAACCTCCAAGAAATTGTCCACCCTGGAAGGCAAACCTCACCTTCTTACTCTGCTGCCCTGGTTTTGTTGCTGAGCATGATGTCAGATGGTATGGAATATCCCTTTGGACGATGTCCGCTGTCCTGGCTGTTTCTCCTCCCAACTACTTGCCCACCTCCCACTCACTAAGGGAGCATAGCATGAAAAAGAGAAAGCCTTGACTCTGTGAGAGTACTGTTCAGCAATGGCCAAAACATTGCTGTATTATCGGTGCTGGTTTAGGCATAAAATCCAAAACACAGCAGCATCCGGGCTGCTATGAAGAAAGTCAACTCCATCCCAGACAGACCCAGTACATCAATTGTAAAATAACTTAAATCCAAACAGAATAGGCAAGGCTTTTAGGGCAGGCAAGGACAAACAAGATATCCCACCACCTTTTTGGGAACACCATCAGCTTCAAGCTCTAAGTAGTAGAACTGCTGAGTTTGATCACACGCCAGGCGTTCATTCTTAGTTTTGACATTGGAAAATAAATTATTTTAGTTTCTGCCAGTGTTCAGAGTGAACTTTGCTGCTTTACATTATAAGCTAGTTCCAATATCAGCTAAGTAACAACTTTAGTTGCAAATCATGGTCTAGAATGGGCTTCAAGCAAGTTCATTCAAGGCAAAAGCAAAGTAATCGCAGTGAGTGCAGAGCCACTGACTATACTAGAAATGCTCTACTATCGGTTAGAGAGGTCAAAGCTGTAACCTATATCTACAGCTTTATTTTTCTCGTTGAGACCTAGACTGTTCCTTCCTTTCCAAGTGAAAAAAGACACGGTGACTGAGCCTTCGCTTCACTTCAGCTGGCACTCTAGAGCCACATCTGCTTAAATCCTTGTAGCAATGACTATCCCTTTGCTGAGATGATGTCTCCCTGTTTGGTTTCAGATGAAATACAGTTATAGTCCACTCCTGATTTTGATATTTCAATGTGGTGTGTTGCTGAAGAAAAGCTGATTTAAATCTTCATCTTCAAGCTAACATTTTCAAGCATACCAACATCTTTTTCAGTGGTCTAGCATAGTATCCACTAAATAAACCCAAATAATGATGATACCATATTTAAAGGGTTTTTTTAAATGCTATAGCCAATGCTAGCATCTCCAAGAATCTTCTCCTTTTTTTTTTTCAGAATTGTCATAAACTTTTTCAAGTTACCATAAAATCCAGCCCTGATTCACAGCTGAACCAGAACTGTGAGGGAGATCCCTTGGGCACTGTTATAGAACTGATTTTTATGCAGGCCTCCTCTATGAAGTTCTAATCACTGCTATACAATTATGAATCTATGTAACTGGTAGTTTTAAAAAGGTATTATTAGCTACCATTATCAAACTTTACATGCGGATAAGTCTCTCAGCTTTGTGATGATAGCATGCAGCTACCTGTTCGCTTGAGAGCCAAGATCTACCTAAAAGAAGAAATGGTGCCCATGTAGCTGGTGAGGATAAAACCATAACTTCAATCAGTCAGCCTAAATTTTTCATTAACCTGGTTCAAAACTGCCCCCTACAGAGTATTTAAAATTCTAAATAAATTACTTTCAAAATCCTTATCAGTGGGATTGGTGTTTAACTGGATTCTGCGTAACCACTCTAACAGCAGAGTACCTCTCCAGAATTTTCCCCATCATCATAGATAGCATTTAGCACTGTTGGTCCCTCTGTATGCAGAACACTGAACAATCTACTTTTTTTATAAAATGTTTTGGTCTCACACACCAATATTGTTTTGCCTTCACCAAGAGTTTTCCCATGGCAACATTCTTAATGCTCATATATGTTAGGTATATATGTAGCCTAGTAGTCTGATGTATTTTTCTAAATAAATATATGATCCTATACATCCTTAGGAAAAAGCTATCTGATTAGGAGAAGCTTAGCTTTGCTAATTTGTGTTTACTTGAGGTTTTTAATCAGGCTTCCAAAGTGCGGTCAGCATTCTCTTAAAGTAGAGCCTTTTGGACTTTGCTGGCTAGTGAGGCCACGTAGTTTAACTCATTTAGACGCTGGGAAAATTTAGATGTTGAAACAGAATCATTGTCTATATTGCAAATGGAGATGTGATTGCAGCAAATGTGGAGGGTGCGTAGACAGCTTTGCGAACAAAAACTCCACTACCCATACCACTACTGACTACGGTCTGCGTGTGCTGCCGTCTCACCAGGTTTTTTCACCGCGCTGTTAGTCAATGCAGTTTGAGAATGAGGTGCTGCTGTGTGCTGCATTGCCCAGACCAAAACTGGGGTACTGAGCCCCGGTTCCTCTGGTTTGGCTAGCCGTCCTGTGCTCACTGCTGTACGCCGCGGGGGATTCCGCAAGAGCACAGCTTCACTTCAGGCCGCTTCCTCGTGCCCTGTGGGCACCTCCGTGATTAAAGCAAGCCGGAGCTGTTAGGGACGCAGTCCAGGCGCTCCTCGCTGCGGCTCTGCTCTCCACCTGCAAAGCTCCTCCATCGCCGCTGGTGGAATGGACTTGGTGTCGGCGTTGGGATTGCTGCAGCGTCCTTACATCCCATCCTCGGCCGAACGTTCCGCAGCCGGGTTGTTAGCGTCAGCCAAAACTAAATCAAGCCAACGCTGGATCGCGTTTCTCGGGGCGTGGGCTCTGTTTCCTCTGCATCGTGAACAGAATGAGCGTGTGCTGGCACTTAGTAAATGACACATACGTAGTAATTAACACACATTTGTGAATGTCCAGTGTAATTCAGCTTTGCTTAAAAAAAAAAAAAATAGTTAATAATATATTTGATAAAGCAATATGGGAACCTTTTTTTTTTACCAATACAGGAAAATACATATGTAATTAATAACTTCCTTGTGTGAGCATATCTGTAGTAAAAGTTACATCAAGTCTACAGTTCACTCTTAACAGAAATGACTGCAATGACTCCAGACTACTTTCTTGTCTTGTCCAGTTGCAAGTGTCAGTTAGGACTGGGACTGAGAAAAATCTAGAGAAAACTTTCCAGATTCCAAGGGACTGACGGAGCCCTCGTAGAGGGAACTGGTGAGCTAGAAAGAGTTCTGGCCTGAAGCCATGAGGCTGATATAACTTGGAAGCTGCAAGAAAGGCTTAAAAATGAATTAACCAAATAAACTGTGTTTAATTCATGACATTTTAATCACTTCAGAGCATACAAAAAAGGTGGCATTCCCGAGGTGGGGTGATTTTAATGCTATATTTTGGCATGATGTGCTTTAGAAATGTGTTCTCAAAAAGCAGCACTGAGGAAGATACCATAGCTTTGATTTATTTTTTATATGCAATAGTATATGCTTCTTTTGATGTTCTGATCCCACTGTAATATTCGCAGTGTCAGATGTCTGTATTCTTACAGTTGACTCTTGCTACCTGAGCTGTTCATCACTTCATCGTGTAGGGCATTTCAGTGCTCCAGCGTTTTCATGAAGTCCTTTGCATCCGACTCTTCACTATAAATCATTACCTGAAAAAGAAATACATAATCCATCAGGTCAAAAGCTATCATTTCATATAAAAATCTTTTAACAGTTGCATACAATCATCAGAAAAAGCCAAGATCAACTTCGATATTCCATAAATTATTCTTGTTGTGACTAAGACATTTGCTTTTGATTGTTATTATTAATAATACTATTATTATTACTTACTATTATTTACTGTTGCTTTTGCTATTGCTATCACTGTCACTGTCACTGTTGTTATTGCTATTACTATATAGCTATGACTATTACTTAGTAGTAGTATAATTATTACTATTATTGTTTTGCTGATTATTATTCTGTGGCAAAAATGTAAACATGTAAAAAAAACCCAAAACCTCTTAGTGTCTTAAACCTCTTTGTGATACCCTAGAGTGTGAACTTTTCCATGCTTGAAAGACCAAGTTTAAAGCAGGAATGGCAGTCTCATCTTCATTTGAGTGCTATAAATCTCTGACAGTATGTTTAGGCACATGCTTAAACTTTGGATTATTTTTGTGGCACAATGAATCGGGAAAGTGATTTCTCATAAAACACCGAAATGGATGTGTTTATCCTATCATTAAGATGTCATGAACAAACAGAAGAAGCCTAGTGTGAAATTGTCACGTGAGAAGCAGAAAGATGGTTCCGCCTCTATTTGAGATAAGTTGTGCTTCAAATCATGTACGAAGTTTTAGAAGCAGTTATTATACACATGTAAGTACATTCCCTTCCCTGATGGTCATGATTTCAAGCTTCTGACTCTTTAATGTTTATAATGAGTAATATATGTTTATAGTTAGAAAAATGACTGTATAAACAATAACTCAATGTTCTGTAAAAACCCATACTAAATCAATTTTCCCTAGTCTCCAAATGAAAGCATGATTATTCTCACTGAAAGTATTTGAGCTGTACTAATACCTAAGTCAGCTATATTATTTTTGCTTCCTGGAGCAGTTTGCTCTTTAAACAAATTAGGGTTCTGATTCAACAGGATTCCTCCTCTTTAATAAACACATAAGTACATCCTTAAATTTTATTAACATCTATTTCCTCGAAGCTAAATAAAATAAAGAATGCTTTCCAATAGCCTTTTTAATATGGTTGTGCCTACTGGGCAAAGTGGGAACTAACCCAACAAAACGAGGGCCAAATTATGAAGTAATTTGAATGAAACTCCCGTTGACCTTAAGAGGATTTTTACTTGATTAAGAATAATGGAATTTGGAACCAAGTAAATGTGATTCAAGGGGCGAATGAGAATGTGCTGTTCTCACTGCGGCGAGCCTCCCTTCCAGGGCGCAAAAAGATCGAGCAGAGCAGAGAAGTGCGGGAGCGGTATCCCGGCTCCATTCAACCTGACTGCGTTTTAGTGCTTTCTTATTAGTCAAGCTGGAGGAGACAGGCAATGAGAAGGAAAGTTCTAATTAGCACATATATTTTGCTTTTGATAACCGCTCAAAGTGGTGGATAGAACATTACCTACGTTAAATGCATTTCATACATACTCCTGATTGTTACAAGAGCTTACTTTAATGAAGTATTAAATTTACATATAAAATTGTTTTCAGCAAAGTACCGAGAATTGGGTCTGCTAATAGGCTTTGTTCTGGTTGGAAACCAAACGGAACCATGGAGTCCCGGAATGCCAGAAGTAGGACAATAAATATTTCTGGCACAGTTTCAAAGGTGCATAATGCCAGACATAGACATGTAAAAATAATGGCAAGCTCTACAAAGATTATAAAAGAAATAAAATCACAGTTCGTAATTCATATAATCATGTTAAATAGCAGGCTTATAAACCAATTCATATAATAAAATCCACATGTAAAAGTATCTGTAATTTCATTCAGTTAAAGATGACAAATATTAGAGCTCCCCTCGAAAGTAAATATATCTTGCAAGCTGAAGGACAATGAACAGTTGCTTTCTGTTCATGTTTAATGGTATAACCTCTGTTAGTCTTTTCACACACATGATTTTCAAATAGCTTTTCAAAGAATGTGAAATTCAAAAGAGTTCAGAATTTCAGAACATATTTCAGCTACTGAGTGTCCTTTACTACAACTATTACTGCCTCAAGTTTAGATAATTTAAGATAATTTAAGATCTGAATGTACACTCCCTTCACATGCAAGACTCCCAGTCAACGTGATTTTCTCATAGTATGTCATATTAGTAAACGTCTGAAACAGAGCTTGAATGAAATCTATTAGAAGGATGTAAAAAAAAATTCCCTTTCTTAAAATAAAGCTGTTTCAATAAATGCATATAAAGGGCGGACAAAACCCAGAATTTCTACTGTAATCACTCCGATGACTTGAAACGATAGGATTCAAGGTCATCCCAAGCCTGCTTTGGCTACATAGAGGTGCTTAGGTAAAATTAATGTGTCTTGAATTCTAAAAACACCTTTGAGAACTGCCATTTCGGAGCAGCGAGTTGGGTTTCTAGTACACATTTTTGTGGTGCTCTCCATGTTCTAGTTATAAACTGACCCATAATCAAGCAATCAACCAGTGAAAAGTAAGGCCAGTAATGAAGCTGTAATAAGTCAAAGGTAAAGTGCAGATGGATTGTGGGGGAAGAGAAAAATTTGAAATAAAACTTCATTTTTTTAGGCAAAACAAACAAGAATAAAATGTGCTAGAAATGGCTTAATTTCCAGCACAGGTAGGAGATCAAACTGAGTCCTATTGAGAATAAAGGAGGTTACCAGGAAATAGAAATAGCATGTAGTGAAGTCTAGGAGTTTTGCTTTAGGGCAAAACATATATTTTTGTTATGTCTGAGTTATTTTATTAAGTAATATACATTTATCAATACTAGATCAGTTCTTTCATGCCAGAAAAGCAGAAAAAAAAATACTGTAACACATTTTATGCTTGTTGGTGATTTTAGTTCTTTATGAAGGATAGTTGTTTTACATATTCATTTAATTATCTTCACTTTGAGACAGATAGGTACTAATCCCAAGCAAGGTAACCTACCATACAATGAAAACTTACTAATTCTTATTTTGCTAACTGCCTGTCTTAGCAATTTGTTCTTCAAAACTTCACAACCTCTCTTATTTGTCATGAAAGCTCTATCACCGCAGTGCACCGAGAAGATCAGTGAAAAATAACGGTATTTGGCACATTGCTAATAAGCCAGTATTGTCTTATTGATGGCCCACCTGCCGTTTGTTTCTCTCCCTCTATTTAAGATGTAAACAGTTTGGTGCTGTCTCTGTTTTACGCTTGATTGACTCGTGGCTAGCAAATTTGGTCTGGGATTCCTGGAAACTTCCGCAGTGCAACGGCCCATCTCCTGTCCTGTACAGTAATGTACTAAATGATACCTCTCTGATACACGTTTTGACAAAGCATAAGCTTTCCTATTTGGTTTGTTTGCTTACTCTTGGATTTACCAAGAAAACTTACAGAAAGGTTTTGTGGCTTCAGGTGAGATACTGCAGGGGATCTGGTTTTAAGAAAGGACTAATTGCCTGAACTTTGAAAATCAAGTCTCTTTAAAATGTCTTGGGCTTGGTATCCAAGAGCAGAGGAATCCATCCGTACTTGTTAGGGATTTTTTTAGTCTTGACCTATGCATCTTCCTATTTTCTCAGAAACTAACTTCTGACGTATGCAAATCACTTTCCCTTTTTGTTGTAATATAACTAAAAATTAACAGTAAAAATAAACCATTACATTATTGCTGAGAAAAGTGCAGGCACCACACATATTTCTAACAATCTATAAATGCATTCCTACAAACTTGTTTATTGGATAAGTCTGGCCATAAATTGGCCAGGACACAGAACTTTATATGAAAAGAGCAGAACATTGAACAAAAACATTATAAATCCGTAGTATTCGTTTTAAAGTAAAGTAACCACAAACTCCTAAACATGTATCCCAAAACTCACAATCTTTCTAATGAAAGGAAAAGACCACATCATATAACTGTCTTAGCCAGGCAATTCGGCATTTAACTTGTTTATTTTTCAGTTAAACAAAATCCAAATATCTCTGGGGAAGACAATGCTAATAACAAACATAACCACATAAGCTTTGTATATGAAATTCAATTTTAGCTTTAGTAGGGCCTGTCAAATTGGAAATTGTAGTAAAAAGCCAATAAACCTTAATCAAATTCTATCACACAGAGAGATCGGGCATTTTGTTTTTACCCAGTTTGCTCCAGAAATTCTGGTCTGATCCTGAGTCCCAAAATACTTACATATTCCTTTGATATTATTCTTAGCTTTGCAAGTAATTTACCATACTTTTTAATAAGGAAATTCCATCTTAATAGAAGAAATCCTGCTTAATGAGCACACTTGAGAAAGCGAAGAATATTTGCCTTTTGATTTTCTGGGGATGTTAAGAATTTTCTTGAGTATATGATTCCCTCCTGGTGGAACTGCTGGTGATTTCCCTAAGAGCAGGAGCAGCCTGCTCATGGAGCAGCCACCTGCAATCTGCTCATTTTAAAGCTCTCCTGAAGACACTTCTTTAGCATGGCTTTCAAAAGTATGTGCATTGACATCTATTTGTTAAAATTAATTCATATAGATCTAAAATAATGCCTCGCTTCTTCACACTGTGCTTAGCTGCTTTTATTCCACTGGCATCATCTTTTGTTCTTTAACATATGCTTTCCTTAATTTAGAATTTACATCTCTGTTCATTGAGCGTTGGATGAAATTAGACCCTAATCCTTCATCAGAGTCTAAGTGGGATATTTCAGCTGCATGCTTCCCCAAAACTTTATTAGGGTTCTGCACAGTTGCAGAGGCCCACACATAATGCAGGACTGAGACCCGATTCCCTCTGATACTTCTGTGACACAAATCTCCTTCATTACCTGGCAATTGTAATCTGTTCTTTCTACTCTTGCTCATCCCAAATTTTGCAGACTAGCAGAGTTGCAAGACAGCGTGGGGTTTTTTTTTTTTTTATCTTTGCTGCTGTATTATCTGAGCAGGTCCAGGAGATTGTTCTGTTCCTCTAGTTTTATAACACCCATACCTTCAAAAGTGTCAGCTTGTGTTGGGTGCCACAGTGGTGAAATCCCACAGTTTCTGACTTTTAAGGATGAGTGGACTACATAAAGCATTGAGGGGAGGCAGCTAGAACCGAAAATGTTAAGCATGTAAAAAATGGTAGTCTCATCTGCTCTGAAGTCTTCCTTGGGCATTCAAATGTTTCCTCACTATCTCATTGCTTTACTAAAAGGCTTTTTCAGTTATTAACTTAAGTCACACTACACTACATACATTTTCACATTTTGAGCTAAATTCTCTCTTCAGATGAACACAACCAACTCTTTGGCTTCAGCAGAATTTTGCACCGGCCATCTGCATCCTCTGTGCTAGACAAAGCTTCTGTCTTGATTAAAATCATGGAAAAAGTCTTCACAAGCTTCCAAAAAGTCCATGAAGGCAAGAGCTAGCACCGTCCTCATGCTTTGCCCCAGATCTCAAACAAGAGAAAGGGCACTTCACTGGTGCTCATAACTGTGACCGCACTCATGGCACACATATGAAATATTTTCGTTTGCTAAAGGGTCTGTGTCTCGACCACCTGCAGATCCACCAACCAACAGTTCCTTCAGCTCATATTGCATGTCCCAGAAAGTCATTTCACATGACCATGGAAGCAGACAGCAGAACGGGAGGAACAGAGGTGGGAACCCCTCCATCCACACCCTCAAAACCACCCCGGTGCCATCGGACCCGTGACACTTATCACCTACTTTGGGCCTGAGCTGGACTTGCCCTGTTATGATCAAACACTACGAGGTGGGGAGATGTTCATCCCCTGTACACAGTCAAAACCACACGTCTCCATTTCAGAAGCGGGTGTGTTATGAGAATTTGATGCCTGGTTCATTGTATTTTTCATATCTTTGTCTCTGAAATGAGAATTCAACGATCCGCCCAGCTGCATACAATTAGGAGCAGCAGCTCGGCATAATAGGGCGAGGAACTTTTAATGGGTGTTTATAGGTTGAAAACATCAACCTCTCTTTTAAATGAAAGAAGCAGTAGAAGGAATAGTAAGCACTAAAAGATAATTCAGAGTGCCCTGGAAGAGGCATTCATTATCCTTGAAGCTTCAAAATGCCAGACCTTCAGAAGACCTCTGGGTTCCAGTATCACCAATAAGGAAGGTGGGAAACTACTTTTTAAAATCTTACTCCAAGGGAAGGAAAAAAAAAAAAAAAAAGATGCATTAGCATTTTTTAGCTGCTTGGAAGGTTAAAAACATTCCAGCAAAAGGGTCTAGATTGAGGTATGTGAGGCAAAAACAAATATTTCTCCATAAAATGGCAACACTAGCATAAAGAGAAATACTTAGTAGGCTTAAGGTGGGAATTTAGGGAATAGTATTTTTGCTTTTTTTAACAGGAAATACTGTTTAGGCGTTTTATATAGGGGGTTCTGCATTTGTGAAGGGATAATTTGCTCTAAAATATGTGGGCAACCGGCCTAAATTCTCTAATTGAGTAGTTTGCTTATAACCCCAGGCCATTAGGTGAATGTAAACTATTACAGGCTTAGTAAGAAAATAGTCCCATTAGGATTTTTGTATTTGTATGTGGTTGTGGGTTAGTGTGACTGTTTCCAAAATGATGGATTAATGAAAAGGTCTTTTTTTCTGAGTTTTCAAATACCTGCTTTGAAATACCCAAACTCCAATTAAGCTGAAGAGTTCTTTTTTTCTATCAAAAAATACCAGATCAAGGCTTAACTGTTAGTTCCAGTGTGAGTTATCTAGGATAAATCACAGGTATGTTTGCAATCTTTACAAAATAAATATTCCTGCAGAAATACCTAATTCAGTTTTTCTCCTTAATTTTAAGTGCCAGCTATTAGTGCAATAAAAAATGTCCTCCATCCTATGAGAAAACGATAGTTTTTTTGGAAGCGTGTTTAGCCTTCGTGCTTTGTACACATACTTCAATTGCTGATGTTAAGATGTCACACAGGCTGCTTGTAGATTCCTATTTTTATAAGGAAGGAGACAACGTTATACGCAGCTTCTTTTACACTGCTAGTATTAAATCTTGCACTTTTCACTGCGTAATATATCTCTCAGTTGAATGGTCTATTGCTTGTCCTGTTCCCAGGCAAACTTTAGCCTATCACGTTTTATTTTACATGGCCACTGTATGTACATAATATGGTATTATATTAAGAAGAGGAAACATAGCTTTAATTAAAAGTGATGGGAATAAATTACCTTCATTAGAACACATTAGAAGTCAGCCCTAAATCCACCGATAACTTCCAGCATCCAGCCTCCTTCTCACAAAGCCTGAGAACCCAAAGTTTTGAGGAAATCCAAAGTCTATGAAATGAGAAAAGTCCTGTAACAGCTTTGCTGCAGAAGGTGGTAAAGAAAAAGTACTTGTGTCAACGGTGCCTAAACTCCAAGGGAGAAGTGTGACCACAGAGGCAAGCAGTTCTCCAGACGAAGTGAAGGAGGGGTGCGAGCGTAGCTCAGCATCCCTTGGACCCTGGAAAATATTCACCTGGTGAAAGAAATGCCAGATCTGAAGGCTAACACAGTTTTCACGTGAATTGACAAGTCTATCAATGTAATAGGGACTGGAAGGATTAAGAGAAGCAGAGATCAGAACATTTTGCATCCGTGCCAAGTAAAATTGAAGCAAAACATTGGAAAATGAAGCTACGAACTGAAAAAAGGGTGGTATTGCAACACACAAATAATCTGGTTGCTCAGGCAATTAGAGGCAATAACCCCAAGAGCAGCTTCCTATACAATTCAGAAACTATGTAGAGGGAATTTATTAAAAATGGAATGGTCACATGGCTTATTCTGTTTCTCTTATAATGTCTAAAGATTGTAAGTTGTTGATATTTTCCCATTATATCAGCAATATAAGGGATTTTGTTCATTAAGTAATAGGAGATCCCTATCTGGAGGATTTAGCAAAGTTAAAAGCACTGCAAATCCAACCAAATAAAACACAAATAAGGAGAAAAACATGAACACAGAATAAGGTTAGAAATGCAGACAGGAGGGAGCACTATGTGCAATAGTAAATTGCTCTGACTATACCTAGAAGATCTGATGTACATGGAAAGGAAAACCAGTACAAGTAAAAAAATTTAGTATTATAATCTGAACAGGTTATCAGGACAACCATTCGAGAGAAAACATGAAGATTTCAGATTTTTTTTGAAAACTTAACCTTCGTGGCATCACAAACAAACCTACTTCAAACTTTCCTTCTCCCACCCAAAGTCCTCATTCCCACGTCCTCATCCTCTCTGTCCCCTACGGTCTGCACAGAGACTGGGAACTTGGGAATTCAAGAGGAACATTGTCCCAGGTCTCAGTCCCATGGCCTGGACCCACATGATTCACAATTACAGTACAGGCAATTGCAATGAAAGGGAAAAGAATATTCAAGCCCCCTCTAAAAATTTATAGATGCAGTGCAGCGAGCACGTCTGCCGTGGGGAGGTGGAACATGTTCACTGCAGATAGATCTTTAGAGAATTTATTTACTTAGCCCTTACATATTGCCACTCAGGATGTGTGAAATAAGAGGCTTATTTATTGGACAAATTGGAAAAAAGCACATCCCTAACTTAAGGACAACTCCTCTTAAGTTGTTCGTCCAACAAGAAGCTTTAAGGTTTGGTTTTTATTTTTTACTTTGGGGAAAACAACATATTTTTCATTAACGTAATAGTTTAACTTCTGGTGCTACGATTTTCAAACATTGGTCAAAGGCAGATACACAAGCATTTGCTGTGAACAGTATTAAGTCTGAATATGAGGGACAATGGACAATGAGGTCTTCTAGGAGGTGTTGGAAACCTTAGCTGTACAGAGTACTATTTGCAGTACTTAAAATGAAGATTAAAACTCATATGCAGACAGTTTGATGGCTGTAACTGTGCAAATGTAGGTGTTTTCCTGGAGTCATGAATTAATTTTCAGTTGTTCATTTGTGTTTCCTCTTCTGCCATCAGGTTCCCGGCAAGCTTAGCCTTCAGCACCACCGTAGGCTCCAGCTTTTGCCGTAGACCAATAGAGCTGGTGCTGTGGGTCGTCTCTCCAGAGGAAATTAGAAACCAGCCCTGAACATGGAATATAAACTGAACATTGAACCCTGAACATAAAAACAAATGGAAGTTTTACTAACTTCATCAAACACTCTTGAATTTCCTGCAGTACAGAGAGGCCGTGCTGGTAAAGGTTCTCTGCAAGAAGGCAGCTGCTCTGAGGAGTCTGAGATCCTCCTTAAGAGCACTCACGCTCTTCCCAGAAGAAAAAGCAGACTATGAACACTCAGCACTTTGCCTGCAATGGTATTTCTGAATTCCCCAGCTTCTAGTTCTTCTCACCCATCCAACCAACTGAGAAAAACAAGCTCTACAATGATACAGAAATGTCTCCGTTTCCATACATGTGACGCAAATGTCTCTCTTACTCAGTTTCACTGCCATCACCTTTCCTCTTCCCCACCTTGCCATACACAGCCTGGCTGTCTCTGAGGTCAGAAGTAAGACACTGCAGCCTTGAAAATATGGGACAGGAGGGGGATTTTGCAGATGTTCCAGTACCTGGGCAAATTCTCCTTGGCAGCATTCACATCCTCTCTTCTGTTTGCTCTCTTGACTGTCCTACTAGGAATGTTTGCAAAACAGGGAATTTGGAGTAAATATTGCAAAATACCTGCAGTCAGTGTAGATGTAAGGATCAGGTTTCATATGCAGATACCTGCAAATTTTCTAAGTGACATTAATTGCTCAAGAAGTCTGAATCAAATAGTTATAATCAATCAGCCTTGGAAAGTAACTATTATGAAGCAAAATATAATAGAGGCACCAGAGACTAAATTTTGTCAAGAAAATAAATGCATATTTATTACCTTCAGAGGTTTTATGAAGGAACTCCAGATGCTGAATACTTCTGAAAACCGAACCACTTCTCACTGTGGAAAGATGGAGTTAGTTGCCTTCAATCAAAATTGTTCTAATTTGCCCCACAGAATTTCTCAGGCAAGAGATTGCTTAGGACAAGCTAAAATCGAAATAAGTGTCAGCTGTTAATAGTTTTGCAGTCTAAGAAGAACTTGGCAAAGCAATGACATGGAAGGGATGAAGATTCGTGAACAAATTATTTGTTAATGAACCCTCCATTCTATTTCTACGGAATTCCAATTCATTTTTTCCCCTGTTCAGCTTTTCCATAACGTCACAGGGGATGAGCTTCACCTCATGTGCCAGTGGAGGAGCCCCTGGAGCAAAGCCGGTTTGCTGGTTCTGAACAGGTAGCCCAGCCTGGCTCTGCAGGAACATGCCCCGTGGTACCTACTGCCTTTTAGCAGCTTGAGCTGCTCTTTAAGATGGGTCCCATCTGCTGCTGTCCATCCGCAATCGTGTTCCACTCTTAATCTCTTCTTAGACCTTTTGACTTTAAATCTTAATGTTATTGTAGCTTTAAACTGTTCTTTGAGATTATGTTTAGAGAACGATGAATTCGCAAGAGGCTTGATTTTAAAAGTACAGGCTGGACATAAACTTTACCTACTATGTAGTTGTATCACGGATACAGGAACTGTATCTAGCTTAAACCCACGGAAGAAAGCCCCAGGATCAAAGCCAGACTTTGTAGACATATTTAATTATGTATTACTGGTAAAGCAATAAAAGCTTACAATATGGGCTCTATTCACAAAAAGGACATTGTTTTGTCATGTTCTTCTTGTAAATTCCTTGTGCATGACTCAAAGTGTCATTTTACATGAGATTCATAAAGACAAATGTCAGTTCTACATGGGTGTACCAATGTGTTACAGAGTTTAATCAAAAGCAAATGTGTATGTTGAAATCGTATGTGTCATTAAGAGCATTTTTCCCCATAAATTGGAACTCCTATTATGGTCAACAGCCTGAGCTCCTATGCAATAAAGCTGCACTAGGCCTTCTGCATTTCCTGAAAAAGTATACCAAACCACTTCAAAATGCAGTTATTAAACACAATGTTCTCTAAGGGAACTATTATCTCAGGGAAGTACTTTGGGAAGAGTCTCCATACTTTGCATTCGTACTTCCACTTCAAGTACCGTCAGAGAAAAAGTCTTGAACAACATATGGCACTAGAGACCATCCTAAGAGAGTTCAGGTTTAGTCTTTATAAGAAAAATAAAGTTAAATTAGCTGGCAGGTCAGAAACTTCTGCTGAGAGAATTAGGAGGTCTGTTATTGGGGAAAGAGTTGAAAGCCAGCAAAACGAGGACAGGGAGACGTTGAAGTGTTGTGAAGTAGAACCCTGACAACATGCTGAATGGTCATTTCCGTGGCTGTCGCAGCAAGGCATCAATGCATCACGACTGCGTTGGAGAAAATAACAGAAAGCTTGCTTTTAACGCTGCCTTATGGCAGTAGAAAATGCAAATAAACCAGAATCTTTAAAAATATCAATTACGGTAACACTAATGCTCAAAGATGAACTTATGGGAAATAGAGAAGCTGCAATAATTCTTCACGTGGCATATTTAATCTCCCAGCCTATTGTGACTTTGAACCATACATCACCTAATTTCAGCTAGCAATTAAACTCCCATGACCCAGAATTTACTGTTAAAGGGATAAGAGTAAGTAAATAATAATCAGAGGAAGATTACCAGGAAGAAATCAGCACCTGAAAGACAAAAGGACCCAGTACTTGTCTAGATTTGTAATGGATAGTTAGAAAATCTAAAAATATCACACAGACAGCCAGGAAGCAAACTGATAACATACGTTCAGAAAGAAAAGGCAAGCACACATCACTGCTATGTTGTAAAATACTTTTTTGAACGTGCGTTCCACATGTATCGCTGGCATATGTTGGCTCTGCAAATGAAACCAAGAGAAGTTCATCTGCTGTGAAAGAGATACCCGAGAAAAATCAACTAGTTTTAAAATGTTATTAATACTAATGAGCTGCATTTGATTCTTGGAAAGCAAAGAGCATTCAGACTTAGATTCTTAATTCTGATATACATTTTGGTTGATTCCACTGTGAAATCTTTTATTGCAAAACTGAGCGTAAGTCAGATTCTTGGTTTCCACTCGCTATTTCTGTTCATCTGTCTTTCGATTGCTCAGGGGAATTTGAAATTGAAATTCTCTTCCCCATCAGCTTTCCCACACACAGGCGAGTTCTGCTGGGGTGAAATACTTGTCCTGCAGGAAAATACCATAGGGCTTATGCTGCCTTCATGTACCATCACCTTCCTTTCCCTGCCATGCCATCTCCCTCTTCTCCCACCATGTGCCTTTCCCCAGACAATATATAGAACTAGATAGTTGCTAGCAGCTAAATTAGAGAGTCAGCAAAAGCCGCGAGAGCAAGCAGCGCTCAGAAGAAACCCCTGGTCCATCCTGTCGAGCCTGATCGGGTTAGGTACAGAGAAAGCCAAGCAGAGGTGTCAGCCCCATAAGCAACAGATGGGGTGGAAGTGCTGACGGTAATGCAGAGAAATTGGCTTTATTTAATATGGAAGAGGAAGAATTAGATGATGTATTCATGCCACTGTACAATGAGACATTTTGTATTGCAACACAAATAAAAATAAACTAATAAATAGAGATTATTAATGCCAAACTTTTTAAAAATCAGCAAGATCCAGAGCAATTGAATCAAAGATGTTTTAAAGAGCTGGCCAAGGAGTTATTTCTAGATTTTTTTTTCTTTTCAAGTCCTGCAAAGGTGCAAAGCAGCATCCAAGGAGAGCTTGCACTGGGGGCCAGCTGGGTGAGGCTCACATGGACCAGAAGATTGGACAGGTCTGCAAAATGCATCTTCCCTGACCTAAAGCCCTTTACATAGGTAGGATAGTCTTGATGTAACTGGGAGTTGTTCCCGCTCAAAGTATAAAGCGCCCATTCTGACAGAAAAGCTATCGCTTGTTTTAGATGTCACTGGCACCAGCTCTGATTTGTTGACTTTTTCGACATAGTGTGGGGATAGATATTCTTGAATCTGCACAGAGCAGTGTTTTCTTTACCTTTTTGTTTAGAGAAAAAATTGCATGCAAATCACATTAGGGAAATCTTTTTTTAGTATTTTTCTTTTCTTTTTCCCCTCTAACCTGAGTTAGAATTCAGTTCAGGTATATGTAAATTATCCTACAGAAAACTAAATATAGCAATGACCGAGAGAGATTAGATCAGATTGTGTGATGTTTTTGTGAGCTGCAATTAGACAGCCAGCAGCTTCACTTGTAAATACCAGACTTTAAAGGATAAAAGGCCAGTGAATGCTTCCTTCAGTAAAGCGCCTTGGGAAAAAAAAATACACTTTGTTTGCCAGTTGTGCTTGAAAATAATTTCAGATGGCTCATTCCAATTTCATCATAATTTTTACCAGTATATGAATGCAATTTTTTTTAGGAAATGCTAAGAAGTTTGTGCTTTTCCCTTGAGTTAGAAAGAATTATCAAAATAGTAGGATGCTCCTTGGAGTGAAATTTCCTCCTTTAGCAAGGGACTCACCTAGGACTGTGCCTTGCTTACACCTGCTGAAGCTTTATTTGGATGCTTTGAGTTGTGCTTACCCCTTGAGCCAGCATTCTGCAAAGGACTATGCCTAACTGAGATGCCTATTGACCGCATTAGGCTTTAGCTCAGGTCCTGGACCAGAGGTTGCGCCAGCTCTATCGTGACTTACTTCTGCTGATACAACGTCACTGTGATCTCACCAGCTGGTTCTCACTGTGGAGAGAGCTTACACTGGAGGGGGAAAGAGCTCCGAAACAAGTGAGATAAATAAAATTAGTAAATAGTAATGTTCAGTCATAGGGAGAGAAATAAAATTAACAAATATTCACGTTCAATCATAGTTTTGCCTTGCTACATTTTTCTTGGTTTCTAGGTACTTAAGGGAAACAGATCGTGTCATAAACAAATGAAACCTCCAACAAGATTTTGCACAAAATGTTGAACATTTTATAAGCAGTACACACACCTTGTCCCCTACTTTTTTCTGCTAGGATTATTTGGCAGAAAACAGGTTTAAGATGTTTAATGGGAGAAAATACAGCCCCCTTGGGATTCAAAAGTTGTTTCTGGTTTTGCTGTGAAATCCCTGTCTCAGGGCGTGTCGCTCTTTTCCATTTTTCAGGTAAGGATAATAGAACTTATCTATTTTACAGCATTACTGTGAACATTTCTAATTTTCCAGAATTATTTTTGCATCATTGGCTGAAGAGTTGTATAAAAGAGGAAGAGATTATGATTAAAAACCAAAAAAATCTACCTTTTCTGCTTATTTCACTGAAATTAGTCCATTTAGGGGGCTTCAGAAAAGTGATACCATAATTAAAATGTAACAAATAATGCATTTCATAACTTAAATTCTCCACAAGAGAAATGGGAAGAAATAGAGACATCATGGTTTTGTACAAATATTTTCATAATAATAATAAGAAAAAATACTCCTGAATTACATTATATACATGGAGAATTATTTGCATATGTGAGGAAGAGCTACTGACTCTTTAAAAAGCAAAAGAAAGGATGAGTCTCATACCCAACTTCACAGAATAACTGAGTTCTTAATTTCCCTGTAATATTTTGTGGGCTTTAAGGTTAGATTGGACTTTCTTGTTCTGCATGGTTGTTCTTTTGTGCTGTAGGCACATTCTACGAAGCACTATCTTTCTTCAAAATGGTGAATACTCTGAATTTCTCTTCTGACAGAAGTAGTAATCCCTCCCCCAAAAAGTTGGAATTGTCCAAAACCTCACAGACAGCCCAGGCAGTTTTTTAGCAACACAACCGGTGCTTTGCTTTTCAACCAGGGAGTCATGAACTCATGTCAGGGCATCTCAGGGACCTGCTGTTCCCATACTGCTGAACGGGGAAAGGTCTTCAGGGGCTACTAATGGAAAAGGAGGGGGGATGATGCAGAAATCCTGAGAATTACTAGTTCAATAATAGGAGAAAAGCATTCTAACAAGCAAAATTCAAAATATTGGGCTGTATCCTTTAAGTTTTTCGAGACTGGTGGCCTGTGGTCCTGCTTCAGCCCGCCAGGCGGTTTGGTTTGGCCTCTAGAAGCACCAGGTAATGAGAAGGCCAGCCTGGCTTTGGGGGTGAGGGACAGACAGAAGCAGTTACGTGGTCCCTTGCAGTGCAGTATTGCTGTCTCCTTCCCCAGATTCTCCTTCGAGTAACAGTGGCTGCTGAAAATGTGGAAATTGGCCACCCTTTTAATGGTGGGTTGCATTTTAATATAAATTATAGCAAATGCAAATTCTAGTCAGAATGTTGGATTATCATTTGGACTTAATTTGACCTTTTTAACGGCCAGATTCTATAGATATTAAGTTATGAAATGACAGAAAGACATACACATACCATAGCGGTGGGACTAGAGTTATCCTATCAAATGGTAACAAAAGAAAACAAAACAATCATGTCCTTGTGAGGATATGAAGTCTGATACTGAAACGTTTAAGCTTTACATAATAAGAGAACGACAAACTTAAACAATAAAATTCCAGACAGACTATGAAATACCTAGGTCAAAATAAATGCAAAATAGTTTCATTTTCATAAAAGGCCCTATATTACTAGAAATTTTAGTTGTTAAGACATCTTTCCACAAAAGAAAAAAAAAAAATTGCAAATTAAGTCTCTTGCAGCAACTATAAACCAGATAATTTTGCAACATCTGCTAGCCTGGAGCCACATGTATGTTTGACACTCCTCAATGAGGACAGAGTGCTGTTTCAATCCACAAAATACCTTTCATTAACCCATTTTTCCATTTTATCTGGTGTATCTACATCTAAGGCTACAAAGAACAACTTGTTGGAAGGCGATGCATTTGTAACACCGCAGAGCACCTGCACACCATCCCCCAGGCAGGCTGCACCTTTTTGTAAAGCCTTATCGTGTTGAGCACTGGAGGCTTTGTGCTGCTTTCTTCACCACTGCTCCCTTCAAAACCAGCTCTGACTGAACCGTTCCCTTGTGCTTGCCCCAGAAAATGAGGATATACCAATCAGAAACCCGAAGAACACGATGCTTGCAAGAGTGACCAAGCTACACAGCACCAGCAAGAAACACACTGGAGTTTTGTAACATGGTTATGGTGGCTTCCCTGCAGATCTCTTCTGGGCATCATTAATTTCTCTCATTTACTGTGCAGGTGATTCCATGAACTCTCAGCTGGGGTACTCAGTATCACCCAAACAGTAAATGGGAGAAGTTTATAATACACCAAAGAGACAGGCTGGGGAGCAGTTATAAATGTATACTAGCAGCGTGAGAACCTGGTGGAAGAAACTGTAAACTTGTTTTCAACCTGCTTTAATATTGGTTTAACAGCCAGAAGAAAAAAGCTTTATTATTTAAGCAAAGTTTAATACAAAGTTTCTATTAAAGTTCTGTTTAAATAGTAAAACTTTTTTTTCTGATTGTTAAAACTATATGAAAGATGACTGAGAAATGTTTTCATGCTCTTACATTGGCCTCCCACCTGCCAGTGTCACAGATGACTTTACTTTCCAGCAAGATTAGCACTCGGCTGAAAAGTACCGACTGTAATGAAAAACGCATGCTAGAATCCCACAACATGCAATAGTTTGTACCACTGGCAAAATACTTATTTTTCCATTAATTATTTAAATACTGGTTTAGCTGTGTTGATTTTAAGACCGTTTCTAACTTACTTTGAACCTTGAGCTGGATGGCTCGACTGGCAGAATATCACCGTTTCGTTTCCAAGGAGATGGAGACTCATGCAGGGAGGAACATGCTATCCTGATGATATCGTAATATACCCCCTTAATTTCCTTAACAAAAATATTTCACTTGAGCAAACAGAAAAAGTGTTTTCAATAAGACAGCGAGAGAGAAAAGTCACAGCAGCTTTTAAAAACACCTAGAAGCATCTCCTCCTGCCCGCCCGCCAGCAAGAGTCACTGGTGACGCCTCCGTTAGCAAATAGTGCAAGGACCTGACAGCTGCCTCCTACGTATTTCAGGGGCTTCCTACTTCTGCTAGCTCTAGCTCAGTCCCGCGGGCTGCATGCCCGTCTGTGGCTGGTGTGCAGGAAGATACTGTCCAGGCTGGTTTTTCATTTTCATCTGAAATGAATCCAGGTGTGCTCGGAGGTTAGCCTCCTGTGTGCAGCAAAGCAGAGAAAGGTAGACAACTGGAATATTCTCTGCAGAAGCATACTAAACTACAACTCTATGGTAGATACACCCACACTATTTAATCAAATTAATTTTCTCCTCCATCAAATGAATCTCAACACATGTCCACCACCTCTTGTAGAAACTTGGGTTTTAAATGACTGTCAGGCTGTAGCTCTCTGACCATCCAGATGAGCTTCTTCACCTCCATGAATGGCTTTGGTCAGGCACCCAGCCTACCACTCAGAGAAAGAGTAGAGCCAGCTTATGTCCCAAATCCTTGCTTATCCACCCACAACCTCAGCTCACATGTACCTGAGACTTAGGTAATACAGAAGCATTTGTTTGCATATTGATATACTACTGCCTACCCTCTCTCAGGTATAATGAAGTGAAGCAGGGACTTGATTTCACTTCTGTTCACAACATCGATGAGATCAGCACTCAAACGGTCCAGTCCTAGTAGCTCTACTCTTCATCCACACTGAAATAAGTGCAGAAAATATGGACCAAGGATGACCGAAAATTAATCAAAAACTAATAGAAAGAGCGTACCTTAGGAAACTCAATTAATTGATTTGTCTAGTTTGTCAGACAAGATGCAACTTGACTACATTATTTAAGTAGCTGTATGGGAAATAATAAAGGCCACTGCAGAATACTTCACGCGACAGAGGAACACAAAGCAAGGTCTGAAAGCACAGGCAATTTCAAGGATATGTCTAAAACACAATCAAACGGAGGCACTCTTGAGCTAGCTTTAAACTCATTAGGCTTGGATGTTGTTGGCAGCATAGCCAGGGTAGCAGGGTGCTCAGCGTGGAGTAACATCAACTCCATCACCAGATGGTGTATTTACCCAGGTTTTTGGATGGGTTATGTAACTCACACTTGGCGCTGAGCTGTTAGAGCTACACCCCTAGTTTGTTTAAAGGTCATTAGAGTGTGACTGTATGAGCTGCAGACAGGGCAGCGTAGATGGGGCTTGACTCCAAGGAGGGTGAGGAGTAGGAGGATGCTGTTTGTGTTTGCATTCATGCCATGTAGCTCTAATGAGTCACTCTGATTGTCCAGCAAGAGATACATTGCAACACGTTGTCTCAGGGCCAGTTATAATGAGGCTGCAAAAGGCTATAATCAGGAGATTTGCTAATGGACCTGGGTTATTTTGTCCCTGACAGACCTTTTTGTAGGTCGTGTGCTGATACTGTTGGCAAGTCACGTATAGATTAAAGTATTTTTTTCTATAATTAATATCTAGGGCCAGGGTATTACCTCAGTCACCTGCTTTTCTGTTGAATCCTTGTCTCCTGGTTTCTTCCCATGTAGAAGGGCAGCTGTAATAGATTCAGAAAAACACAGTTTTATTCATTTTGCTAGTGTGTCCAATGAGGGTGTTAATATGTTACAAGGGGTGAAAGAAAAGCAAGAGAGTTCAAGCCCAAAGGCAGCATGCAATCCAAGCAAAAGCAAAGTACAATGCACCTTGTGTAGTTAATTTCTTGCACAGATTCCCTCAGCACTGCCGTTGCCATTACCCCAGGTGCTTCATCTAACATCCCCGTCAGGCAGCAGGTCATATAATTCATAAAACTTATCTCGAGCATCTCAGAAATTGTGCTTGCTGACAACATACTTGATTTTGATCCCAGCTCTGAGGTGGAGGCGGTGGGACATCCAGCAGACCAACAAGCAGAACGTCACCCACCTTAATGCTGCACGAGGATCCCGTGGCAAATCCCACCTGCATTGCTTCTCCAACGTGCAGCCACACTTCCTAACTTCCACCGGCTGCAATGCCATCTCTGCCCAGTTTCCAAAGCAGCTGTTCTCAGGTAGCTGGTGAACGTTTTTCAAACCAAACTCAAGTAACAATTTATCTTCTCCTCTTGCTTTAATTGATCAGTATTTTCAACTTGTAGTAGAAGCCACTTTTTGTCGTAGGTTCAATAATGGAATAGAAACTTTTACGGAAGCTCTTTCACTAGCTGGGTCTAGTCCCTGCCTACCAGAATGAAAAATTCAAAAAGGAGAAAACTTATAGAGGATGTCTTAGAAAAGAGAAATCCTCAGAGAAACCTCCTCAAAATCTGCAGTAACTTTTATGTGAAACCAGAATGACTACACAAATGTTGTGCTATTTCTCAAAGACGGTGAAAATTCTTGAAATATTTTAGTACCCAGACTAGATCATTATCAGTAACCAGTTTCATGCATTTAGCACTCAGATGAAATATAAGGATCATAACATGGAAAAGCTTTCTGCTGAGATTTGCACGCTGCTTTGCAAGAGAAAAAGAACATTTTATTCTTCAATAGTGTGACAACAGACTAATAGTTTAGCTGAGCAAAAGAGTATGCGTATGCTTTATTTCCTATAGGACAGGAAGGGGTTTTACCTGGAAAACTGCTAGTAGCAGCCCAAGTTAAGCCCAGTAGGACATTGCATAGAAGTCTGTCAGGAGAAAGCTAGTAGGAGATGATATAGAGGATGGGGAGATAGAGACAGATGGAGATAAACTTTCCCAAAAAGTCATGATCTGAGCAAAAATGAAATCACCTACTCAAGCAGATAATCCAACATTCAAGGATTGACAAAGTCTCTATAAAAACTTAAATGGAATTTTTCATTTACAAACTAATTACACAGACCTAACTGCACAGCAATATGTTTTTTTCTTCACAAATGTAAATAATAGCTTGTAAATTAACATGTGAACTGAGATTAAGTTAATGAAAGCTAAGTGCAATTGTAGCTAAAAATCATATTTATTTTAGTTAAACAAATGTTTAGTTTCAAAACATGATACAGAAAGTGCTTTTACAGAATATGAGAAGGCACGGCGACATGTTATAGCATATGGCATGCCACCCAGCAGAATAAAAATCACAACACTCTGGGTTTATTATCTGAATCATGCCCTCTAAGTTGTAACATGCGCAGACAAAAAGTTGTGAATTCCAGCTATTTAATAAGAAGCATGTCCGATATGTTAATCTCAGGTGGGGATTGGGTATGGCCTTTGCACAGCGGCTGAGTTTCTTTCAAGGGAAGCGCTACATACCACAGCGTCGTGCTCCTGGGCTCCTGAAGAACAGCCAAGAGTTAAATACTAGATAAAAACCAGAGGAAGAGAAATAGATGTGACAAAGTGTTGTTACCCTTGGAGCAAGATGCAGCAATATATACAGGTCAAATAGATACTAGATCTCGGCTGCATTATTTGTGATTGCAACAATCATAAATAGGATAGGGGAAATGGTAAAATATACATATCTGTCTTTCCGATGTGGCATAAAACTGACATCTTGCCCGTTTCTTGACATTAAAGATTCTGCTGCTAAGTCTGTGTTGTTTTGGGTTTGGGGTTTTTTTCAGAGAAAAAGGGCTATTTTTCATGGAGCAAAATGGTAAATTTCATGAAGTAACCCTGTGTTTCACAAACAGATATTTTAAGAGACATTGTCAACCAAATAATGCTTTATAAGGCGCTAGAAATGATTCAGTGTATGTCTGGAAAAAAAAAAAAACTTGTATTCACTTTCAGCTTACTAAAATGTTATTATTCTCTCTATGAAGTTGAGTGGCTGCAAATGTGGCTCAGGGGATCCTTTGTCCTACTTTTTCCTTCTCATTGACATTTCTGATTAGATTAGTCCCCTTCCAATGCTTTAGGACTCTGCCGTGAGAAACAGACCACAAAGATCAGCAAGGCCAGGATGGACAATAAAAAATAGGACCCTCTTTCCTTGAAGAAAATTACCTTGTTTTCTCTCAAAGACATGAAATCCCTTCAAACCAAACCATCTCCTCCATTGTCATCCTTTCTCTTAAACTTATCTCACGCAAATTCCTAAGACATCTGTGTTTCCATACACATGGTTAGATAATGGCTCATAGGCAACCCTGTAAATATAAGTAAGCACGCAGATGTATAATCGGAGAAGATACTAAAATGCAAGACCCCGTTCACTTGCCCATTTTGCTTTGTGTGAATTTTATAATTAACTGATTGATAATATTCCTCTCTCTCAAGCATTTTCCATACATGTCTAGGAAGTGACAAACTGGCAGAAATGTGAATTTCACATTTTTGACAGAATTTTTTTTAACTGACCAACTCATGAGAGTAATGAAAGTGTTACAGTCTTTCCAATGGCAGTTGCCCAAACCCCAAGAGTTGGACAAACCCCAAGAGTTGGAATGACAGCTCTGATGCATACCAATTTCTGTTTTCCAGATCTTAAATCTGAATGGATAAAATGATTTCTGGGTTATGTCTGAAATAGCTCTGTGGTGTGGCTGGGGACTGATCAACACTGAAGTGTAGCCAAAAGTAAATCTGGAAGACACTGAAGCTAATGCAATGTGCCTGTTGATCTGTGTGAAGACTGTGCCGCAGAATTCAGTTAGTCCCTTGACCATATTTCCTTCTCATATACAGATGAGCTTTGGGGCCTTTATGCTTCCTTCTGAAAATGTCTTGTTTCTTCCCAAATGATAATCACACTTTCTTCCAGAGTTTACATTTCCCTGGTTTGGGCAGTAAAACAAACCTCATGGAACATAAAAAGAAACCCCCTGACCAAAACCCAGAGAAACCAATCTACTATGCATTCACAGTATTCCAACATTGGAC
Organism: Aramus guarauna; assembly: GCA_013400195.1. NCBI lineage: Eukaryota > Metazoa > Chordata > Aves > Gruiformes > Aramidae > Aramus > Aramus guarauna. The sequence goes on from VXBL01005128.1 coordinate 1,746,016, forward strand.
AAAGAGGTGGATGAAGAAAAAGTCATCAGAGATGGGATTACTCTACGTCCTGCAAGAGCTGAGTGCCTCTGCATGCCTTTTGGTACAATGTGAATTGTGGCAGCTTGTATCTTCCTTGAACACCTTATCAGAACTGCAAACATGTAACTACAGATCTACAAATAGGTCTCCCCAAGTTGAATAGCTTGTGTCATGAGCAGTGCAGACTTCATTCTGCGTAAAATCCCTCCTGTCTCTTTTAAATATGTTGCTTGTTAGGACTTGCTTCTGCCAGGTTCCTGATGAAAAACCCATAGTGACAATGAATAAGCCCACAGCAAACTGAAATGGTAGTCCATGCTTTGCTTATTTCTTTGTGCTAACAACAATACCCAGGTCTCTCAAAACTATAAATTACGTATCTAGCAAGCCTGTGAAAAAGTTAAGCTACTTCCAGTCTTCCTTTCTTTCCCCTGACCTGGGTGGCTCATCCAAAGGTCGTATCTTCTCTTTAAGCACAGCCAGATGTGTCTAAGTGTCTAAAAGTGACTAGCAAAAAAAGCAACTTGACTTTTTTGTTCAAACAAACCATTAAATTGTACCACCCAGTTGCAGGTACATAGATCTGATCCAAATCCCAGAGATTTCACTGAATTTTAGGTCAGGCCTACAGTGACTATCTGGGACAACTGAAAGGTCTAAGCTCTGACAATCAGCAGGAAGAGCAACACTCTGCAACTGCACTGGTAGAAGGGGATGAGCAAAACCTAACATGAACAGAAGAAGTCAGAGTTGGTGGCAACATTAAGAGAGGTGTCTGTGTCCTTTACAACAGACTCACTTCTTGATTTGACAATTGAACTTTGATGTTCTTCTCCTGTTAGTAAACAGCAGTATGCATGCCGGCCCCTGATGGCAGTATGGATGCCGCTCCCCTCTGCTTGCTACTCTAGCAGGTCCACCCAGCATGGTTCCAGGTACTGATGGATCATGGAGGGAGGTTTCCGGGAAAAGGTTGATCATTTACTGATTCTTTAATCCAGAAAACTGGATGCAAAGACCTATTGCAAAAGGAAGTTACGATTCAAAAGTCACAAATTCAGAACTGAGGAACTGACAGTTTTTAGGGTCATTTATGCGGCCTTATCTCACCTTGCTCTGCCAGCTGTGATTGCACTATGATGCAGTCATGGAGGATAAAATCCTAATCTCTGTTGCTGCATGAATGGCTGAAGTCATCCAGGGCAGATACGAGTTCCTCTGGAAGTGACTCAGGGCTGTACACTGGAAGTCTGATACCGGTAAAAGCCCGGCCATTTGCTGGAGAAGTTAAATGATGCTGGAAATGCTTTGTGAAGCAAAGGAAGGAATGGTCTCATAGGATAGATGAAGGCTGCCTTGGTTAATAGAATTCAAGCTCTGCCTTGCTACAGAACTTCCATACAATGCTAAGCACAACATTTAAATCCAGCTTTTCATAACTGGTTACAAACTGTATTTTCCATGTTAAGGATTTCAAATCACAATTGAGATTTTGTTTGGCAAAGCAACGAGCAAATAACATTGCTAACTACACCAAAATTAGCAGCTCAGTATCCTCCATGGGACACACAAAATGAATGCAGATTTCATGTGTGTGTGTCATTTTGGGGATCCCAGTTACAAAACGGAGTTAAATCCTCACTTTAGAGTCACTCTGAGAGTTAATTTGTTAATGTTTGTGAGGTACGGAGCAATGGGAGTCAGGAGAACCATAGACGGTCCGGTCAGAAAATTACCAAATCAGCGTTTAACCCAGAGTCAGAATCTTGCATGAGAAATGATGCAGAGAGCCCTGCTTGGGCAAGACGAACGCACGGGCTTAATTAGCTGATCAGTGAGTGAACGCCAGCTCCTCTGTGCCGGGGTGATACGGGCCTACAGCAAATGTGGTCACTTTGTAATGCAAACCTCAGTTTTGGTGTTTCCTAGCTATCTGCGTTTTTCTGTGACCTCCTTTCATCTGTAGTACACTACAGCTTAAAAAAATTGCCAGCTCTCATTGCCTCATCACTGCTTCAGTTTTGCTGATATGGCGTCAAGATATTTTTTCAGTATTTATTCAATAAGGTAAACACGATCAGAAATGTCCATCAAATATTAAAAATCCCAGTGTGCTAAAGAGCATTTCAGAATGGTTTTTTAAGTGCTCTAAAAATCTGAAGTACCAAAGTAGTTAAAATCCTTGTCAGAAAATTAGGAAGATTGCCTGAAGGAACATGCTCTGGATCTCTGATAGCAGAAGAAATGAATTCCAGACTGCTTCTCCACCTGTGTTAGTATTTTGTATGGAAAAATAAACTGCTTGCAAAAAATGTATAGGGAAGCAGGAAATCTGGAGTCTAAAATATGGCAACGTACACAAACCCTTGCTTTATAATTGCGCGCACTGTAGACCATCTGTCTAGCAGTTAAATACACTCACATTTAAATGAGTAAGTACGTTTAATGGACGAAGTATTAAGATCACTGAGGGGTGAAGTTTTATATTTGCAGTGTGCAAATGCCAGAGTGGGACCACTTGTACATTCTCAATGCTACACACCTTTAAAATAACTAAGAAAAATGACTACTTACCTGCTGCATACCAAAAACTGGCTCCTTTTAAGCAAATCATTACAAACTGGAATAGATTGAATTGAAAGCCTGATGGTCTCATGGCCTCCATTCCAGAAGTATAAATCAGGCTGCAGCTCAGCTGCTGCTGTTATGAACTCTTTAAATACACAGAAAGTGAAAAATACGGGGAGGAACGGTTTAATGACTTTACTCGGAGTATTCATTGTCATTTCAATCATCCTTTAAATAAGACAAGGCTGGAGAGATCTTTCCTAAACACCTTAACTAATAAGTTGTCAGTGTTTAAACAACAATTACTGTACAAAAACGGGAATTAGCTGATATGATCAAGCCATATGGCTAATATAATTGATTTGTTCAGATTTTTAAAAATTACGAAAAACAAAGCCAGAACAGCAGCGTAATATAATTTACAAATTTAACTAGAGGTGATATGTTCTATTTAGTTCGACAACAAACAACATCTTCCTGGTGTGGTAAATTAAGTATAATGAGGGAAGGACCAAGTTGGGTCCTAAATAGACCTAACCCGGGAAAAGAGCTTTCCGAAGGGCTCGGGGCAGCCAAGTCCCCGGCTGTTGGCCAGAGGGAGTGTTGGGAAGGGGGGGCTTAGGAGAGACCCGGGGTTGGAGGAGCGGGCTGGGTGCCCCCGGGGGCCGCGGCAGGGGCCAGGGCCAGCCCCCACTCGGGACAGCCGCCGCCCGCGCCGGGCCCCGTGGGTCCCCTCGAGTGACAGCTCGGCTCTCGGAAAGCAGGCGACCCCGGAGCGGGGGGGGGGGGGCTGTGTTCACGAAGCGGGACCCGAAAGTCTCGGGATCGGGTTTCGTGAGCGCTTATTCAATTGCTCTTGAAACTTTGGTTCGATCCGTAATTTTTAAGGCTCGCTCACTGTCAAAGCGAGCCGATATTTCCCCTTCTGGTTGACTCGCACTCAGCAAAACAGACGGAAGCCATAATAAATCTGCACTGGAAAATGTATTTGTTTGTGTTTCTCTAGTATGAAGTTTTCCAGAGCCTTTCTTAGTTGCCTTGAGGATGCGTTTTGTGCTCTGCCTGACTACTGCTGCGAGGAGGTTTCTCGATACGGGCTGAGAACGGCAATTTTGAGTCCGGGCTAGGAAAAGAAAGGAAGTTTGGGAAGAGGAAAGCTTCATTTTCCTGCCAAGTTCAGTAGGCTGTAAGAGCTGAGTGTAGAGGAGTCCTACAGCTGGCTAGTGTGTGCACGGGGGGCTTTATCACGCTCCGAAACACACCACAAGCACCCCAGAGATGCCTCTGCTCTACAGCAAACACCCCGAAACGATTTTATCCTTAGAATGAGGTTTCTTTGCTTACTTGTGTTCCCGCACAAAACTGCTCTGGTCCTGATGACCACCTCACGCTGGAGGATAAAGAGTTCAGCCTCTGAATGCCAAGAGAAGTTGAATTCAATTAGGTAAAACCCTCATTTGCGTGGTCTGGAAGCTATAGACATGGCTTAACTGATCACTTCCCTCCTCTGAAATTCACTCCCATCGCTAGTTAGTGAAGGTCTCATTAAGGTGCTCTGAACGGAGTTTTAATAATGTGTTAATAATCCCTGGCCATTGGTTAGGAAAGAGAGGCTTGGAGTCCAGCTGGTGCCCTTGGAAGAAACCCACCGTCTTGTCCGTGCGGGGGACACGCAGGGCGTGGGAAGTGCAGGCAGGGCAGGCAGGCTGCCTGCGGGGGGGCTGGGTAGGAGCCTGCCTCCGGCCGGGACGGGCNGGGTAGGACCCTGCCGCCGGCCGGGACGGGCCGCGGGGGACACGCCGTGCGCCGTGGGGCTCCCACGGGACGCGGGGAGGGAGGGAGGGAGGGAGGCAGCTGCGGCGCCGGCGGAGCCTGGCACCCTGGGCCCACGGGCTGCGGCGCCTCACGGGTGGGAAGGAAGCAAACAAATGATCCGCTTTGGGCAAGGATGGGCAGTGCTGCCTGCTTCACGTCCCGGCAGGGCGGAGGGGAGTAAAGGGTTGGTTTGTTTGTTTGCTTGCTTTAAAAAAAAAAAAGGGACTTCGAGCCAGAATCTGTCCTTCACATCGTTTTATAAAGAAAACGACTAAGATGTTGCTGGGTTGTTTTCTCCTCTGTCATGAAAGTCCTTCCTGGTGAAAGCAAGACATGAGTGGGAGAGACCAGGGCTTCTCCTGCCACTCCGCGTGTCCGAGCTCCCTTCAAACGACACGGCGAGTCCCCGGGACCGGAGCCCGGCGATAACGACAACCTGCGCGGGGACGACTGGTTTTAGCTGCAAAGATCATCCGTGATTAATGATTCATCAGGAACTTAGTTTCACTCGCTCGGACCCAACAGGCTGCACAAGGCCTTCAGAGATTGCTTTTCTAGTTGTAAAATTGACTTCACTTCCTTGTCTCCTTGGCTCGTTACTATTATCATCTGGGTTTAAATTTCTCGTTTTAAGCAGTGTAATCTTTCTTCGGTTGTGCACCCCGGAGTAAAAATCAGGACATCATTTTCACATCAAAGAACTGTCAGCTCTCTCGTATGAATTGCTGCCCCTCGCACCCTCTCTAAAACACTACCCTTGACACCCGAGCATGTGGAGCACGGTAGAGATATATCGCTGTAATCACAGCCGTTATAATTGAGTTTTGTGCCGGAGAGCCGCAGCGCAGGGGACCTCCTCGGAGCGGGGCGGTGTGGCCCAGCCCGTGGGCCGGCTCGCCACCCGCGCTAGCCCCAGTGGGGCAGACACCCGTGCCCCCGGCGCGTCCCAGGCTGCCGGTCCTCCGTGCTCCCACTCGGGAAGGGCCCTGCCGTCGTCGACAAGCCCCCGGCGAGCCCGGAGAGCTGTGCGGGACCGCTCCGTGCCCGACTGTGGGGAGAGCCCACTCCCACCCGGGGCGGGCGCGGGGCACCGCTCCCGGCCGTCGCCGCCTCCTCGGGGGTCTCCACGGCCTCTTTGGCCGCCGCCTGCCCCTTTCCGGAGCGCTGTGCCCGGCCCCAGCCCTCCGCCCTGCTCCGGGCGTGCTTCCCCGGGGGGGCCCCAGCAGGTGCGGGGCGCGTCGAGGCGCCGGAGCCGAGCCGCTGCTCCCCCCCGGGGCTCGTCTCACCGGTCTCTTCGCTCACACCGAGATTTGCAAAGTTTGTCCCTGCCACGTTCCCCGCGCGTTACTTTCCTGAGCGTGGGGAGCCGGCTGGAGCCGCGGGGGCATCCCGCACCGCAGCCCCCTTCATCCCTGCCTGCCTGCTCCTCCCGCGTCTCCCCCCTGCCTCCCCTCGTCCGGTCAGAGGGACAGGGGCAAAACTGCGAAGCCTGTCGCCTCCCTGAGGGTCGTGCCCCAGGGCTGGTGGGGCTGGGGGAGAGCGGGGCGTTCACCCGGGCTTTGGCGTTTCCCTTCCCGGAGCCGCAGTCACCGGGAGCAGCGGAGACGGTGCCAGAGGAGAAAGGGAGAGCTGGGAAGGGAGCAATCCTGCCGGGAAGGGGGTCGAGGCAGCACATAAAAGGGAGCTGCAGTTTCCTGCCCTGTCTCGTAAGGAAATCAACCCAAATCATTAAAAATATATATACTTTCTCGTCATGGAAAAGGAGGGTCGTTTCTGGTTTTATCATTTGGTGGGGATTAATTAACACGAAATGGCTTCACCAGATGATGGGGCAGAAGCGAGAGGACCCCCTTCTAACCGCACTCGAGTTCAGTGTTCAAGGCGGGCAGTCAGAAGCCGTGTCCGTCCCGTGTCCCCCCCTCCCAGGACCCCCCTCCGGGCTGGCACCCGCTCCCCCAGCAGCACTCCAGCCCCCTGTCAGGGCACGCCGGCGCCCGGCCGGCCTCCGTCGGGGGGGGGGGGGGGGGCGTTGTCGGGGGGTCCGCTGG
>VXBL01005128.1:1823912-1837525 GCA_013400195.1 Aramus guarauna
TTAAGATAAAAAAGAAAGGAACGGTAAGGGAATGTTTAGTGCCGAAGTGCTGATATTTCACTGCCCTCGCAAGTTCTGAATGCTATCCAGAGTGGGCAGAACTAAAAAAAAAAATAATTATTTTTAATAAAAAAAAATATTGGGAAGCTCTATCTAGTGAACTGTTGATACTGAGACGATTGTTCTGTGTGTAACACAATAACTCTTCAAGATGTCGTAGCAAGGCAACAGAAGAGGTGAAAAATCGCTTACAAAAAAGAATCCCCCAATATTATTGTTTTACTCTAAAATATACGATGCGTTTCAGGAGCATTAGACTGAGCGCGCGTTTTTGTTTTCCTTAATGTGGTCTTTGAATGTGTTTATTAAAAGATTGCAAGGAAAGTTCAAGTCAAATCTGTCCTTCTATAATGCAAACAAAGACGCATCTCTCGTGGCTACTGTTAGGTTAATTAGGTGATCTTAAAGGGGACCTATGTTAGAGTAATCTGAGATTTATTCTTTTAAAATTGTAGTTCTTTCTGTGATCAGCATGGATAGGATGCTGTATGGCATATTGTGACATCTTATGGATGATGGTTTAGCAAAGATGATCTGAATATTTCATTTCTAAGTGACTGGATTGCCACAGAACAAAACAAACAAACAAAAAATAGGCCTCTGTTATTATTTTTTTCCGTCAGTGAAAAAGGGAGGTCTGACTTTTCATCCTTTAGAAATTATCCGGTATAAAATCTAGACTATGAATATTAAAAGTGAAAGATCACACCCCAGGCACAGGGAAAGCATGTGTTCAAAAAAACTGTGTGAATGCACCGTGGTCCTCATTCGGAAGGGGCTTCCACCCCACCACTCCGCTGCTCGCAGGATTTACCACCAGCTCTTCTCCTCCTGTCTGCCTTCATCTATCAAACGTGGTCTGTAACTCTTCTCCAGAAATATCACCCGTATGTGGAATACAACAGTAACAAACGTTTTTATTGCAACAGGTTCGGCAGCATGGAAGAACATCCACGGTAAGTAACCTCTTATTTCTTGTAGAGTTTGCGTTGCTTGAGAATCCTGTTTCTTCCCTTCATAGTGGAAGAATTGAAACGGATGTATCCCTGCTGAATATTGCTACAAAAAAAAAAAAAAAANGAGGGGGGGGAAGACTATGTCAGCACGTGAAGGCTCTTGCGGAGTCGTTTTGTGGTTCCATGTCATAATCCTGGCTAGCGTTAGAAGTAGAGGTGCAGTCTCCTGAGGGTTTATTATAGGGCTGTACAGGTGTCCTCCTGCTCTTAAGCACTCTGAAGCAATTAGCAGCGTTTCCATTTTAACTCGGCGGGACTGTACAGCGCCTCCCCGTGCAGAGCCCGGACGGATCACGTTGTGTCCCAGCGCCTCATAACCTTGGCTACTCCCCCTCTTTTCTCCAGAAGGGATTGAGAGCAGAGCAGTGTCTGCTAGCTAGCGTTAACCTCGTTTGGCACAGCCTGGTGAAGGGGTGGCTCTGGAGCCTGTCAGCGCCGGCCGGCCGGGTCAGCCCACGCTGCAGCCGGGTCGTGCGGGGCGGTAGCGCTCATCCTCTGGTACTAGGTCTCTCCGGGCAAGGGAGATTCACACATGGATTTAAAGGCTGTGAAGGCACGGAGAGGAATGGGTATCTGAGCTTAGGAGGGCAACCCTGTACTGTAGGGGTTTTCGCATCCCCGATGGTCCCGCATGAGCTGCGGTGGGGGGGACCGAGGGGAGGGCGGCAGATCAGTTGTGTAGCAGGAAATGCTGTTGAACCTTTCTGGCTGCAGTAAGGAGCTAAGTGCGTTGGTCCTGGTGCTTCAGACTGAGAACTGGCTTGTCTCTCAAAGAGGAGAAGAAAGCCTGCGATATTTGGAGATTCATTAGATATACATTGCCCTCCCTGCTTCTGCCAGCCCCGCTCTGACCGGGAGCGTATAGAGGAGCGGAGCTGTGGTTGTTTGCGTTTCTTCCTGCTTCCTTTCCCTGCTTGCTGATAAATAATCTCCTTCACTGCTTGTGCCAGGCTTCTCCTTCTCTTTTTTGCCTTACGTTGCGATATTGGTTTTCGAGCTCTTTAAATACGAACTAAAGAATCGCCTCCAGCGTTGCAGTTTTAATTGTGTTCCATAGGTAACTTTCCTCCCCCCATAGCTCAACCCCGCGCTATGTAGATGCCCTTGGCATTTTATTCCAGGGCCGGCCCTAAATGTATGGATTACTTGTTTTCTGCCAACGTACATTTAGCATACTGATTATGAACCAGAATACAAAAAGCCTGATAGATCAAAAGCATTGTGCATGGGCAGTTGAACAGGAGGTGAATATATAACGCTTCTGTTCATCAATAACTCTTTGGCTTTGACCTGTCTGAGCAAGTCGTGCAATAAGGTGAAACGCAGGTCACAGCGTCTAACAAATATGAAAATGTGTAGTATTAAGCAGAGCAGGGAGCTGCTGCTTCCCCAGCCCCATCGCTTCTCCCCGGGCAGCCCTCGGCGGGCTTGTCCGCTCCCAGGGGCTGCCCCAAACGCGAGCTCGCTTTGGGGTGGGGGGTGTTACGCTGCCCGTTCAGCCTGTGGATAATACCCCCCCCCCGGGGGTGTGGGGGAGAGGCATCCCCCCTCCCCTCAGAGAAAGGAGGAGAAAGCGGGGCGAGCCGCTTAAAATAGTTGGGTGGAGATTTAAATAATCCGGGGTGGTGGGGGGGAAGAGATTAGGGACACAAAGTCGTTTCGAGTTGCACTTGCTGTGAAGAAGACACCACCGCAGCGTTGAGAAAGCAGATGTTTAAAAATAGCATCCCCCAGATCAGGCAGCTGGGAGTTGGAGCCAGGCAAACAAACCGGTACACATCGCTCGGATAAACGCAACACCCCCAAATCTGCCCTCCGCAGTGGTTGGATGTATCACACCCGCACCATTATTTGTCCTTATGGTGCCTGTTTTAAATAGTGGAAGGAGAAGAGGTTGACCGCAGGACAGCAGTGAGGAGCTGGGTCAGACACAATTCATGAACTTTTGTACTCCTGTGTGCCGCTGTCGACAAAGTAAAAATAATGAAACTTTGTGATATGTTTGTAAATGATTTCGGCTGACCTCTCGCCCTGCCCTTCACCATAAACGCTACGGCGGGGAGAACCTGGGAGGGTGCGAGGCTGCGGCTCGCAGGCAGCTCGCGGGGATAATAGCTAGACCAGCATAATGGGATGAAGGTAAATTTGGAAACTCTCTTCTTCCCAAGAGCAACTAACTCCAGCCTTTAATCTCTTCTTTTTCACCAATCGCTGTTTCTGTTGTCGGCTGTTTTACTTCTGTTTCGATTTTTTTTAATTCTTTTTTTTTTTTTTTTTTTTTTTTTTATTTTTTTTTTTTTTTTTTTTTTTTGGTCTGGGTGGGGGGAGATTTTTTAATTATGGAGGATCTCTTCAAATTCGTGTTAGCCTAAATAGATAAAGGCTCTTTTCTAAATTAATTTAACCATTATTGTCCTAAATAGCGCAATTTGACCGGCAAGGTCCGTTTTCCATAGCGAGGACGTAAACAGCAGAGCACTTAAAGTGAGCAGCAGGTCTTTCTGAGAATTTGGCAGGCGAAATTCATCGCTATAAATTGGTGGAGAGTCGTATAGCTCTATTGCAGCACTAATAACAAGCGTGAACCTTTTCTGAAATCCAGCCTTCCTGCAAATCCATATTTCAGAACTGAGTCCCAGCAGAATAGTTTGCATTCCTCAGAAGACAGTAAGGACTAAGAGAATTGCAAAGACCTGCTGTATTGTAGATGAAAACAGAATGTTATTACGTTGTCTATATATACCCTGTAGAACCGAATTTGTGTGATATTCATATAGTCACAGATTCGATTCTAGGGGAATATATGGTCGATGCAAAAACTTCACCTTTCTGCAAATAGTTAGAAGTTTAAATACTGGCGGAATCAAAAGGCATGTGCATGCTGAACACTCAGAAATTATGAAAGTTTTGCTGCCTCACTCCTATTTGCTAGGTTTTAGGACGTCTCTTAAAATTTCAGTTGTCGTTCAGTCGTAACTCTCACTGACAGACTGTGAATTTGAACAGTTAATCTCACCAGAAGTTACAAATTTTCTGAAAACAAATTAAAAATTATCTACCAATCAGTGAATGAATCTTTAAAAAGAGACTCACAAATTAGCTAGATATGCCAGAAGTTAGCAAAATTTTCCTGTCAAGGGTTCAGATCGCGTCAAAATATTTACAACAGCAGCAAAAGCAGCATTCGCCTCACTGGAATGTATTTACTTGTGCTCCAGCAATGATATTGATGAATGAAGACCGAATTTATCTCATTAAACCCGTGATATTTTTAACCTAATTAAATGCCGTCTTCAGTTCAATTGATTGAACTTTAGTGGCTAAAAGTGAACGGTTTCGTGCCATCTGTATGATTTTACATACACACGTGTATAGATTTGTATATATACGCGTGCGTTTGTGTGTGTGCACGCATACGTATGCACACATATATATTGAGGCTTGAAAGTGAATGAGAAGTTACTGATTGCCTAATTTTATTCAGCAGAACTAAATTCTGGTAACTTTTGGATGACCTCTGCGAGACAAAGACAGGACAGATCTATTGTACATCATATTACCCCTCTTCTTTGACGGCTTTTCTTTTCCTCGCCTCCTTATCAGTTTCCTCCTTTTTAACCCCGCTTTTCAGCTCCTCGCTCCGCATATTTCTTTCGATATTTTATTTAAAGCGAGGTAACAAACCCCGGTGGCGATTGCGGCTGGTAAATCAGACGGCGGGGCACCATCCATCGGGGCTGAGGGAAGCCAGCTCAGACAAAAGGCTGGCCCTACCTGCGGGCCAGGGAGGCGGCCGCCGCCCGAGGAGTATCCCTACACCTCCGGTACCTGATTTGGGGGGGGTGCGACCCGCCGGAGAGGGGGGTCACTCGGTTACAGGGATATTATTGAGTGAAATTGGTGGAAATGCTGAGCAGCGGAGAAATCCGGTGATCGGCTCCCGCCTCCCCATTGGCCGGGCCGGTCACATGCCCGCCTAACTTTATTCAGTTGACAGCAAGTAGGAGGGCTCTATGGCAGGGGAAAAAAAGACAACACCAGAAAAATTAGTATTTTCTACCTTCGGAAATTAATGGCCATGAGTTCGTATATGGTGAACTCTAAGTATGTGGATCCCAAATTTCCTCCTTGCGAGGAATATTTGCAGAATAGCTACCTAGGCGAGCAGGGGGGCGAGTACTACAGTGCCTCGCAGGGCTCTGATTTCCAGCACCAGGGACTCTACCCACGGTCAAACTACAGCGAGCAGCCCTTTAGCTGTAGCAATGCCCAAGGCTCTGCCGTGCAGCCGCGGGGTCATGGACAGGAGCAATCCGGCCCAGCGAGCCACTTCCCCGGCCAAGCAGAGCATTGTCCACCGCCTCCACTGCCCAACTCGCGAGCCTGCAGCCAGCAGCCGGCCCTCAAACCCCCAAACGGGTCAGCAGTTAAGCAGCCAGCAGTAGTTTATCCCTGGATGAAGAAAGTCCATGTAAACTCGGGTAAGGATCCTCTTCTTACTTTGCTCTTCTACCCTGCTTCCGATCGTCCTCAGCGACGCTCGCTCGAGTCCCCGCCAGACTCGTGGTCGAGCTTTTTAAGCCGAGGTAGCCAATTACACTCGTCATAAATTTTTATTGCTGAGGAAATAGGCCGTTGGCCATGCGGGGCTTTGCCGTGCAGGAGAAAACTCCATTTTAGGAGCCTGCTAGAGGCTCCCAGCCTACCTAGCTGCCCGTGCCTGTGGTGCCTGCCTTAAATGAGGGGGAGAGCAGCCCGTCCATTGTAAGCAACTGGGACGAATCCAGCCCGGCCACATGCTCGCAGCTCGTAAGGTTTTCTTTTGTAAAGTCGAACCGGCAAGTCAAGATTAGCTTTGTAAAGTTCTCCGTATTTTTTTCCCAGTGAATCCCAATTACAACGGAGGGGAACCTAAACGCTCCCGCACAGCTTACACCAGACAGCAAGTCCTAGAACTGGAAAAAGAATTTCATTTTAACAGGTACCTGACCAGGCGCCGCCGTATCGAGATAGCCCACACTTTGTGTCTCTCTGAGCGCCAGATCAAGATCTGGTTTCAGAACAGAAGAATGAAGTGGAAAAAAGATCACAAACTGCCCAACACGAAGGGCAGGTCTTCTTCCTCTGGTTCAAACCCCCATTTACAGACTGGTTCCAAGGACCATCAGACTGACTTGACAACTTTGTAGAAGAGGTGAAATTTTCCATTTCATCCTTCGCTTCTGACCAGTACTGTACATAACTGACACTGCCCAAGCAGAACCTGCATGTAGCAGCTAAGGACTCGAGAAACTGTCATCTTTCTTTAAGGTACTGTTGTACAAAGGAGACAAAATGACGCTACTTTGGACTTTATTTTATTTGCCTCTGCTAGCACAACCTAAAAAAAAGGAGAGAAAAAAAAAAGGGGGGGGGGGGGGAAGAAACATCATGCAGGCAGTGGGAATTGGGAAAATATTAAACGAGACCTTCTGTCCATAAAAAGTAATAAATCATTGAAAATGAAACTGTCCTGTGTTTCAGTTTTGAATTCGAAAGTGAAGGTTTGATGCTTTATTCTGGGATTTTTACTTTTAATTGTCTTTTTATCCCATGCAATTTCGGGAGGATGTATTTGGGTAAGTTGAGGACAGGAAATTTATAGCATAGTCTTTTATTTGAACATAAAGACTAGTAATTGTGAACTTTTTGTGCTGCTTTACCTTTCTTGGTGTAATGAAAATACTTGCTCATTTCCATAACGTCTCAGAAGGTGTGCATAAGAATTAAGTGAAAACGGGTTATTTTATGTACTGATAGTGTTAGTCTATTTATTTATTTGTTATGTAGAAGAGTGAAGATAAAAACAAAAATAGTCAAACCAAAAACGGGGAAGGAGAGCTGAAATACAGTATTTCTCCTTCCCAGTCTCATGAACACATGTATAATGTTTACTTGTCTTGAACGTACACAACTTTCTCGTCCCTTTTTTTGAATTTCCTTCTTTGTGAATAGGAAAAGCGTCCCTGCTCCTTACCGTGTGCCATCCAGGGCTAACAGGCTGGAAATATGTTTCCAAAGTCTGCTCTGCTCAGCGCTGTGCTTTAAACCATCGATACCTCATTTAAAAATGGAGAAAAAAAAAGGGGGGAGGGGGGGGGAAGACCACAACCCCCCAGCCCCCTCAACAAAAAAACTAAAAAGGAAACCCCAGAGTGAAAAATTAATGTGATTTCTGTTATAACCTGAGCCTTTCAAAGCTGAAAGCTTTCTTTCTATCAGATTTTTAATTTGTTTTCTGCTCAAGAGACAGACTGTGTGGGCTGTTGCTTTGTTTTGTTTGGGTGTTATTTTGGTCTGTTGTTTTTTTGTTTCCCTTTTTATTTATTTATTTATTTATGTTTTTAAGAACAGTGATTGTTTTTAAGCAAAGCACGACACATGACTGCAATGGTTGGAAATCTCAGCAAGTTGCTTTCAGGAAAAGGGGAAAGGCTCGGATGGGAGCAGAGCTGGTCTAATACCCACGGATTTGTCCCTGGCTGCTGGCTGCATCATGCCAAAGTTTCAGTGCGTTGTAACTACCAAAGCCAGACAAACCAGCTCCCTCAGACACTTACACCTCCGCTCAGGCGATTTTAAAGCTCAGCCCTTATCTCCTGTACCCTCAGGGCAGCCTGGGAGAGGGACCGTATCATCGAAATTGTAACGAGATGATCCCTGTAATAAAGAGAAAAGGGGCAAAGGAGGAAACCCAGAGATAACATTGAAGGGAGGTGGAAAGAGCAGGGGGGTGAGTTAACGCGCCCATCTCCAGGCTGGGTGCTTCCCACCGAGGACTCACTGCTTTTTGGGATCGCTCGGGAAAACACTGGCCAAAATGGGTTTGAATGAATTCGAAAATAAAAGGCGAGCTTTTCAACAGGGGTGTATTCGGCAGCACTAAAACTGTGGCCAGCGGTTAATTTCTGCCCTTTTCTCATCCCTAGAAGTCCGCAAAGTGTCTTGTAAGACTTGGCCTTTTGTTTTAGAGCCTGGAGAAAACTCTTTGTTCTTCCTCAGGGTTAGCCCAGTTCTCAGACTTGCACATGGCAATACTTGAATATCTCCACGTCGTGATATTAAAGATGGATATTCCTGCATTATTCGCATCATTGTTTCTATGACAAAAAGCACCGAGTTCATACATAGTAAAGACGTCTTTTTTCTGACGCCTTCACGTTGAGAAGCTGAAAAGGTATTTTACTGAAGTTCGGCTAAATTGCAGGAACAGGTTCACCCAGAGGACAAATTTTCTATTCGATTAGTTGTATTTCAGCCGGGAAGAGTGACCTCTAAACCCTTAACCTTTTGGACCCAAACTACCCTTCCCTTTCTCTAGCATGGAGAGCAGCTAGCAGCAGCGCTTGAGGAGGGAATTCCTGAGACAAGTCTTCAAGTTTTGTTACACCCAGTTCCTGCAGTAGTGGCCTTTCGTCTCCAGAGTTGTCCCAAGCCCTTCCTTTGCTCTTTATATGAATCGGGGGGGGGAGAAAAAGAAAAAAAACCCCCCCCCCCCAACCTCTCTGGCTGCTCTTCTTGAAAATCCCCCTCCCGGACCCCCGCTGTTTACTTAAAGTCTGTGATAAGTTGGCTAGGAGCAGGGCAAACGTGTTACTCCAGAGAGAGCTACCAACTTTGGCATCTGTGGTACAGTTCTGGAAAATAATGGCCTTGGATAAGCAAATCCTTGCTTTGTGCTTCTTATGGACCGAGATGCCTCCTGAAGATAAAGGGCCAAATTCTGCTCCAAGATTTCCTTCCCCCGCCCACTGAAGTCAAACAGGGATGTAGCTGCGAGCAGAATTTGTCTCATTGTCTTTTGAAATGTTAATATCTCCAGGACGAGTGTTGGGTTCAGCAGGCACAGCTCTTACAACCCTGTTTGCAAGTCCCCTTTGAGCGAGGCTGGGGCATTGCAAGTTTACATAGTTGTAATTGCGCTGTGAGCTCGGAGAATACGTGAACTGGAGGCAGAAAGTGCCCAAACAGTTTCCAGCTGCCACTGTTCTGAAGGAAGGGTCAGGAATGTCTGTAATAACGACCAGAAGCATTATCTCCCGTGGAAAACATACCTGAGGTTTATTTTGTACTGGTTTTTATCCCTCCTCCGGAGTTATTTTGTGTGGGAAGGGAAGCTGGTTATTTTTGTTTATCATGGACGAAAGGTTGTGCATTGGAGCCTTTGTTAAACGGTCGCATTGTCCAGCAATACTCTCATCTCTGTTAAAGTGTGATGCTTTTTATAGACTTTACCAATGTTTTGCTGCCATTGATTAAAGCGTTATTTATACTAATTGTCGCCTGTAGTTTTGATGTAAGCCCTCCATATACATTTGAAATAATAAAAGGTGTAGAGAAATAGATTCTGGTTTGTACCTTGAACAAACAGTCCTTACAAGGTGGGTCTCTCTTCTGTGAAAATGCTGGTCCCTCCCATCATTACAGTGTTAAAAGATGAGTGAGTCTGCATAGCATCCTTCCAAATGTCCCTTTGAACAGGTTTGCTGATTACCCCAGCCATAATGGTGTGACTCTAGGCCAAGCCGGAGTCTATATTTACATTTAGGCTGCAGTTAAAAGTGGCTGTCATCCATTTGCCACTGCTTTGCATTTAACAAGCCCTCCTAGAATGACTCCCGGATTTATGCATATGTGGTAGCAGGCAAGGAGCCACACCTGAAGTCACCTCGATCCCCACACAGATGTGTGCCTTTTAGGTGAGTCCTGGAAGGAATCAGTTGAAAAAAGAAATGGAAATTTGAAATTGAGATGCAGCGAGTAGCTTTCTCTGAGCACTAAGCTGCACTTTTTCAGCTGGTGCAAACGACAGATCACAAGAAAACACAAACTTGGAGAGTTTAAACTTTCCCGTGCACCTAAGGCAAACGTCATCTTTTTTCTCCCCTGCGTAAGCACCTCAGACACCACCACATACCTCTGGCCAGGAGAAGTCGATTGCACTATTTTTTGTCATAAGTGTTTGTCACTGAGGACTTGTCCTCTCCTGGAGCGTGGTCAAGGCACGAGTCCCAAAAGACAATCTTTTGCTCAGCCCGGGAAAGGAGCGTGGTGCCCAGCACAGGGATGTGCCCTTACTGCCTGGAGTGCACGGAGGGGAGGGGGGGAGTGCGTTTCTAAGCACACACTCGCTAAGTTTAAATATCGAGGCACATTTTGTGATTATACTTTCTCTCTCTCCTGTTTAATGGCTCCTCCTGTTACTCCCGATACATCAATACAGTTCTGTATATTATATCACCACTAGTCGTTAAGGTAAGAATGAAGAGGAAAGGCAGAGTCAATAGCAAACCCCACTCACTGTACAGTACAGTAAATAGGGACCTCTCAGTGCAGAGCCACACTGCTTCCAACGGCCATGTTTGTTAGCCCTTTCCCCTGATTTTTTTTTTTTCCCTTTTTTTTTTTTCCACCCCCTCCAAGCCTGGAGACCAAAATAATCTTGCTAGGAACAGTCATAACAGGCAGAATTTCAAAGTGCAAGGAAGATGATAAGAATAGATTTCTACAAGTCCTGACCACGTGATTTGCGAAATAATTAATTCAGCACGTCCCTTAAGAAACACGGAGTCGTCATTAATCTGCCAAGCAAAGGACTCTATCAGACTTGAAAACTGAAGAGATCCCAAGAATATAATATACAAAGGGTGCAGTCCCTCTCTCTGCACACCTAGCTCTTTGGTAGCTGCCGAAAAAGAGACGCCCGGTACGTAAACATTTTTTACTTTTATTCCTTCTTATTTAAGCCTTAATGAACTCAGCTGTCAAACGCTTGACAAATAGGGCACGCTGCTTCCTGATTTCCAGCTCGGCAGCGGCCGGGAGCCGGACCGGGCGCAAGCGGTGACCTTTGCTTCCCAGGGAGCGGGGGGAAGAGGGCGAGCGCGGAGCCCCGCGGAGCCCCGCGGAGCCCCGCGGAGGAGGCAGGCTGACCGCCTCCCGGGGCGGCGGCGCTGGCCGCGGCCGCCAGCGCGGGGAGGTGCGGAGCGGAGCGGAGCGGCGCGGCCGCNACGCCCGGCCCGCTCCTGCCCGGGCCGCTGACCGTCTCCGCCCGAGCCTCGCCAACCGGCGCGGGGCTGCGGAGGGGCTCGGATGCACCCAGCCCCCGAAGAGGGCACACCGCCTTTCGAGCCCCCGATCAATAGCCCGGACTAAGGGGGAAATCGGATTTGTATTTTTATACAAAGCCACTCTCTATAAACTCCGTAGAGTATGGACAACGCGGCTGAGATTTCGCTGTGAAATCCCAGAGTCAGCTGGAAATACTTTCTGCGAACAGGATATTCTTTCTTATCCCTTGCTGGAGTAATTTCTGAAAAACCCTAGATTGTAGCTTTTTATTACTTCCGTTTCGGTGGCAGGACAGAGACAAAGTTTCCTATGTTATGAATTATACATTCAAACAATAACACATTAATTCAATTATTCAAAGATGACAAATGTTTATGTGCTTTGGTAGTGACTAAGGAACAGATTTGCTACTTCACAAGAACTCCTACATTTTTATCAATGAAGTTTTATATTATCCTGTTGGTCCGGGAAAGAAACCAAACTCCACCAAGACACGCAGTAAAATGGACCCGAACATAAATCGCAGCCCTTTCATAAGAGCATTTATTCCCGCATATAGCCCGGGCTATTTTATCAGTTTGACAATTGCCGGAGTTGTTGTTATAAATCATCATAAGTAATTCCTGAAAGGGTGCGAGGCTGCTGGGGGGCGGGCGGAGACTGTAAATCTTTCTGTTTTATTGCTCTATGAACATATGCTCCGATTGAAGAAGTCTTAGATCCTTTACTGGAGACAAATTCACGCAAAGCTGGAGTCCCACCAGCCAAAGGATTAACATTTCCTTAATACTTTTTCAGTCCCCTTTACGATGTCTTAATTCTGGTGGCAGTGGCGAAAGTGGTCCTTTCTTTCAGCCGTCCTCCATTTTCACATTAAATTTCGTCTTTTTTTTTTTTTTTTTTTTTTTTTTTTTTTTTTTTTTTTTCCCCCTCACCCTTTAAAAGGCCNTTTTTTTTTTTTTTAACCCCTAACCTCTGAAAAGGCACCCGAGTCCTGCAGGGCTTTTTCTAGGGGGGTCCGAACTGCCCTCCAGAAAGGCATTTTCTTCTGAATCTTCCTCGCGTCTTTGCTCCACCGGTGCCCAACTTTTCCTTCGCACTTTTGTGTAGGAAGCGAAAGACCTCTCCGTCATCCAAAATGTCTAAACAGCGGCCGGAATTATGTTCGGCTTTGTGTGTATGTACACAAGTACGCAGAACACGCTGTGCGTGTAGGGGTTGCTGTGTGTACACACAGACACGCGAGCGCGGGGGGCTCTGCAAAAGTACCCAGACGCCGAAATATATGGCTGACGGAAAAGGATATAAAGAACCATTACCTCTTACTTGAGGCGAGATTTAAGTGCATCATTTCGAAGAAATATAGGATTATAAATCCGAAGCCGTACACAATAATTTACATTGAACTTATGTTTCCATCACTGGACTCCAATCTTTTTATAACTGGTTTGCAAAGTCAGGAAAAGCAATGTAATTTAGATAAATGTTACAATGCACTTACGGTTAGTATTGTAAGGTAATACGTTACTGTCACATCCCCATGCTTTGGATGGTAATGAAATCACAGCAGATGTTAGATTAGGTGTGGTGTATTTATAGCTACAGATATGTTAGAAAAATCAAACAGAGGAGCTAATATAAATTTTTTTTCCTGCCGAACTGGAATTGTTGGGAAGCTTTGTGGGCACACATGACGGATATATGTCGGGTTTGCTCTATGTCTCTTCATACACACAGAGAGGGGAGGCAGGCTCAGGGCAGACACACACACGCACAAATGTCATGAGGTTTTTTTTTTGTTTTTTTTTTTTTTTGTTTGTTTGGTTGGGGTTTGTTTGTTTGTTTGTTTTTTTCCCAACGCTTCTTTAGTCTCCAGACAGGGGTAGTCCTCGCTGCCCCGCATCTTCCCGGCACGGAGAAGGAGAAAGCAAAAATTCGCGCGCGCCAGTGAGCCCCAGCGCCTTTCCGCCGGTGCAGCGCTGCTGCGGAGCTGACCCCGGCGCAGACTCCGGGCTGCAGCCGGTCCCAAATACCTCCTCTTTCTCCGCCGGGAATTTCTGCGCCCTGGGATCAGCCCGCGGAATTCACCTTTTCCCCGGCTCCGCCGGCCCCCGCGGGGCGCGTAAGTGNCCCGCTGAGCGGGGGCGCGGGCGGCCGCGGGGAGCGCGCCAGCCTCGGCCCCGGCGAGCTGCTCCTGCGATCACGTGGGCGAATATGCCTGTATTTTAAGGCAGTGCCTATATTTCTGATTATAAAAGGGTTTCTCCTGCTCGCCCCCAAAATTCATCAATGGCTGCACGATTTAAAACCAAAACAAAACAGGAGCCGGCCAATTGCTGCCTTTGGTTCCAGGAGGCTGATGGCTAAAGGGTTATGTGTTGATTTTTTTTTTTTTTTTTTTTTTTTTAAATCCCAACAACTTTCTCT
>VXBL01005128.1:1845179-1869581 GCA_013400195.1 Aramus guarauna
GGGCGGCGAGGCTCCAGGGGACCCCGTGGGGGCTTTCAGGGGAGGGGGGGAACCAACGACTGTTTGTGCCTCTTCCCCCGCAGGAGAGAGCTGCGAGGACAAGAGCCCCCCCGGGCCGGCCTCCAAGCGGGTGCGCACAGCCTACACCAGCGCGCAGCTGGTGGAGCTGGAGAAGGAGTTTCACTTCAACCGCTACCTGTGCCGGCCGCGCCGGGTGGAGATGGCCAACCTGCTCAACCTGACCGAGCGGCAGATCAAGATCTGGTTCCAGAACCGCCGGATGAAGTACAAAAAGGACCAGAAAGCCAAAGGCATCATGCACTCCCCCGTCGGACAGTCCCCGGACCGCAGCCCCCCCCTGAGCGGCCCAAACCACGTCGGCTACTCCAGCCAGCTCCCCAGCGTCAACAGCCTCAGCTACGACGCGCCCTCGCCCACCTCCTTCGCCAAATCCCAGCAGAGCATGTACGGGCTGGCCGCCTACACGGCGCCGCTGAGCAGCTGCCTGCCGCAGCAGAAGCGCTACGCGGGCGCGGAGTACGACCCCCACCCCATGCAGAGCGGCGGCGGCGGCTTCGCCAACCCCAGCCTGCAGGGCAGCCCCGTCTACGTGGGGGGCAACTTCGTGGACTCGATGCCGGCCTCGGGCCCCATGTTCAACCTGGGGCACCTGCAGCACCCCTCCTCCGCCAGCGTGGACTACAGCTGCGCCGCCCAGATCCCCGGCGGCCACCACCACGGACCTTGCGACCCCCACCCCACCTACACGGACCTCTCCTCTCACCACACCTCTCAGGGACGGATGCAGGAGGCACCCAAGCTCACGCATCTGTAGCGGGGCGGCGGCCGGCGGGGCCCGCTCCCCTCTCAATTACCTCACTTTTCTGACGGGACAGTGTTACTTTGCTCTCGAGTGCCAACAGTATTAGTGGATTTGTCTCCCCTAGCAGCTCCCTTCCTTCTTCCGCAGCCCCGAGTAGGTCCGTGAGCAGGAGCCTTTCTCTTAGAGCTGTTTTAAGCATGACAGTGCAATATACTGCAAACCGAGGGACTGATAAGCTGGTTATGATGTACTTGAAGGTAAGTCTTAGAGATGCCGTAGTGTTAGCAGCGCGTCATGCTGAGGTGTTTTAGACCAGTCGTGAGCGGGGGGAACTCGCCCGCGCGTAAGCTTATTTCAGAGAAGTTAATTTATAAATTCTTCCGTAACGTAAGGATCGCATCGGACTAAATGATATGTATTTATTATTTTGAGCGAGACATTTTTGTATCACTGATTATTTATCCTCGTCTTAATGTATTTATGTGGGTATTTGTAGAGTTTCTTCACCAATACTTCGGGAGAGCGATTCAGGTCCGTGGTGACTTACATTTCACCTATTTAGTATATTCGGTCTGAGCTAGTTGAGAGAGTAGTCTTGAACAGTTGTAACAGTGGCTGGTGTTTGTAGTTTATGTAAGGATTAATTAAGACAGCAAGTCGTAAGTCATTAATAGAGTAAAGCAAACTGTGGCATCACACAAAGAGCCGTTACACTTTAAGCAAAACAAAACAAAAAATTATCGAAAGTATTTTTAAAGTATTTATTTCTAACCGGCTGGCCCCACTCGAGCGCCGTGGGTGGCTTGGCTGGCACCGGCTCGGCCGGGGAAGCCACCCTTGGCTGGAAGCGCAGCCGCTTCAGGAGGCGATCGACAAAGCGGGGCGCTTGGCCATCTTGTTTCAGATCAATCCCGCGTACAAAAACCTCGGTGAGGTTAACGTTTATTTATTGACTGGGTATCTATCGCACATATTATTATTATTTCGGTGGGCTGTTTTCTTTCTTTTTCTTTTTCTTTTTTTTTTTTTTTTTGGTGGGTTTTTTTTTTTTTTTTTTTTTTTTTTTTTTTTTTTTTTTTTTTAATTGCACTCTGGCTATCTGAAATAGGAAAGAAATTAGAAGCTTAGAACGCAAAAAAAATTAGAAACCCTCTGATAGTGCTAATTTCATTAGGGTCTCCATAGCAATCCGCGCAGCAGCTGCCGCCTCCTTTGTTATTTATACTGTTGTCTTTATACTAACCATAAATCAATTTTTTAGACATCTTTGGAAGCCCGAGCTTTTCCTCTTGTTTTTCATAAAAATAAACTTTGAAAGAAAATTGACAATCAGCTATATACAGCCGAAGGGGAGCCGCCGAGGCGGGGTGCGGGCAGCGGCCGGGCGGTACCTCCGCGCTCCCCCGGCGAGGACGGTCCCGTCCCCTCTGCCCGCGGCAGGAGGGCACCGCCGCCTCTCTCTGCCATCAACGGGACAGCTAACACGGGGGGGGGGGGGGGGGGGGGGGAAAAAAAAAAAAAAAAAAAAAAAAAAAGAGAGAGAGAAAAAAAAGAAAAAAAAAAAAGGAACGATGCTCTGAACCCTCGTGTTTCCTCCTCTCTAGTTACACGGCTGTGTTGAATCCCTCGCTGGATTTACAGATACTTCTTTTGTAAACGTTGTCATTAAAGTCTCTTCCTGACGGTACATGTCGCTCCGAGAAGACTATTCTTACCTCTTTCTAAAAGTGTCGAGTTAAAGATTAATCCGAACTTCTGTATTCCCCACCAAACCGTCTGACGCGCCACTTTCCAGTTTGACAAACACTGCAGCTCCTACTCCATCCTCTAACGACAGGACCTGGCATTCCTATTGTGAGAAATATTTTAACTCCTCCAATTCTGGTCAACACAGACAAGTTTTCATTCTTTCTTTTCTTCTTCTTTTTTTTTTTTTTTTTTTTTCCTCCTTGCTTTCTTCCTCGCCTTCTGGTATTTGTGTTTGGCTGGACAGTAAAGATTCAAAATATTACTTAGGGCTTTATTTTCCCCTCTGTGCAATTTTAACAATGTCGTGCTACGTTGAGAAGTGTATCTTTTGTTAAATTTCACTTTTACCCAAGCAAATTTGGATATATGTGTTGTAGATCTGTAAACAAACCAGAACAGAATAAACAACTTTGTTCGGAGACATATTTTAACCATTTTGAGCCCAAAAATTGTTTTCTATGGAAGTTTTCAAACAAATTGTGTCTTAGAAGCTCCATCCAGGAGTAAATAAAACATGCAAACAAGGCAAAAAGGAAGGCTAAACACCACTCATGAATTACACTTCTATAATATTCCATAAATATATATATATGTTTGTATCTTCCAAACTTTCTGTAATCAATGTACCCACGACTGAAATTGTTCATGTAGGGTTTTTTTTTTTGTGTGTTCTTGAAAACAGGACGTATTTTGCATCTCCTGCTTCTATCTGTGAAACAGCAAGGCACCACCATTTCTGCAGGGCTGTCCTTGGTGTAACCCAATGTGCTTTTCCCAAGTATTTCCCACCTTTGTGCTCTGTAGGCTGTTCTTCAAACAGTGTCTGCTCTGACTTATGCTATTAGTTCTTCATTAAATCTGTTAAGAAAGAAAAGGCCATTTATAGGTACCCCTTCCCCAGATCTGAGGAAGAAGGGGGGTTTTGGAGGAACCCTGACTACAAACATGGTGTTACTGAGGCACGCTGCCCTGAATTATTTTCATATTGCAGAGAGATGGGGTTTACAGGCTTGGTTTCCAGTGGGGGAGGAGGAGGAGGAGCATGTGTGAGGGGGAATCTTCTTGTAAATAAATTCACTTTCTTCTCTGTGACTCTGGCAGAGGCGTCTCGTTTGTAATGCAATAGAAGTCTGTGATGATAACCTAATTATTAGAAGTAATGTTACTTTAGCGAGATCGCTGGCATTTTTACAATGTTTGTACAAGCATCAGCAATCTAGAAGAGAGAGACACTTTGGCACAAGCCAGACTTTTTCTTGGCCCATCATTTAAAACCCATAAATTATAAACAACCCCCTTTCACACTCAATAGGAACTCAGCTCTTTCACATCAGCATCTGATGTGCTGAACTCCGGTCACCCATTTAAAACGCAACTCATCAGCCAAGGCCAGGCCTGGGGCTGATCCTAGCCTTGCCTTTCTTTGCCAGTAGGAGCCACAGCACCCCTTCCCCTCCTTCCCTGCTCCCTTTATCTGCTCCAGACCCCTAAAAGGGTCACTGAAGCAGGACCTCTAGATGCCAGCGGTGCTGCAGCAGTGTTTGGGATGGGGAGCCGCTGACAACACCAGTTGAGAGGCATCAGTGGCGCACTGAGCTTCAGCGAGGCCATGCAGGTTCTCCTGTTCACATCTGTGAGTTTTGGATCTCTACTTGGCTCTTACAGTAACCCACCAATTAATGGGGCCACAGCAGTTTCCCCGCTGCAAAAAGGAGATGAGGCTTTGTGTTAGCTCTCTGCAGTCAGTGCAGGGCTGAGCTGCTCCTTTGCACCCTGTTTCTTTTGAGGGGGATCCCATCCATGTCGCTCTATCTAGGGCCTGGTGAGCAGCACGCGGGCAGGGGCTCCTAGGCAGGCACAGCCAGGGGCTCCCAGGGATGCCACTGTCTTGCAAGTGCCACTTTGTGTGGGGCTGGGGAAACAAAGCCAAGTATCTCCTGCTCCATTAGCAAGTACTCCCTGAGCAGAGCACTGCAGGCGCCCAGCCCTGGTCCCTGGGCAGGCTGGGGAAGGGACTCCAGGGCAACCCGCATGGCTACCACCATGGGACCATGCCTGGGTCACCCGGGGCTGCAGGCAACCGAGTCCATGCGTGAAGAGGAGGCAGCTGGCTGCACACCCAGGAGGCAAGGGGGGAGGCTGGTTAAGAAAAAGGGAGCCCACCAACACCAACCAGAAGCTTTCTTGGGCACCCTGACTTTCTTGGGCACCAGCTGGGTCATTGGAGCTCCATGGCAGTAAGTCTGAAGGCAGGATCCACCACTGGGGTCTCTGCACCCCTCCAGCCCCATGGGAAGCCCTGTGAAACAGCCTGCAGGGAGGTCCAGGCACAAAAGGGGCTACCGGACTAGGGAAAAAAAGAGGGTAAAGGGGATGGGGCTGCCAGGCTACCATGGGGAGAGTGCCTCACTGACAGCTGTCGGCCGGAGAGGGAGGGAAGGAGCTGCAGGTTGCGACACCAGCCTTCTATGTGCCAGCCTGCCGTGTGTGCCCAGCGGCCGCACACAATGGCAGCCTGGTGAAGGCGCAGCGTGCTGTGCAGCGGACAGGCCCAGGTGTCCAGCACCTCCGCTGCAGATCTGCCTGGGAACAAAAGCTGGAGCCAGACAGGCAGCACAAAGGGGCTGGTGCTGCCCGGGCAATTAGGGCTGCAGTGGTTGGCTGGGCACCACGTGATGTTGTGTATTGATGAACCAGCTACCTCTGCTTTTAAAAGGCGTGAGATGGGCTGGACTGGAGCTCTGTTGGCCGCAGCCACTTTCCAGGGACTGAGCGGCAGGTTAATCCCTGAACAGGCAATGGCTCTCCATTCCCACGTGAGCAGCGGCAGTGGGTATGCCGTGGTCCTCACTGGGAGTGGGGCTGGTGGGGGTGGGAGGGGGCTGGCTCTATTAAGGGTCATCAATCACATGATGAGCACTTTTCACTCGACAGCAGTTCCTCCTACTTCTGCTTGGGCCTGAGCCAGCTGGGACTCGACCAGAAACCCGGGCCAGCAGAGGCAGAGCCTGAGAGCCATGGAGTAACGTGGCAGGATTGGAGTGAGCCCCTTCAGTCACAAAGGCTGAAATGCAAAAGGAGACATAGCGAGGTGTCTGTGCCTGCACATCCCCAGGTCTCTGGAGATGCTGCTCAGCAGCAGAGGTGGGCCTTTGTCTCCACCTTCAGAGCCAGGGTCCCTGAGCTCCCTGAACTGCTCCGAGATGAACCCCAGAAAGGCTCAGCTGCAATCACCGTAAGCACAAAGCTGGACGAAATTAGCGTGGGATCTGTACGGGGCAGGATGGACGTCTTCTGGGTAAAAATACCCTTGAATGTACAATTTGAACACTTGGGTTCCTTTTTTCTTTATTTGCTGATGTGCAGATTTTCTTGCAACAGCAAAAGTTTTGGGAGAGGGTAGACAACTCCAAGCTAAGTGAGGTGCATAGCCTTGATCTTTCCTCCAAGGAAGCTGGACTACCTTTTAGGATCTTTGGAAGCAAGAAGGGCTAGGCAGGGCAGAAATCTTGGCTACAAACACCTTGACATGTCTGTTTAGCACACAGCAGTATGGCTTACCTTGATACCTCTGGGTTATCAATACAGTAATTTTTCCTTCCTACCAAATTCACAGCCATGGGACATGAAACAGGGCTTTACATGGCACAGGGACCCACGTGGAATCTGTCTTCTGGGGAAATCCTTGCAGAAGGAGGGAGAGACTTTTATCTTCTCTGTGCTCATGTGGAGGATCTTTGTAGTTAATCCCATGTACTGGGAGAGCAGAGATCCCAGTCCCAGGTCTGGTGAAACTGCCCCAGAGATCAGCTGGGAAAGGGGAGATTGTGGCAGGGAAATATCAATGGCAGAGGGAGACACACCTTCCTTGGGAAGAGCACAAAGTGCTGTCCCCTCCTGGAAGGGCTGTGCTTGTGTTGGAGCTGAGCCTCGCTCCCCCAGAGTGGCAGGATGATTCCCCTTCTTTGCCCTGGAGTCTCTGTACATACCTGGGTTTATTCATACTTTACAAAATAAACTCCCC
Source organism: Aramus guarauna (assembly GCA_013400195.1). Lineage (NCBI taxonomy): Eukaryota > Metazoa > Chordata > Aves > Gruiformes > Aramidae > Aramus > Aramus guarauna. The sequence goes on from VXBL01005128.1 coordinate 1,851,776, forward strand.
AGAGCTTCGCCTCCTTCTCCTCTGATAGCCTTCCTCTCAGGAGCCTTTGATGAGGTTTGCCTGGGTTAACAGGGACACTGCTTAAATCCCCAGTGTTTGCATACCTCTCTTTGGGATGCCCACCCACGCCCTGTCTGTCTCCACACCATGGATGTATGTCCCCACGTACCGCTGCGAACCAGCTCTCCCCGGCTGGCAGAGTTGTGGCAGCAGAGGGGCAAGGACAAGGTCATGCTTAATCCAGACCCTTCCACATTATTTTCCTGAGGGCTGGGCAGGGATCGGTGGAATCTCCTGTGTGTTGGTTATTGTGACAAGCACAGAGGGTGGAGGCTTGCTCCGGAGAGGAAAGGCAACACTCCCCTCCCCAACCTCAAAGCAGTCTCTGTGGCTCAGGGCTGCCATTGCCTTCAACACGCGCGCTGCTCAAGCAGCCTCCCCAGGGCACTGCTGTCAAGTGTCTGCACCCAACAGGGCTTTTTGGCTGGGCCTGTTCCTACGTCATGTCTTAATTTCACAGTGACTGTCTCGGGCTTTGCAGTGGCTCACATGTTTCCAGAAGTGTGGTGGCATAGGGGTTGGTTCGGTCCATTGTTCTCACAGAGGTTTCTGCCCCAGCAGCCCCCCTGGCTCGTGCCATTGCTGCACTGCTTGCACAGACATCCCTAAACCTCCCAGCCATTCTCAAACTGCATTTGACAGCATCATATTCCTCCCACTCTTCTTTTTAATGCACTTTTCTTCTTCGTCCTTTGACATCCAGGGACTCTTTCCCATTAGACCTCTTGCAAAAAACCAGCTGCGGTCGCTCAACTTCATATCACTGGGACTTAGCTATCTAAGTCTGAACACTGTGAAATTCAGGACCATAGAAAATTGCATCCCCCTCAAAAGCCAGAGCAGCAACAAGAGAAGCTTTGCCTGTTTTAGCCACTGATTCCTGCTTATTCCTGCTTTCCTCATCCTTGAACAGTCCTGCAAAAACAAACAGGTAACAAATGAGAAACTTGGTAACAGAATCCAGCTGGGTGAATGGAAAGATCGTATGTTGATGTGAACACGGACAGCTCTTCTAGCGTTTAACACACAGCTTTAGGTGTAATTAAACCAGTTGCATTCTGCAGACAGAACACTCAAGCAGCAGCCCTCCTCTGGAGCCGGTGCTGTTTGCTTCACCGCGGCCAGGAGTTTTTACAGCAGGGGAGACTGAAGAGCACAGATGCTCTCCTGCGTGGACAGCCTTTCTCTGCTAAAGAGAAAGCCTGGTGTTCCCAGGCTTCTGTTTTGTCAGAAGAGGATAGTTTCCAAACTGCTCTGATTGTCATGGGTGCGCTGAGCAAGTTTATATCATCCAGAATTTAACCCCTCCCTCAAAATGTAGGTTTCCTGACAAGGTGTATTTGATTTAAACTGTTCTAATTTATACCTGCATCCTCTGCAAATGGAAATGTAGGTGATAGCCCATTATTAGTGCAGTAGAGTAGCACAGCCCGGAACAGTGAAGAAGTCTGTGTCTGGAGTAGACACAGACAACCTAACGTGGGGTCTCTGGGCTTACAGAGTCCCTAGCACATTAAAGCAGTAATCTGTATAACCAGGCTTTGCTCTGTAATAATTGCTTTATAACAGATGGGCTGGATGAGCTGGGGAGAAAGCGGGGCTGATAGAAGGCCACGTCACTGGTCGGAGCCCATATGCAGGGAAGCGCTCCTGTGTCCTTGTGGGCTTGTGTCTGCCTGTCCCAGGGATGTGTCCTCTCATGGCCTGTGCTGGAAGGAAAACCTTCTCTGAACCATCATCTGGGCATAATGGTGGGGTAGCTGGGGCTGAGCTGCAGAGCACAAGTCTCCATGGGAAAGAGTTGAGGCTGAGTCAGTGAAATGCTCTTATTGTGTCTTCCCATGCTGTCCCTGTCCTGCCACCAGCCCACCCCTCTGAAAACTGCAAGACCCAGTGGAATTTTTCCTTCTCTAGGATCACGGTTGTCCTTGGGTGGTTGGCACCATGTTTGATCCTCGCAAAATTTGTGGCCTCTTCCTGACCACAGCAAGCAGCACTTTGGTCAAGAGCTCATAGAGCTATTTGGGCTGTTGAGTGGAAGGCACTGGATGATGGATGAAGGCGTTTCAATTTCACGTTTTTATTTAGAAATAAAATATTTTTTTAATAAGGTACCACCCTCGCATTTCCCAGCTGAGTCCACGTGCACCTCCTAAGACTTAGAAGGTTACATGTCTAATTCAAAGTGGCATGATGTAGCCCTTCTTTGTGTTCCTTGTCTGTCCAGTCTCCAGTCGCCACAGCTCAGTGCTCTGCCCGGTGCACCCTTTTGCTGTCCTGAACCGCAGTGACACGTGGTTATCAGTTGACAATTTGAACCAAATCTATTCATTATCCAAATCAAGCATATGTGTAGCTCACACTGGATGGTCAAGCGTCACTTGGAGCCATTTAGGGAAAGACGGTAACTTGTGGAGTCTTCACATTTGGAGGTCTCACATCCTCATGCTTGTTCCTATTCCCTGCCATTCCAGAGGGATGAAAACCAAGAGAGAGGGTTGGAGGGTTTGACTGGGCAGTGCAACTTGCTGCACTCTCTGCCAGCTGCAAACGCTCAGTAAACATTGCTGAATAGCCAAGGGAAAAATGAAAGCCCATTAACGGGGTGAGCCCGGGGATTCAATTTTGAGAGGCTGCAGAGCACTTATCTGATGGAGCAAAACCATTAAGTGCCGCGAGGTGCAGCAACCCCCGCCCCCCACCCCAAGTGCGGACAGCCTGGGGGTGCCTGCGCAGCCCGCCGCGCCCCCGGCTGCTCTCCTGGGCTGCGTGGGTTCCCGTGGGATCCTCCGTGGGCCTGGCCAGCAGCGGGGGCAAGGGGAGGGGGCAGAGCTGCCCCGGGACGGGAGCCCGGGTAGCTGGAAGGCTCCGGCTCACCGACCCTCCAAACTCCCGGCAAGCGGCTCCCAAGTGCGCGGCAGCTCCGGCGAGTCCAGAGCGAGCGGCCTGTCCCGAGGGGGTCCCGGGAGGGCTCGGGGGGGCTGCCCGCCCGCCGCCGGGCCTGGGCAGGTGAGCCGGCGGCGCACGGGACCCCCGGTGCGGGCTCCCCCCGCCGGGTTCCCATTGGCCGCGGGGCGGGACGTGCCGCCCCGCTCCCGGCCCTATATTAGGGCAATATTGCCCCGGCGGGGCGCGGGGAGCGGCGCTGCCCCGCGGGCCATGGACTTGGGGTACTTTCCCCTCGCCTTCCCGCCGGGGCTGTGCCGCGGGGCCCCGCAGCCCCCCTACCCCCGGCGGGGGGACGGCGCCTTCCTGGCGCTGGGCACCGCGGCCAGCGCCGCGNAAGCGCGGTGTTTTTCGGCGTTGCAGGCGGCGCGGCGCCGTGCGGGGGGGAAGCTCCCGCCTGCCCCGCACGCACCAGCTTCAGCACCCGGCAGCTCACGGAGCTGGAGAAGGAGTTTCACTTCAGCCGGTACCTGTCGCGGGCCCGCCGCCTCGAGGTGGCCCGCTCGCTGCGCCTCCGCGACGCCCAGGTGAAGGTCTGGTTCCAGAACCGCCGCATGAAGCAGAAGAAGCGGGAGCGGGAGGCGCTGGCCGCCCCCGTCGCCGCGCCCGCGGGTGCCCCGGGCGGCCCCGCATGAGACCCCGCCGCTCCCCACCGAGGGGTCTGCCGGGCACGTCGGGGCTGGGCTGGAAGCTGCGGCCGGCGGGGCACCCGAGGTGTCCTCTCACCCGGGATCGCGGAGATGCAGCTCCGCTGTTTTTTCTAGTGCAACTTATTTACAGTTTTATTTATGAGGATTCGGGGTAAGGTGCCAGCCCGAAACGCTGCTGCTGGGACCTAACGGGGACTGCCGCTCCCCCCGGGGAGAGCAGAGAGCAGCTCCGCCAGCTCCCCTGGATCCGCAGGCGGTGGGTGCACGGGGGGGGCTGTCCCAAGCTGCCCACACCGTCTTCGTTTTGCATTTCAAAAGAGAGATCCGCGGGCTCAGGCAGAGTTCGTGCAGAAGAGGGGGAGAAACCCCGAGAAAGCAGAGCAGAGGGGAACAGGGAAAACTTCCTCTGACGGGAGGGACCAGGGATGGTCACCACTACCAGTGTGAGTCCAAGATCGCCTTTTGAAAAAACTGCCCTTGTCTTCTGCCCTGCCCTTCGCAAAACTGCTGCAAAAAAAGAGTCTGTTTGTGCTTGTATGTATTCCTCCTGCATTCCCATTCCTTTTCCTGATGTGGCTGATTTAGTCTGAAATCTGTTTAGTAACTGTGAGGGAAGGTTTTAAAAGAAATAAAGTCTTAGGAGGAGTACCTCTTCCCATGGAAAGTGCAGGGGTGCTGGCATTTTCCTTGCAGAGGCTCTGGGCTGCCCGGGACTGGCCAGCAGCTGCTCTCTTGGCTCCCAGCACCTCTCGCATGTGCCTGGGCAAGGACAAGACGATATAAAGCCTCTTACAGCATCGAGGGCCAGACTCTCAGATCATCCAGCTCTGCCAGGCTTGATTGTATCTTATGGTTAAAAAAAAATGCACCATATTAAATCAGTTTGCAACAAATCTTACCACATGCAAAACCTCAAGAGCTGTTAAAGTGCAGAAAGATGTTTGGGTTCGACCACAGACCTCTGCCAGCAAAAGACCAAGAGGATTCCTGGATCTTTTACTTGGGATTCTTGTTCAAAAAGAGTCACAATGACTGATTACTCAATACAAGTGCAAAATTCACTAGTGATCCTCACTTCTCCTGATTTCTTCTTTCCCAGAGATAAAGTAACAGTATCAAAGTGGACAAAAGAGCCAAGTTTAGACTCTTTTCCTGCCTGTGACTGGGAAAGCGTAACAGCAATGTGAAGAGGAATGTTCCCTGGATTTACAGGAAAGTGATTTTATTTAATTGTGGGACAAAATGATTTTGGACAACTCTCTGCTCCAGATTTCTGCTGGGTGTTGGGCTTTGGGGTGAAGAACAAATTGTAGCACCAGAGGAGATGGATCTCAGGGAACCTGTAAGCGCTAGGTCCCTGTCTGGAAGTCACCCCCAAACACGAACAGCTGTTGGTCTTCATTGGATGTTTGCTTGGCAAAAGAAACACAGAGAGAAGATGAAGATGGATGTCTCAAATCAGAAAGCCCACAATGTAGGGCATACTTATGCTCTGTACTGCCTTCCATTCCCCAAGATGCCCCTCTGCTTACAGGCTTTTGCATGAAGACTTCTCTTCTGCTGAGGGACTGGGAAGCCACCGCTGATGGCAGCTTCAGCAGAGCTTGGTGGGAGCCCTGGGGAACAGCAGCCCACGGCTCACTGGGGGCAGGAGGCCTCCTTGGCAAGGAGATGGGTGTCCCTGCAGTGAGCATCTGAGGGAGGGGACCTCCCAAGATAGAGGTGTTTGCTTACGCATCATATCCTGACCGTACCTGGAGAGCACAATGAAGTTAGAGGCTCGTGGCTGTGCATGCACACAGGGACATTTTTGTTCTGTATGCAGTGTTACAGTTCGTGTCCCACTGGCTGATTGACTTCATGAGTTATCACTGAAAAATTGTCAGGACTGAAGTACTCATGTGAAACTAGGTGCAACCAAAATATGTGGTTTGCAGTTCCTTATTAAAGTAATGACCCCAAACAAGCGTTTATACGGAAGGCTGAATAAAGCAAAATGTGGTAAAATTCATGGAAGTTAAAGTAAATAAAAATTTTTTTGCGAGCTGAATATTAAAGGCAAGTCAACTACTAACCAACCATTTTCATCTGGTTTTAAGGTACATTTTAACCAAACATCCTGTTAGTACTCTGTGTTTTTTTAAACAACAAATAAGCATAGACACGTAGCCAGAATAACCCACCTAAGAGCATATGGTTCACACGCAAGCTTTAGAAAACAGCTGTGTTTTCAGTTGCCTCCAAATTTGTCACGTGTCTCTGGGGTTGCCGGTTTGTCAGCCTTTTATTTTCCTAACGATTTTGACATTTGTGCTAGGCACTTCGGGCCAGAGGAACGTTTTCCACACTGCTGGCATGCTCCTGCGCTACCAACATGGAAAGAAAGATTCTCATTGATTTCAGTGGTGCTGGATCAGGCCATTAGAGCACACTACGGCTTTTATAATGAATGTTTTCATGCCATATATTTTCCTGAATAAATAAATACATGTGCTGGCCTTGTAGCAGTGCACAGTTCTGTATCCATCAAAATGACACAGCCTGAATATATAGAGATTTACTTGCAAATTAAGATGAAACCTTACAACTCTTTTATGGCAGTCTGAATCAATTTGCTGGTATGAACACAACTATATTCTGTCTTAAGAACTGGTACTTAGTATTAAGTGTAATTTCTGCTCACATGACAGGGCCAGTTTTATAGGATCTTTCTTCTTCATGAACAGTTTTAGCTGTATGAGGATTAGATATTGCTCCTTTGCACTGTTCTGTCAGCAAGATACCCAGAGGGAGGAGTTAATGCAAGTCAGGTGCCAATTCCTGAATAATTAAATAAAAATGCCTGTGATATACACGGGTGCACACACGAGACAAATAAATGATAGATAAGGTCTAAGATTCACTCATTTAACGTTAATCCCAAGAGTTGTGTCTCACACATGTTCAATTTGACGCCGAGCAGTAGGAAACAGGTTTTAGGTTAGGCAGATAGAGGTAAGAGCACAAGCTGCGGCTCTCACCGTAGTTGCAACAAAATATTCCAGACTTGCCTCACTAGATACCCACCACCATATAATTTATCGCAAATTACAAAAATACTATTTCCTGGCCTTATTTTCCCTCAAACATCATTAGAAACACAGAAAGAGCATTCTATTTCAGTCATATATTAATTTTTGCCTGCTGACTATTGCTCAAAGGGCCACAGGCTACAAAGGGATATGAACAAAATAATTTTTTTATGTGTTCCCATTTTGCCTGAAACAGAACAAAAATATTGATTTGGAAGGCTTCGAAGGAGAAAAACCATTGTAAAATGACTGTTCCTAAGCCGTATATGTGAATGTAGAGATTTCCTATCCTTTGGATAGGTAAGCGATAACAGAATCACACCTCTTTGAAAACCAAGCTTAGGCATGAACCCAGGGTTGCTTGGATAATCTGGCTTCCCTTGCAGAACGGAATGAGTATGTTATCACTTGGAAATACAGCACAGGGGATGGTTTGCCGAGGGTCAAACCAATGACTCCGGTTTACGGTATGAGCTGCATATACAGGTTTATTCTGAGCATGAAAGAACACAGCAGTAAGCCAGAAAACAAAAATATGCACCCCAATCACCACATTTTAATCTCCTTTTAAAAGTGTGCCATTTCCTCTATTTATTGGTAAAACCTGGAACGGTGGCTTACGCACTAAGCAGTACAGATTATTAGTAGAGGAGAACAGATTATTACCTCTTTTAAGAAAAATCTTTGCAGGCAAAATTACAAAATGGAAAGACCTCCTTGTAGTTCCAAGCACTTGTCTCTAACAGCTAATAAATCATACTGATGATTTGTCCTGCACTGCTGTTAGCCTAAATTCCACGGAAATCCTGAGAACACTTGCAAATCCCTGATGACCAAGGAGAAAGAGGGACGGAGAGAAACCCCAAATAGGACATAGTTGTTACCAGTTTATCATTAAGAGGTGACTGAAGTTTAGGGGAAACACATTCTTTTCTGTTGGCGATATAAGGCTACATATAGCTGTGTGTATGTGACTCGCTCAATCTTGACCATAATTTTTTATGACTTTTCCTCATGTCAGTGAACTAGAGGAGTCTTTGGCCAGGGAAAGGCACCCTGTTGAAAGAAAGAAAGGGGAACCAAATGACAAATCATTCTGTCCCTATTGTAGCAATGTCTGTTATTCACCCCCCTTCCCTGACCGTATCTCTAAAATGCCCCCCAAGTAATTCTGGGCAATATATAGGAAAAGGTACTTTCCAGAGCCAGTGTCTTATTATATTTTCGTTTTATCCAGAAAACATTTGCTGTTCTTGGGCACCAGCCAAGTGAACAAAACAACCCTCAACTGTGCAACATGTGAATCTTCCTTGGCTTAAACTTAGGCCTGCATAGAGTGCTATAATCTCACATAGACATACAGTCCCGAGAACTGTTTGTAAGCAGGACAAGGCTTCCTTTATACTGAAAAAAAATAGACTACTGGCCCACAAAAGAGCTTTTCATAGACAATTTTGGTCTTCTTGTGTTTTTGTTTCCTCAAAAGGCAACAGCCCCTGGTGATTAGCAGATTGAAAAACAGCAGTTTAAGTAAACAAACAAATACATGAACAAATACAGTCAGTTTCTTCTCTACCAGCCTATCAGACTTCCCACCACCCGGAAAATAGATCTTTTTACTACACTTCATCAGAAAGCATTGTGTTACAAAGAATAAACCACAAGAAATTTCAGTTTATTCTGGAAACCCAGGCATTTTTAACCAGGATGGCATACCATACCTTATGAAAATATTTAATGGGTCTAACTCAAGCAGGCTGGCCATGGCCCTGGCCGTAGAGTGAGACCCCTCCACCCACCAGCATGGGGAACATACCCAACCTGGGTGCTTGTGCCCTTCCATGGAGAGCAAAGCCCTTTGCAATGCACTGATCCATGCTGCTGTGGGTGTGCAGGAAATTACACCCATGTGTGAATTCAGTGGAGCAGGAGAGCTGCTTCTGCTGGGCAAAAGGAACCATTCCTTCTGCCAACACAGCCTGTGAAAACCACCCACATCCCAGTAATATGATTTTGGTGACATGAGTGTAGCAGGAGAACCTGAGAGCTAAGGCTTCCCAGCCATTACTCTTCATCTTAACAGTTGTGCTACACTAAATCTACATTCCTAACGCCCCTTTTTATGTTCCTTCAACAAGTAAGCTAGATTAGACACAATAAAGTTTAGAGTGGTATTTGAAATAGATAAAAACCTCAGTAAATTTTTTAATGACTACTCAGATCAGATTTTGTGCAGTTACTGTTCCGATAATGGAAACAGTTTCTAATCCTGGCAATCTCTCGTATCAGATCCATATGTTAAGCATAGATATTAGAATAATTATTTTTAAACCCCACACATTTATGGATTTCTAATTATACCATTTATGTGGGGTGACATTTTCTTCAACATCCAAGTGTATCAAATACAATGATAATTATCAAACAGCGTTAAAAGCCTATCAATAATAGAATCATAGAATCATAGAATGGTTTGGGTTGGAAGGGACCTCAAAGACCATCTAGTTCCAACCCCCCTACCACAGGCAGGGACACCCTCCACTAGACCAGGTTGCCCAAAGCCTCATCCAACCTGGCCTTGAACACTGCCAGGGATGGGGCCTTCACAACCCCCAGGAGGGTTTCCAGAATAAACCCATCTATCTTTCACTTTAGAAATTCAGCTGAGTAAAAGTGTGGTAGGTACATGACACCAATGGGTTATCAAACCTGTTTTCTCATGCTGGAGAGACTAGACCCCAAAACACAGTGCATGCAATGGGGTGATGTCTTATAATAGGTCAGAGATTTCATAAAACTCTGTAATTGTAATCAGCACTGTGAGCACTCTGACTTTCATTTTAATGTGACCAGGCAGACAGTTCAAAAAAGTGGGACAGGTCTGTGGAACACCCTTAATGTCACGTCTCACTTAAGAAATGGATCACCTGGAGCTTCTGGTTGCTTTTCAAATGTAGTACCAAATCAAATAGATTTGGTAATCTGATTTGGGACTTTACAGGTGTGAATTGTTACAGGAAGAACCACACGAGAAAAGGACTATCACAACTCTGGGGCTAATAATAAATGTGAAAGGAAAAAGAAAAAAAGCATTAGATCGTGTCTGCATGTTGTCAGTGTCATATGTGATGCTGTTGTGTCTGTCACCTGTGATCTAAGGCCTGCAGCAGAGCTCACCCACCCCAGAAGCAGATGGCTGTGCTTTCAAGAACTAGAAGAGCATGTCTCTGGCTTGTTCTTCTGAAGATTTTTTTCCTAAATTTAAAATACGTTGTTTTTAATAGAAAGATGATGGCATATCTGGATGTTGTCGGCAGCAGTCAAATCCAGACAGGGACCCCCAGATCTGCGGTCACTGCCAGCCTGCAATTTGTCTCCTAAAGCCTTCGTCAGCTGCAGGCTAGCCTGAGCCTCACCAGTGGCCACATGACGTATAAGCGGTGCCACCATTTGCTCACGTTTGCTGGGTTTGTCAGTCTCAGGGCTTGTTCTGCCCTGGCCCTGTCGGCATTCAACCGTGCTGATCGTTCAGGCTGACTGGCCCTCTGACTCATTGGTGTAAGTCTTCTGTACCAGAGTTGAGATACATTGGCAAGCCTAGGCATTCATTTTACTAAACACATTTAATTCTCAACATCTGACTGAGAAGGCTTCAGATCCTAACAACATTACTCTTGTAACTTTTGCCAGCCTTCAGGGAATGGAGAGGAGGTAATGGATTGGGGATGTCATGCTTACACATGGTTGCTCGCTGGACTAGGCTGGAATTTAGCTCGCCTGTGCTCTCTGCACACTCATGGAAATGGAATCTGGCTCATGTGGCTCAAAATATTTCTCAGTCAGGCATTTCTTTTCCATGTCCCAGTGTTCAAAAAGTTTCCAAGTGCATATTCTTTGCAAAATATTCTGAAATCATTGCTGCACTACTCTTTTTTTCTAGCTGCCTGGTCTCAAAAAAGACCGAAGGAGACACCTGGTGCTTTTCTCACATCCTTCTGCTGGTGCCAGGAAAGGGATCAATCCGATCTGCCACATCGCCTCACAAATCTCAGGGGGTACCCAGCCTCACCAACTCATACCCACTACTAAAAAGACCGTATGTTTTTAATCTATATACATTCAAGTTATTTCAGTCAGCATATTTTTTTTTCCTCACCACAGTTGTACCCTGGGGAGAAACTATGTCAAGTATGAACTTCTGCAGCTGTAATGAAGATATGGCAAAGATTTTCTCGTTCCTTTTATGGAACAAGACAATGATTTTAGATGGAGTAGATTCAACTTCTGAAGTTTCTGCTATGTCATATCTAGTGAATCAGTTCTCAGTCTCCCTTAAAAATACAGCAGGGCACTCCTGTACAGTCAGGCTACATGTTAACTGGAAGTGTTGACAAAAAAACTGGAGAAAGGCTTCTTATTTATGAGGCACATGGGGGAAATGATTCAGAAAATAAAAAGACATTTCCATATAAGCTTTTTTAAAAAGGAGGTTTCCCATCTGGAGGCAAAAAGTTTATAAAAGCTCTGCAGCATTTAGCTGTCAAAACACAAAAGTCAGTATAAACAATGGATTGCTTCTCTGAGGACCAAGTAATCAGGGACAACCAGTCACGATTTTTCTGATGAGTGAGATGTACAGCATGAAAGCCAAGAGCTAAGCCCCATCCCGGCTCAGCAGAGACAGCATTCATGTGAGATCAACAAGGTTCATGTCCCTGCTCCAGCGTGTCGGTCTCCTCTCTAGAGCGCTCCCCAAGGATACGGAGGTTGTATGGGATGTTTTGGACACCATGAATTCTCTACTGAACTTTCTTCTTAGGTGTTAAAATTTCTGTTGGGCTTTCATGATGCAAGAGAGTCCTACACATACAACTGACAAGGCTTTTTTGTAGGTGGGTTTTGCTCTCTCTCTATTTTTAAGATCTTTTAAAGGGGTTTTGGTTTTATCCAGTGTGGAATAGCAACACATTTTTGATCTCAAAAATCTTTTGGGACAAAGAAACCATTTCCTGCCCAGCTCTACAATTAATCACAGCACATCCCTCTTACAGTGTGCTACAGATAAATAATTCATTACAGCTGCCTCTTCCCTCCATGCAGGGTAGGCAGTTGTGATCATTTCTACAGGAAGGAGAAAGTTAATTCTTTCTATGCCGGCCTCCAGAGAAGGATTTAGACCCTCTCACAAGGAGCTTTGATGAATTAATAAACCTCCTCAGTATTTACCACACTTGTCCAGAAACTGAGTTAAATTGCAGCTCCTTAATTTTCCAGATAACATCTTCAGAGTTTGAGACTTGCGTAACCAGTGCCTACAGTCAAACTGTGAACAATTATTCTTACTTTCATTAACAAGATGGATCAGGATTTTGCTGCAGTATGAGCTATACAAATATCAGGATGAACCTTTACAGCCATCACTACTGCAAGTTGAAGTCACGATTGCCGCTTTGGCATTCGTGCTGTTTTGACAATGCAGCCCTGATCCATTCTTGAAAAAAAGATTTGTTGGTGTCTGGTCATTCAGGGATTAAATAAAGACAGACAAGTATGGAACCGGTTCATTAACACCAGTTGGATCCAAGGGAATCAAAGATAGAGTCCATTTGGCAGGGAGGGTGGAGGAAGGCAGTGCGGACCTGTGCGGTAGCACGGGCAGTGAAACCAGGGCAAAGTCCCATTGAAACTGTTGTCTCCCCTCTGGGAGCTCCTGTTTGCAGACCCCTCTGATCTGAGATTTTGTTTAAAAGCCAAATGCTGGTCCCGTATAGCATAAGCTATGCGAAACCTATTGCTTTAAATCCACCACTTGCATGGAGAAACATGCTCCATGTGCAGCTGACACACTGCAAGGGTCCTGGGGGCATTGATGGGCCTGACCAGCCCCACCTGGGACCCTCACCACACCCTGCCCATCAGCCTGGGGGATCTATTTAAAGCTCAGCCCAGGGCAATTGCTTTTTTGCCTGGCTATGGTTCTTGCTTGCTCAGATCTATGACTTGATGTCCCTGTGGAGGTGCCTGATGCCCTGGGCTGAGAGCAGTGGGATGGGCTGTGGCTGTAGAGGCTCTGCCCTGCCAACCTGCAGAGCCCCTGCATGAAAGTTTAGGTAATGCTGGGAAGATTGAGATCTGACTTCAAGATCTTAGCTATTTCAAAGCATGGGGAAAGCTTCCTCATCAGCTGCTGTGAATGACAGGGATATTCAAGAGCCTGGGGGCTGGTAATGCCTCCAGTGAGTAAAACAGTGAAGTTGGGTTTTCTGTACAACTGCTTTGATGCCTGCTCAGTTCAGCCTCAAGGATGTCAGATGTGCTAAAATAGACTTGGCACCCCTGAAAATCTGACCCTGCTGAATAAAATAAGGCAAGAAAGAAGGTAAGTGAGAAAGGGAGGAGAAAATGATTCATCTAATGGTTTTCATACACAGTTTGAGATCCCCTGTTTGTTTTCAGAAATGATATTCTTATGCCTCTTAATTCTATGAAAACTCTTTATATCCTCATGTGAGTTGTTGGAAATGCATCAGCATTAATTGATTTGTCAATTAAGTGTGCAGTATCTTCTGTAAGTGCAAAGCGGTTAGTGTTAATACTCTGACTATTGCATTTTTATAGCAGCATGTTCCTAGAAATCATACCTTATCTTGTTTACGCAACTATTAGACCAAAATTTGTACTTCCCTGACTATAAAAATAAGAGAATACTGTCAGCAACATGCAATTATTTTTATTATAGTGTGAAAATCTATTGTAAGATACACCTGAACTCCCATAAAAACACTTTCATTTCTTAATCAGTCATGGACACTCCCACAAGACATACATGCCAGCTTCCTAAGGAAGTGTGCAGAAGCTCCAGAGGTGAAAGTTTGGCCTCAACTTTGAGTTCAGGTTCTCATATAAAATGGTACCTCCTTAATAAACTCACAGGATGCTGTGTGTGACTGACAAACTTGTAACTTGGGTCACACTTGGGCAATTTTGGCACTGTTCCTCACTGAGGAATTAATGTCACTGAAGAACAGTGGATTGCATGAAATGTCTGATAGGCAAACACTTGCATTAAAGATATACTGGATGCCCTGTGAGATCCATTTGATCAGGCTAGTCCAGATCCATCTGTTTCTGTTGCTCTGTGTACTTTGCCAGGCTGTTTAGTGTACAGAGAACCTCTGGCATGAAGTCATGCTAAAAACACCCTCCTGCTGCTGCCTGGCACGGGATGTGTTGGCAGGGAAGGACTTAGTCAAGTCTTCCTTCATTGCAGAGATTCCCAGCAGCCATAATAGCTTTTTAAAGACACTGACAGGCAGCATAATGCAGAGCATCCCCCAGGATGCCCTAAGTTACGCCAGAGGGGTAGCCTGGCCGTGGGCCAGGCGAGGAGCAGGCGTTTCAGTGCTGGTTTGTTTGCTGTCTCTTGCTACCACTTGGCCTATTCTCAAACACCAGCCGTACCACACAAGCAGGCTTCAGAGGTTTCACTCATCAGTGAAATTTCCGTACAGTTTTCTTTCAGAGAGAACCATTCCTAATTGAATCTATGACTCCCAGCACTCCTCTTGTGTCTTGGAGAGGCCTGACTTGTTAGAGACCTGCTCCATGGAAATGGAGAGTGGAAGTCTGGGCAGAGGTCCCCAGTCGTGTGCTGAAAAAGTGCTCTGATGAGGTCTGTTGAGTAGCATGTGGCCCCAGCCTGTTGTCTTGGGATGAAGAAAGGTCATACTGCAACACAGAACAACTCTGCAGTGTCCTCTACCACCTCAACAGTGCTCTGAAGAGGAACGTTTGCTATCAGCAATCAGGTCTGGCACATAGTACCACTGTATCCACCTTAAGCTGGACTTAGCCTACAATGTGCCTCATGAACTTGAGAACTGCCTGTGACACCTAGCAGAATTCAAATTTGGAGAAACTCTTTCAAATGCCTCTGCTTTCTGGTGATTTGTTTAATCTTATGTCCTGTGGTAGACTTGGCCAGATAGACTGTAACGGCCAGCAATAGCGAATGTGTTAAAAAGCAAACAGCTTAAAAAATAAAAATGCAGGAGATCAAAGGTCTTTCATTACTATCTCCCAATTCCTCTTCTAAAAAATATTTCTAAGAATTCTATCTGCAAAGGACTTTCACTGCAGGCACAGGTATGCACTATTGATAGCCATACATTTTATTAAATATTAACATGGCATAAAAGAACAACACCAATTAAACATACATTATAAAAGCTGTCTAAATAATATTAAGGGGACTAATAAGAACAGTCTTGTTTTTTTTTTTCTAGGCATAAGATTAATCCTGTGAAAATTCCATTCTATTTAAAATAGACTGTATGTATATATGGCCTATTCTTGTTTCCCCAGCGGACAGTTTAACCCTAGCAATTAATACCTTACCTGGTAAAGGCAGATCACGTGGAGAGATGGGCTATGAGAAAACTGTACTCCATCTTTTGGGCATGCCCGTGTAAGTTGGGACCCTTATTAAGGGGTAATGGTTCTGCTAGATCTACTCTGGCTGATGTTCTGCAAAGCCCAAGGGACAGCCTAATTCTGCCTTTTGGTTTCCCTTGAAATACTATCTGCAAGTGCATCCTTCTCTCCGCACTGAAATCAGAGGGACTAGCACCTTGGGATCTGCTGTTATGTCTTTAAAATCTGTGAAAGCGGGGGAGCTTTCCACGGCATGGAGAGATAGTTACCAAAAAACATTTGTTAATGGTGTGGCCAGCTGAAGAAATGATTCTCATGCAGGCCCTGCAGGAAGCCAGGCTCACAAGAGCGATGCCTTTCCTCAAAGAGCTGGGGGAGGACAGAGGCTTATCCGGTGAAGGTGGAGTCGATTTCATTGCCACTATCTATCACCACTGAAGATGTCCCTGGAGGATTTCCTACAAGATGCTCTGCTAAAACAGTCCTTTCAGAGGGAGCAGGGTGGAGAACTGGGAATGCAGAAACAGAAACCACCACCCTGATCTGTCCCAGAGAAGGGAGCCTGAGCATCTGTGTCCTGCCACATGTTGAAGGCATGGGCTTAGCTCCACACAGTTTTCCTCCTGTTTTGGCTAACTGTTTGGATTTGCTGGTACATTTCTGTTGGTATGTATTTGTTGATACTTCCTGGATTATTTCCTGATTTCTGTTCCCAGGCTTGGTTTGCATCATCCACCTCCATTTCTGAGGATGAGCTCTTTGTATCAAACTGAGCTCTACAGAAAAACTTTCCTCTTTAGTTAGATGCTAACGTGGATTTAGCTTAGCTCATACCCAGTTCACGCTCAGCTTTATCAGGTTAACTTTTGCACCATGTCATGTGTTTTTAGCCTTCTAAGTACTGTTGGTGATGAAAGGACTCAATTAGGACACACTATCTTAATTTAGACAGTATTCTCATAATACAAAGGCACTCAACTTCTCAAGACTGCTCAGTTTTTGTAATTTGGTGCTATTCAACTTAAACTGTAACTAGAAATGTAGTTTTCTTCAGCATTTTAAAATAATCAGTCCCCTTTGACCTCACTGTTTTCAGTCCTCATTCCATCATTCCAATGTATTTACTGGCTCTTCTGTTTTTGCTACTGCTCTAATAGCATGCTTCCACTACCATGTGAAGATGATGCTTAGTGATTGAATAGTAAGTAAGTAATTTGGACAGTCTCCTTCCAAACTTTGGACAGTCTTTTTCCTACAGAATTAAGACTTAAGAAATTAATGGTTATTTAAAGGCAAGATGTACATCTCTAAATGCAGAGTTTGTCTTCTGGAATCTTAACTTGGGATGAAGAAAAGGAAGCTGTGAGATGAAAAGACAGCTGTACCTTTTGCTGAGTCTCTTTAGTTATGACTTACTGTTCCCAAGACTTTTCAGGAAGTATTTTGGTACCAGGATGTTGAAAAGAAAATAGTATGGTCAGAAAAGCACCTAAGATTCTCAGAACAGCCTCCTGTCAGATTCAGCTCATTTTATGCCCCCCTCCTTGTCATTTGTGTTTTAAAGGTAAAAAAAAAACCCAAAACAATTATGGTCTGATACACTGTTCTGAACCAACTCAGAGGAGCAATGTATTCCAAAGCTGTATAGCCATAACTAACACTTTTGTTCATGTTTATATTGGGGAAGAATACTAACTTGCAACTAGTATGGCACTTTCAGGCAGTTAAAGGCTGGCCTTTTTTTCTGCTTTAAGGCTCTAAACATATTCAGCCATTTCTGTTATCGTCAGAGAACTAATGGGATTAAACCCTCACGTGTCAGAGCTCCACATAGATGAGTGACAGAAGAACTGAAGATGGCTTGAGTCGGCTTTCTTGGGAGACCCTAGAGCTGGTTACAGCATTCCCAATAGCTCTTTCTACACTGGATTTAAAATCAACCAAACAAAATCCCCCCAAAACCAACTTCCCCTCCCCCCTTGGGGATTCATTCATAAAAAAGAAATGTACAATAGTCTGAAGTTGCACCTTTCAGCTGCTTAAGGTACTGCCTCTACGTTAGGTGGGGCACGTTAAGCTGACTTCCCATCAACAGCAGAGATTCCCTGTGAATGGGGGCTTTGAGCTACAGTATTTTTAATTTTTTCTTTTTGGATGTTGCCCTACTGATGCAGTGCATCCTTGCTCCCGACTCCTCTCTGTAGGACCATGGCCTAAGGTGCACACGTAATGTCCCACAAGACGTAATACTATGTAACAAACGGCACTGCTCGCTGCCGGGAGCTGTGCCCGGGTCACCGAGAACCCATCCCAACGCGGGGGATTATGATCCATGTTCTCATCCGTCGGGATATTGGCCGGGGTTTATTCCTACTGTTTGACAGCCTGCAGTTCTGTTTTCGCTCCCCTTGTGATTCCGTTTCCAAGGTAAGGGTTACTACGTGCAGTTGTACTTCAGTACCGTTTCTATGGGACGTGAGTTCAAAGGGGCTTTTCCTCAGCCCGGATTAGCTGAGGAGAGTGAGTAGCTCCCAAGTACCGGTTTATTCGCCATTACCCGTCAGAGTTTCCCTCCTCTACCCGTGAAGCGCCTTAGGTGAGGACAGGCTGCTCCGCACCGGTACGAGCGGCAGCACCCCGCCTCTC
>VXBL01005128.1:1869611-1902368 GCA_013400195.1 Aramus guarauna
CCCCGCCCCGGGGCCGGGGGGGCGGGGGGGGGGGGGGGGAGCTGGGGTGCGGGGCCCCGCCCCGGGCGGCGGGGGCGGGGCAGGCCCCGGATGCAGTTGCGGCCCCGGCGGCGCGGCGCCCGGTTCCTGTGTGTGACCTCGGCCTGCCACCGCCCGCCCGCCCTCCCTCCGCGACATGTCGCTGGTGGCGGAGGCCTTCGTGACTCAGCTGGCCGGTGAGGGGCGGAGGCGGGTGGGTGACGGCCCAGAGAGCCGCGGGCGGGCGGGAGGCCGCGGGCCGGGCCCCACTTCGTGTCAGGCGCTGCGCTCCGGGTCGCGGCCCTGAGGGTGGCGGCGGAGCTGGGGCCGCCCCGCTGCGGTGCGGAGCCAAACCCTCGCGGGCTCGGTCCCCTGGGTGACCCCTCAGGACGGGACTGGGGCGCCGTGGGAGTCGCAGGGGCGGCTGTGGAAGGCCAAGGGCGGGCCGCGGGAGGCAGGGCTGCTGTGCAGAGCTGGGCCCCGGGCGCCTTTCCCCTCACGTCGCCCGCCTGGCGCTCCGAGGCGAGGGCAGGTCACCCTGCACAACTGCCCGCAGAGCGGAGCGGAGCGGGTCCACCACGTTGCCACCTTTATGGGGTCCCTAACCCTTAGATATGGCAGGGTGCATCTTTACTTTGATAACTTAGCTATCTTTAAAACCGTTTACTTTTCTTCAGTGGTCCAAAGCCCACAATGTACTTAGAATTTCGGCAGTTGGAGTTGAGTCCCGCTATGTAGGAGGGCTCGGTGTGGTGCCATCCTCTCCCTGCTCCCCATGGGCACGTGCCGTGCGTCCTGTATTGCTCCTGTGAAGGAGCTGAGAAATGTAAACAGCACCTTTGCTACTTGTTAGTGCTCTGTCATCTACTGCAGCCGGGTCACGGAAACGGGACGTGAGCCTTGTCATAAAACAGAAATGTATATTGCTGTGGAGTTATTTAGCAAAAATTGATATTAATCTGCTCTCCAGGGGAAAAAAAAATGCACCTTGCGTAATTCCTGGCTGGGAAGCTGAAAATACATTTAGTGTGTTGCACACTGAAAATCAGTGCATTGGCCAGTTTCTCCTTACTTGTTCTCTGTTCCTGATCTCTTGCTGCTACACAAGCTCACAAAGAATAAATACTGCAAGGAAACAGCATTTTAACTGCTACTGACCTGTTGAGGAGGAAGCCGATGTTTTGTCCCAGGAGCTGGGTCTTCTGTCACTTGGTAGAGACCCCAGTGTAAGAGTCCGAGTTGGATTCTCTACTATGAATGTGCAGTTTCCAGAACAGACTTGCCCCTGACTGGCAGCTAAAGCAAAGGTGGTGGATCTTGAATCTGGGTGTGCAGAGGTACCCATAGACAAGCTTTAAAGTTACACTAGGCTCTTGGGTTTGCGTTCATTAATTCGTAGACGTTAGCACAAGCCATGCTTACATTCTAAGGGCCAGAGCCCTGATCCTCAGGATGTGGAGAATACGGTCATGATCAGCATTGCTTCATGCTGTTTACTAGCCTTTAAGATCTCTTTAGTATATTTTTTTTTATATTGTGAAACACAAGGATAATGACATGTGTGAGCAGGTGTTGATTCTGCTGTTTTCCTCTGCTCTGTGACCTTTATGAATATTCTAAAGTGACAGCTTGCTGATATTTATTTTTTCTGGAATTACAAATACAAACTCAAAAGTGTACTGTATGTAGGCATCTCATTGCTTTCTTGTTGAAAGTGCTGGGGATTTTTGCAACAACTTCCTGCTAAACAAGGAAATTGTTGTGGAATACAGCAATGACAGATCCAAATTAAGTATAGTGTAAGGAAAATGTGTGTTTGAAAAACTGGAAACAGGAAGACAAAGTTCTGCAACAACTAGCTCTTCCCCACTTGCTGTAGTGTTCCTCCCCTGTTCCTGGAGAGATTCTTGCCTTCCCTTTCGGGGTAGTTGCATGCTGCTTATGCTGGTCTGAGACTCTCATCTTCACAACTGTGCTATTAAGGTGGTGCTTTGAGGGCATCAGAGCTGCTCAAGTACTTCTGGACCCTCCTACAATTTAATAAACTAAAAACAGTAGCACCTCATCTTTTGCCTGTCAGTCACAGGTTAAGCGATGCACATTTTCTTTTTATAGGTAAAGTAATACGTAGGCATCTAATAGAAAAATACGGCCAATGCTCCTCTACTTTTGCAGCGCAGAAACGGTTGGTGCCTATTTTATTAATCTTGTACTTCTGCTGGATACGCAGCTGCTTACTGTGACTTGAGGTACAGTACAAATTTTCGTTGCAGACCTGTCCGTTGAATCATTCTTTAAAACAAAATTATGACATTGCCTTTGCTTTCCCAAAAGCGAATTAGTGTCAAAAGCAATTATCTGCCTTGAGAATAAAAAATACCTTTGCCAGTGGGTCATGGCCTTCCTAGATTGTTTGTATTATGTACCAGTCCCAGGCTGAAAGTACATAATGGCAAAATCACTCAATTTGTTCATATGGAATATTTTTCTAGGGGGAAAAAAAGTTATCTGGGATCTTGGCCAGTACCTACCACACTTCTGGATTTCCTGAGACATTGCATAGACACAGAGAATATTTCATTCTGGTACTAAGAAGATAGAAATGTCCTGCAAATGTCAGAATATTTGTGAGAAAGAAAAACGGTATATCTGCAAGGAAAAAATACCACTTAACAATGACAGTTGTTTTAATAGCATCTTATTCCCATATCTGTCATTGTGAATACTGTCTTTCTGTTATGTATGTATGGAAATTTAAGAATGATTGGGAATTTTTCCACGTCCACAGAAATGAAATTTTGTTAGCTTGTCATCGAGTGTCCTGTTCATGAAGATGATTGCTTTGTCCTGGCCATTGCAATGAACTACTGCTGCTCTACCATGTAACAGCTATAAAGCATGGGTCTTTGCATGCAGGTGTTTAAAGACAATCATCCCAGCATAGTTCATTTTCTAGAAAGGTTTTATAAGCTGAGAGGAGGGTTTTAGTAGAGAAGAGGATCGTAACTCTCTTTTACACACTGACTTGTTTGTGTACGTATTAGATTTTTTTTTTTTTAAAGCACTACTTATCTTCACCTTTCCTGCACCTTCGGCATTCACTTCTGACGTGGCTATTCACTGTCTCGGCAGAAATTGAAACACAGAAAATACCATCTGAACAGAAGAAAAACTTTTTTTACTGTGAGGATGGTTTAACGTTGGAGCAGGTTGTTCAGAGCAGTTGTGGAGTCTCCGTACTTGGAGATGCTCAGCACTGAACTGGAGATGGCCCTGGGCAACCTGCTGCAGCTGACCTTGGACCTCCAGAAGTGCCTTCCAACCTCAGCTGTTCTGTCACCATCCGTTGCTCAGTCCGCTTGCGCTGCTGCAGTAATTCAGCACCCTCTCTGTGCAGCATGCATTCACCTGAACGTGCTGAGCATAGCCTGCTGCTGTAATACATTAATGATTAAACACAAAACAATGACTAAATCACTTATGTGGAGTAAACCACTTGCTTTAGTGCCATTCAACTGTTCACTTATTCAGAAATTTAAAGAGGTTGATGCTGTGTCTCAGGGAATAATAAACAAATATTTCCATAGCTTCATGAATTGCAAGCATGTTATGTCACCTTTTAAATCATCTATTTCTGAACTGTAGAAAATATTAATTGGATAATATGGTAGAGAATTTGTTTAGAGTAGCTCAGCATCAATCACATATTAACAGGATAGGAAATGAGTGTTTATACTGTAAGAAGAATTAGAGTGTCAGCTTTCAAGTGGTCCGGAACATTAATCTTTCTAACTCTAGTAGTTTTTGAGAAGCTGACTGCTCAAATAATCTATAAAAGAGTGTTGAAAAGATGTTTAATTGATCACTAAATTACTCAATATGCTTTACTTCCCCCCCTCCCCCCCCAACATTAGTTTTAGATCAGTGATCAAAAGAGAGAAAATAATATCCCTGTTTGTCTTTTGATCTCTGGAAAATTACTTCTGTTTATGGCCTTTGAGTTTACGTCCAAGGGTCTTAGGCTAGTTTTAATACCAAGGGAAATGAATGCAGTTTGAAAAACAGATGCCCTTCTGCCTTTAGATATTTTACATTCTTAGTGAGTCTACCTCCAATGTGACATGCCAGAGCAAAAATAAATCTCTGACGTGCATGTTTTATGTATTGAGACAAGCTGCAATTTGGCTGAGAACAAATACATCGGGAATGAAACCTGACCACCTAAATTGTTCCTGCACATAAAGACATAAAATTTAAACTGAGTATGCATTTTGTGCATCAAAATGTGCATAGGTAAATGTTAACATTTCCTGCATGTGTAAGGTGAAAAAATAGTTGTTCTTGCTTAATAATAGGTTGGCTGTAACACAGATCATTTAAGCCTGCTGCAGTGGTGCTTGTAGTCAAAAAGATGTAATTTGAAAATACTAAATTTGTCAGGCTGAATGATTTTATCTTACAGTGTTCTTTTACATGTGTTTTTGTTTTGTTTGTTTTTTTTTTTTTTGGTAATCAAACTGAAAGGAAACCCTTTAACTCTTGTTCAGTTTGAATAAACAAGTCTCTTAGGCTGCTCTTGCCAATTTGTGCTCAGACACATATGTTTTATGACTTGATGTGAACCAATCCTTTGGGTGGATTGCCTATCTAATCTTTTTTTAGGTCAGGGGAAAAAATTACTTTCTTTCACAATTATTATAGTACAGTACATATTTCATTTTGAGATATTATTATTTCTTGTTTTTAAGAAGCAATATAATTACAATGTATAATATAGTATACTTCTATAGTTGTTTCTGGCTCCGTTAAGACTAAGCAGTCTTTCTCTAATCAGCGTTTTATTGTTACATGTTTTCTGCTAAAGTAATATCTTATTTTCTTGTGCCAGAAATGAGATTGCTCTAGAAACAACGTTAAGAAAATTAGTAAATGAAAAGTAACATGTATTTTGATATTGTCCAGTTTGACTTGCAAGGGAGTTTTCATCAGTTGTAGAATGATTCAGATATGAGTGCTTTTTAGGAGCCTAACTGTTCAGCACACAAGAGGTCATAGAAGAACAACTTTAGAAAGGAACCAGATCTTTCTTCTCTTTCTCACACTTTTTTTCTCTCTGGACCTTGGATGCTCTGTTCTCTGAGTGTCCCTAGGTACTAACCTGGTCTCTTCCTGTAGGTTTGGACCCTATGAGCTGCTTTCTTTTCAAAACAAGAATAAATGAAAGAGCTTGGTTGCTGTACTTCTTTGCTGTAGTTGAACAGGCGTCACATGTTGATGCATTGCTGGGCATTTTCAGCTGTCTCTTTTGAAAGTGAGAAACTGCAGCTGCATGGAAGCCATGGGGAGGACAGAGAAAGTCCACACCAGGTTCTGAAATTTTTATTATTATTATTTTTAGATTCTGGTCTTTAGTTATTAAGATGATGACATGGATGTTTTAATACAAACTGGAAGAAGGTACATGTAGTAGTAAAACCTATGAAATGCATAGGAAGGAATGGAAACATCAAAGGAAAAAATTACAATGGTACTGCAAAGAATGCAGGAAAAATTGATAGCAGTCTCATTTGTGGGGAAAAAACCCAACCAAAAAACTGGAATGTGCGTACTGAATTGGAAAGTAAAAATGCTGAGAGATGGGAATTTTTAACAGTTCTGCCTTCTAGCTGTTGTATGATGCAATTGAAGCCAATATAATGCTTGCATCCTTAGCAAGAACTTTCAAAGTCCAACTGCATGTGTATTTTTTTTTGCATTTGAATGCCATATTGGAGAAACTCTGAATGCATTAGAGTGTGTTCACTGAAAGCCTTGGAAAAGAAATGAGGAAGACTGTGAGGATATGATTAAGAGAACAGGATAAACATTTTCAGATTCTGAAATAAGGAGTCTGCAGCATTTCCCAGATGTGAGGAAGAGCCTGAGAGGTGCTATTGCAAATACCATTGTCTTCTTTGGGCTGACTTAAAGATTGTGAGCCCTAAAGCAGCATCTTCCCCCTTGCTAGTGGCAGCGCTTGGCTGGCTGGCTGCACCAGCGCTGTTTGCATTTCTATCCCGCAGAGCTCTCCTGCCTAGAGATCTCAGCTCTTCTTGCCCCTTTGCAAGACTCTGGCACAGACAGTCTCTATTGTCATCACTTTGTATCTCCTGGTCCGCTGTGCTTAGGGGCGTGGGCAAGATAGGAAAGAGAGAAGGAAGGGGAGCCTTAACAAAAGGCCAGAGCGTCCAGGACTGGGTAAGCGGGAATTGTGTGTGTGTAGCAGCTTTTGGAGCAGGTATGAGATACTGAGGTCCTGTCTGATGGGACAGATGTGTATGATCTCTATTGTGGATCAGAGAGTAGGTGCTGTGGATGAGAAAGCAGGGAGCTCCTTGGGGCACTTTGCAAAAGTACTGTTCAGACTGCCTGCCAAACATCGTTAGAGGAGAAGGAGTTCACATTTCCACAGAGAAGAGGGGATATCAATCTAAGAGAGCTCTCAAAGGACTGATTTGAACTATACAAATGTAGATCATATGGCTAAGAAATATCCTAGTCCAGTAAGGCACTTCAGGCATTCATGAGTGTCATACCTCCACTGTCCTGCTCTTCACACCACCTGTACTTGAAGTTTTACTTCTTGAGCCAGGGCCAAAGAGGGGCAAGGGACTTAAGTAGCACAAAGAGAAGGGATTGATTTAGAGATCTGTAAAAAGCTATAATTAATAATTACAAAGCTGCTTTGAGATGTAACATTTATGCTGAATATCGGGAGTAAGTAAAATAGTTGCAGCTTGTCAGGACTTTATAAATAAATCTTTTGAGATCATTTAGCTGGCGCACACTATGATTTTTCTGAAGAAATCCAGATGTGGATTTAGGAACAACTTTTATTTATGGATTTGATTTTATTGAGGTTTTTTGGCCTTGTCTCCTGATGGGAGGTGTGATTCTGCAAGCGTGGAGATGCTGAGCAATCTCCCTCCTGTGGCCTCCCCCAGCAGTGAGAGCACTGAGCACCCTGGAGGATTGAACCGCAGATGTGTATGCTCTGAAAAGTCAACTCAAAGACAGTTACAGACTTAGACTAATGCTTAAATACATGCAATTAATAGCTTTCTTGGAGGGTGAAGAAGCAGATTGTGTCATGCTAAATGGCTATTGCAGTAATGTCCTGTCACACGCAGGAAACTCAAGTTTGAGAATTGCTGCTGAGATTGAGTCTTTACATTGACAGTCTCCTTGATCAATAATTACTGAACAGTCCTGATTTATCTGAATTGTACTATCCCTACGAAGGAGACCTGGGATAGATTTAAGCAAATGATGTCATTATTTGATACATGATTTAATGCACACTGTTTAACTTTTGTGAAAGTCAGTTTTCATTTGGCAAGGCACTATGAAACACTTTTTGGTCCTTTGTCAGCAGAGCCAGGGAGTTGCTGATGCTTTCATTTTTTTCTTGGCCCTTGTTAGTTTACAGGATCAGGCCAATTACATGAAATGGATCTGTACTCAGTGTGGGTGGGTTGAACTGGGGGGGCCTTAAGGCAGCTAGTTCACAACTTTCTCATACTTCCTTTATTGATCACCATTTATGTACAAGATGTATATTTTTAACTGCTTTGGTTCCAAAGTGGCTGCAGCTTCACTGTATTAATCAAAATATACCCATCCACTTATTTTCTGTAATAAGGATATAGAAACACAATTTCCTGGCATTTTCTTTTTAAACAAGGTATTGCTACTTGACAATACGACCGATTTGCATTATGAAAAAAGAATGATCGTCCGCTTTTTTTTTGATGCATTGTAACATCAAGCAGCTAATAATTCTCTTTCATTCTGGAGTCTGTGGGCTAGCTTTCCATGTGGTTTTCTTTGGGTTACTTCATCTAGAACATAGTGAGCCGCAGGTTCCTCCCCCGTAGCACCAGTCTTGGGAAACCAGAAAGGGTAACTGTTTTCCAGTTGATTGTTACGATGTTTGCTGCATAATGTCTGGAGACTTGTAAGTAACTGTTGTTGGATGTGGATGTTGCCCAGATGTAAGACTACATTTCTTTTTAGTGTTTACTCTTGTGAGAAAACAGTTTTGAGGTATCTCATTATAATTTAATCAAATTTGTACCTAGGGAGAGGCTGAAGGAAACTATGTGGAAATAATGTGTAAGTTAATCTTTCCAGCTGTAATATTGCAATGCAGTGATTCAAATTAATGCCAACTTTTTCTTTTTTTTTTTTTTTTTTTTTTTTAATAGAGGATATCTTGCCTCCTGGTTGTTTTAACAGGCCTTTAATGCAATGTGAACCAAACTGGTAAATACAGATGTTTTAGCTTTCTTCCTTGTTATGCAAGTTTAATATCAAAGTGTTTAAGAAGAATATAACAGAAAGGAAACTGATCCATGCAAATGTGGTGACTTTAGAACAGGAATAGTCTTTATTTCTATAAGACCCATAAACTACTTCTTAACATTTCAGGAAATTGCTCTGTCTGAGAAGAACAAATGTTCTTGAGCCAGGTCCTAGCCTCACCTATACAACAGCATACAGTGAACTGCATGGGAGAGATTGTTAGTTGACTGAGTGCTTCATTTACAGAAGCAGAAAAAAGATATCAAAGGATAAATTGCTGGCATACTTGAGAATTCAGTACATTTTAGTTTATAGGAGATTTGAGGCAGAGGTTGTCTTGATTTACTTCTCACTCTACAGTTTCAGTACTTGAGAAATAATCAACAGGGTAGTAACATTTAGTGTTTGTTAATTCTTTAGCCTTGATTCTTATTAGGCATAGGCTAGCTCTATAACAGAAAATTATTTCTATCTGCATTGCCTTCCAAAAATGTTCTTGCCCCACTGAAATTCTATGGTATTACCAACACGTGAGAACAACCTCATTTCAAGTTAGTGTTTTCCTACAAAAACTTTTAACCTGTTGATAACTTCATTTCCCATGCACAAGGGAACATCTTGATGCCTGGATCCAGAGGTCTCTGGCATTTTTCTGGGGCTGATATTCAAGTATGCTGCAGCTTGACAAGTGTGGTAAATGAGCGGCCACCTAGCAGGGCAAACCACACTGCATACCCTACTGCTGGAAACTGGCTGTTCATACTAGACCACTGAACCGGCTAAATTGTTGTTTAGCATATTCCACAATTTAACATGCAAAGTACTTTGTGTCTTCTCATTTTCACAGTCAGAGTCTTATTTTTTTAAGTAACAGGATTAAAGGCATAGCTGTAAACCATTTATTTCATTATGTTTCATCATTGTGAAGCTGCTTGGGGAAGGTGGATGAAAATGCCTGTTTCCTCTGTCCATGCAGGCAGCACTGCCATAGAATGAATAGTTTCCTACTAATTCAGAGTGTAGGAGTTGAAACTGAGTTTTGTACACTCATAAAGACACTCTGAACAACCTGTACAAGGAATTGGTGGGGCTGAGGCACTGTAGAGCATCTTGGGAATGCGCTGCTTCCTCTTGCACAGATGAATGTGCAAGATGGGTGAATGTTATTGCAGCCTGTCCGTTGAGATCTGACGACGCCCATCATGCCATCTTATTCCTAAGAACTGGATTTCCTGCGCAGGCCCCTTGACCTTACTTCGTTTTATGGCGAAGCCAGCCTTTGAATTAAAATTCACCTCTGCACAAGTATAATATGTCCTGTTTTGAGAGCATTAGTTGGAGTTGAGATGTGTGTAGGCCTCAGGTGAGCTGCTGATCCCCTGCTGAGAGTGCTCTTAAGTATCTCTTCTTACAGCATATGTGCATTCTTCTCTCTGTCTTTCATTCTTCTCTCTTTGCTGTCCCAAAAGTATTTGGGTGGGTAAAGTCTTATTACTGAAATGACAGTCTGAAACAGCTGGAAACATTGAAATCAAAATGCTATTCGAATATCTGTCTCTGGCCTTAATGTTGCTCAAGTAAAGCATTTCACTACAAAATCTGAAAAAGGCACCTAATGCAATACATTTTTAGTGGCAAAGAATTTGACGTGACTGTCATGACTCATTCTGTATTTTGGTAGTTTTTGTGCAGAAATTATGTATTTTTTTAAGTAATTCTCTGACATGACAGGTGAGGAGTCTAGGAATCTGTTTTAACAGAGTTACAAACCTGAGTAATTAAAACTCCACTGGGAACATGCAACACACCGGTTCACAGAATTTTCTTCTAAAATTCTAATTTGACAACTAAAAACCCTGTTAACACTTTGAAATCTGCATCTTCTATGCTAAATTGTTAATAAGTAAAACACTTTGACTAACAAACATGTTGAGCTTAATGAAATTTTCATGCATTTTTAGTCATCCACAAAACCAAAGAAGATTTTATGTAAGTGATCTACTTGCCATTTGACTTCTCTGGTTGTTGTGATGCTTCTGCTGAATTCTCAGCTCCTAGGATCACAAGGCTTATGCAGTGATGCTTTCTGTGGCAACCTCCCTTTAATTCTTGCTTTCCAGTAACTTTTGAACTCAAAGCTCATTTCAGCCAAATTTAACATGGAGGACTGTTCCTGCAAATGTTTTTTTCCTATAACTGGCATTAAAACAAGCAGTATGTAGAGGAGGAGCAGGGAGAGACAACAGTATGAGGTTTGCTTATCCTGAACAAACAGCAGACAATACACATCAAAGACTAAATATCTGAATTTGTTAAGCATGGGAAAAGTTTCAGTAGGGTGGGAAAACAACTTTTACTAAAGACTGCAAGCCTGAGAGACAGACCCATTGAAAACCACACAATAGTAATTCCTCTGATTATGGAGGCAGAAGGAAAACCCAAATAGTTCCTTATTCTTAAGATATGTAGAGAAGCTGTTCCTGTAAGGCATACTTCCAGGCGGTTATTTCATCCTGTGAACAGCTAATGATAAAAATGTCTGTTGCGTAGGATCTAACATGTAAATGTGATTCTGTGTTGAAAGCTTCCGAAACTGAATTGACATCACATTTGTTAATTTTCTCTTTATATACCTAGCACTACTGTAGCCGTGGTTAGCAGGGAAACGAACATCTACAGACCAGAAGATTATAGTTGCCGAAGGATAAACTGGATTTGACTTCATTAGTGCACAAATGATAAGTTTGTGAGGAGTTATTATAGCATTAATCAACTTGATGGATTGGAAATATGACAGAACTGAAGCAGCGTGTAATATTAGTGCCTATTATTCTACAAATTATGTCTTCACCTACATTCATAAGGCAAGAGTCATTGCTGTACGTTAAAGATGTTACACACTTTCTCCTCTTGTGGAGGCATGTGACATCCCTTCAGCGATTCCTCCTCCTCTCTTCCCCCAATGGGGTTCTGGTCTCCCTTAGCTGCATGTTTGCACCTTACAACTAATTGAAGGCGGCTTGAGAGCCGATATTTGAATTTAGCTTGCACCTTACGAACCTGGACACCTCATGTAGCAATGTGTATTTAAACTTTTTGCTCCATCAGAAAAAATATTTCATACTCTAAACATCATGGAAGAGAGTGGAAATTGGAAGATTCCAGAGGATTGCACAGTCTTTGTGTATGTACCTCTGGTATTGTTGAACACGATCTGCTGCATGCAATTTGAATGCATGCTGCAGAATATTTTTGGTAGGATATGAGTAATAACGTGTGAATCTTAACATGAAGTTGATTGTTTTAAAATCCAGTCTGTATAGTGATAGCCAAATCAATTATCTTTTATCTGGTCTGCATACAAAGAACTGAATGCCTTGGTTCAAGGTTCTTGGGCATGTGTCCACCTCATCCAGACACGGTCAGAATTGTGACCTCCCTCTGGAGACTGTCGAGTGCCAAGTGCAGGGGGTATTATTCATTTTCTTAGAACTGCTGAAGTTTGGAGTTTAAGCTGTATTAATAATGAAAGCTGAGATTTTCATGTGGCTATTTGTCCTCATTTCATTTACTTGTCAAAAGGCATATATTAGTACACAACTAAACTGTGAATGAGTGAGTGCAAAGATTTTAAACTACCCTTGTCCTTTCCTTCCCTCAAGTTGGGCGTGTGCTCCTAAGTACTAAGACCGTGGGATAAAGATTTCATATCATAACAAACGAAATTAGGGTCGGCAGATACAGTTCATGAAAATCTGTATGTGATCAGTAGAATGTAAAGTAAAATTTAAGCTGATAAGGGCAAACAAGTTATAAAAAAATATTCTACTTGTGTTTTAGTTTATAGCATGGGTATGGCATGCCTTAGCAGCAGTGTAGTTTTGGATTCTGTGTGCCAAGAAGCTGGTTTATATATATATATATATGTCTTCATGGCTGCATATAGCTTAGTGCCAAGATCAGACTGGAATTAGTGTTTGAATTTCTTGAAATATACCTAGCTCTTTTGTTGGAAAATAAAAAGTATACTTGATTTTTTGTGTGCCTGAAATATTACAGCCACGTGCTGATGTAAAAATAGGCCACTTCCAGTTTGGGCTGGAATCCAAGAATTAGATATAAATCTGATGTTTGAGTCTGAAGAGGGTCAGGCAAAAATTTTTAGTAGAAATGGGCCCATGCAATTTGAAATTCTCTGTGCCATTTTGGGCATGTAAAAAGGATGTTTTCCCTGGTTGGCTGGAGTATTTACAAGATCAATGTCCTTTCGTGACTTAGTTACTTCTGTTAAGTATCTCGGAGTCCAGCACTGATAAGTTTGCTAAAGTATGGTAATAACATTCTTACTTTACTGATTCCATTTGCTCTTACAATACTTCAGTGGATCTCAAGAAGTGTATGTTAGATAAATTATTTTAAACAGTTAAGGCTGTAGTACCACAGACATTATCTTAGTCTCTTTTTATTTAAGGAGGTAAATATACTTCCACCTCAAGAATTTTTACTCCAGGGCAAAGCTTTAATAGAGGGGTGTAAAACCAATAACTGCTACAATAAAACATAAAACATTTTTTCATGACACTTAAATGTGATTAGTTGCTTTCTCATGCCCATACTAGTATAGCTTGGATAGGCTCTGTGCCTTAATGTTAGAAGCAGTGACCTTTGCAAAACTGTGTACAGTGTTATAAGCTTTACAGTTCTATGTGACTTCCATAAAAGTTAATAATTCAGGAGTATCCAAAAAGAATGATAGTTAGAAAATTGTGCATTTTTTTCCCTTTGAGTTCTGAGGGCAAAGACACAAAGAATGACCTTACTGAAGCCAGTGGCATATTTCAGTTTGAACCACAGACATTTATAGATATTATTGCTTTAAAAAAAAATTTATATGATTAGAGCATTAATTTTGCTTACAAATAGATAGTTTGAGTAGAATGCAAGGTTTGAATTGGTATTTAAAAATAGATTTCTAATGGACATTAACAAGGAATTTAATGGAGACAAAACAATGTGGTGACCTGTTATCTTGATGTTACTATTAACAGTAAATCAGTACTGATTATTATTTTGCCTTCCCATAGATTCAAGTGGTGTATGATTGATTGTGTAACGGTTCTCGACTGGAAAATGTGATTGTCTTTTATTTCCTTGCTTTTTAAAAAAAAACCAAAACAAACCAACTGTTCAACTGTTTTGAACAACTGATGGTGCAGGTTTTTTAATGCATATTGACATTCCCATTTCAGGGTTGACCAGTACGTCATTGAAAGCAATAGGTAGTCCCAGTTGTCCTGGTAGGTAGGTTTCTGACATGCCCAAGCACCTGGCTTTGTGGGTGTTATATAGGACCAGTGAGGGCACAACTTTAAAAGGCAGAAAGCTTTTCCATTTCCCCAAAGCATTCTTCACACTTGGTTTGAAGGTTTGTGCCTCTCTCCTCTGTGTCTTGTTCTGTTCTTTCCACAATTCTTTGTTTAGTACCTTAATAAATAGTTGCTCTTGAGAGTGGCCAGAATTGTGATGGGAATGTGCCAAATGATGTCTTTATGGTGGAGAGAAAATAGCTGCTTTAGCTGCTTTAGAATTACAAGGCCATCCTGTAATGTAGCTTAAATTTTAGCTTTTCTTGCAGCATTACATTTTGGGACTTAGTTTTCTGCTCTGTGTTGTCCCTCTGTGAGCAGGAGAGAAGTATGGGAGAAGAAAGTGACAGTGGGATGTTTTTAGGGCAGGTTAAATCTTGCATCAGCATCTTTGCAGTTTGAGTTCCTGCTCTAGGTAACGTTCGTGTTCAGTTAGCATCTGCAAGCACATTGTTGTTTGGCTTGCTTAATTAATTCCTCTTCTTTCCACAGCCGCAGAGCCTTGGCCTGAAAATGCTGCGTTGTATCAGCAACTGAAGGGTGGGTACACTGGTTTTTGCAATTAATAATTACTTTATTTTTAGAAAACACATTAAATATTCACTAAGATAATTAACTGCAAGGAAGCACAGAAACTGTTAAAAGAGTCCTTTGTGTTGTTTGTCTGGTCAGAGGTTTTAGCTATGCTTGCATCTGCCAATATAAACCAGCTATTCATGGCCTATAAGGTCCTTAGTTTATTATTGACTCATTATATTGGCTGCTGTAGGCAGTGTAAAATGATGTGGTTGCAGGCACAGTTGGCAGATTTACTGCACCAATAGCTGAGGCAGCAGATTTTTGAAGTCTTGTGGTAAAGTGGGCTCTCAGTAAAAAGGAACTGTTAAAATGTATAGGCTAGGATGGTTCAGGCTCCCTTTAGCAGCTCTTCATATATCATCAGATCACATTATGGCCCCCATTTGGGGCTCAGCAGCCTGCTACAGTTGTCAGAAGACTGCAAAGTAATGAAGACTAATAGGTAGCAGCCCTAGTCTTCTAAGCATGGAATTTTTATTGCAGTGAACTTGTCATCTTTCTTTTGTGTGACAGACCTAGACACAGTGTGCAATATTAACTGCAAGCTGCTTTTATAGGTTTCTGAATGCTTTTACTTTTTAGCCAGAGGAGTTATGAAGATGCGGTTTTATTTAACTTTGATTAGAAGAAGAGTAATTGGCATAAAATGCAAGCATTTGGGTTTTAGTTATGAGCATTTTTTTATTGTACATTGGTGGTAATGTATGATAAATGCAATTGCATTTGCAGGAGAAATATTCCTGGTATTCTTTTTTTTCTTCTCTTTCTTTTTTTAATATTCATATCACAGGTTTTCTAGTCCAGCTGCATAATAATTATGTATGTGCTCCTTGTTTTATGCGTAAGAAATGCAACCCAGAATGGCTTACAGTTACAGGTCAGTAGCTAAATGGGCTGAATGTTTATTGTAATTGTGTGTTTGTTTTTTTTTTTTTTCTTTCAACAGAGGAACAAATTTTACTTTCTGATAATGCATCTTCCCTTGCTGTTCAGGTAAAATGTCATCTTTTCTAAACTAAAGATGTTAATTCCATTTTATTTTTCAAATTATTATCTAGCTAAAGTAACTATATTTAGCTAAATTAATAATTTAAGAATTATTTCTGTCAAAATCAATGACTTATTTCCTGTATCTGATGTTCTTTACATTGTCATTGAAGTGCCAGAGCCTAAAGGACGTGAGGATTTTGAGAGTCCTATATAGAGTGCTGCCGCTTGTACTCGTATTTGTATTGGTCTATGTTTGTACAGTATCTGATTGTCTACCTATTCTGGGAACTGTGCATGGTTCCCATCTTTTGTCACTTGTTCCGCTAGTTCATCTTGTAACATCTTGCATGATGCTTGCTGGTTATTTAATTCTCAAAGCTAGTACTGCCCCAAACTTGAGGCATATTTGCTTCCTGCTGTGGGCATCAAATCTCTGTATGTCTCTGATAGGTTTTCTCAATTTCATCATGTATACAGAGTTACGATCCAATGTGGTTTTTAGAAATAGTCCATATAATTGACAAACTTGCATCTCTAATTGACTTAAAAGCACGTCTGTGGCTGTGAAGTCTGCATAAACTCCATTAACCTGTTAGGTTCAGTAACCCCAAATCTCAAGGGGATGTTTTCCCCATTAGTAGAGAGGGCCTGGCTGTCAGAAATGGTGGTGAGCAGGATGCCTGTAAGGTTCCTGTTCTTCAAAGCAACTTTGCTGCTGCTTTGCATGGTAGGGAGTTGGACTGTTCCCCTGCTTCTTGCTTTTTGTGTGTGGTCTAGCTCAGAGCAGCAGCCTTTGAAGGCTACCCAAAAAGGTCACATCTCATTTAGCCAAAGTGGGACGCTTGGAGACTGTAACTGACATTACAGGTAAAAAAGGTGAAGGTCGTTTGATCATGGTAACTATTTCCAGGATGTCTAACTTTTTTCCTCCCCGTATGGCAATCTAGGAAATACCTTTAAGAGTAAATTCTATCACAGCAAGAAGGTACCTTTATCCTTTGCTGGAAAGATGACTCATCTTTGATATGCCGAACAAATAAGACAGTGTTTATTTGTTTGGGGAGTGTTTTATATTGCACCTCACAGTAATGCAAATAAGTGTGTTGCTCACTTGATCTTGGTGTTCCTTTTTACTCCAGCAACTCTATTTTTTTGTGGTTCTCATGAATTTTCTTACCATCTCACAATATGTATAGGCGTGGCTTGTATTTAAAACACAAAGAAAAGAAACAACAACATAACCCTAAAATTTCCTTTTCTAATGCATCATTTTGCTTTACTGTTTGCAGTCCATTGTTATCCTACACATGTCACTTAGATGATAAATTAACTATAATATATTAAAAATGCTTGTTTTTCTTCAATATTCTCTAGCTGGACAGCTGATAGTAGCCATGACTATAAATATGGCTCTGGTAGATATCTGATCTTAAACTTTATAGAACAATTTTGTATTGGGGATCATATCTATTTTGAAGAATCTGTGTAACTTGGTTGTGACTGTGAAAGAATAGCTATCCTTGGTGTCTTTGATTCATTTTGAAATGATACTACGATCTGTAGTTATGTATTACTAGCTTATGATCAGAAAGCTTTAAATATACCAGTGTGTTTTGCATAAGGAAATTGCTGAGTTCTTATGTTTTAGAATTTACTTTTTATTATGATGAGAGGCTCTTTATCTTTTTAGTGGATATTTTTCTGATGGTGGTCTTTTTTTGGGGGGGAGGGCGGGGGGGGCGGAGGGTAGGGTCAGGGTATGTGTGTGTCTTTTCCCGAGGAAGAAATGAGAATGGGGGATACGAGGAGAAATAGGAGCTGATACCTGGGACTTTTTTCCCCACTATTGCCATTTCTTTTCCCCCGTTACTGATTTGGGGCACATGAATATCTCTAGAGCAGGTACATAACTTGTTCATGGTTTGTTGAACTTCCATGTGGTGAAAACGCATCTACATTTTGAGTCCCTCTGATCAAAAGAGCATGTGGAGTCAGCCGCCATCAGATCTTTAAGGAACATGGTTCACAACAAGACTCTAAATGTGCTGCAACTGGTCTTTCAGATCCTTCTCAACATCTCCTTATGGCACCTCTTCATAATGCTGCTGTGGTGTAGCTCTCAGAGGATGTATATGCAGATAGCTACACATAAAATAAAGAATAAAATCCAGTGCCATAGTAAGTAATTAGTGAAAGTAAAAGTTGACTGTTTAAAAATTGATGACCTTGCAATACAGATGGCATTTCATGTACCTCTTGTCAACAGAGCAGATCAAGCAGACAGCAGAGCAAGTTACTCTCAGTGTTGGTGTAAAAGACTGTTGCAGGCATTTTGCTTGAATTAATGAGTGGTGAGGGCTGCAGATTGAACATAGGATGTTGGTTGAGTCTTGCTGTTTTTAGTGATTGGACTTATGACGTCTCATTGTGCAATGAAATCTGGACTCCTGACTATAGCTACATGTCAGTTGAGAGTGGAGGACAGAGTCTTATGGAAATTGCTAAGTAACCATGGTGGTGCCTTTAATAGTTAAAAACCAACCAAAGCAACAAAAGAAAGTCCTTCTCATCTTTTGGAACCTGATGATCTCTGCTGATTCTGGTAGGGTTTTTTTGGGTGGTGGTGGTGTTTGATTTTTAATTCCTCTTCTGCCCGTTGTTGTTCTTGGAAACAGACTAAATTAACAGTTCCTTTGTCTTTTACTGGGTTCAGATTCTTTATATTTGCTGAAAATGCAACATAACTTCAAAGGAGCTGGTGCATTATCTCTGGTACATCTTGGTGTTTGCACTCTTTGTTTGTTAACTTGAAGTAGTGTATTATTCAGTCTGTTGAAAGTGAAGCCCATTTCATCTGAGGCTGCAAAATCTTTATATTGAATTAAGTTTTATTTTCACTGCAATGGAAAAAAATCAAGGGAAAATACTAACCAGTAATGATTATCCAGCTACAAGAAAGAGAACGTTGTATGTGGAATGAAGGCTCTGTTCTTCTTGTGAGGTGTTCAGCCTTGTTCCCATTAAAGTTAATGAAAACACATACACCTCCCGGGTGACATGACTCGTGGTTAAAACCATTCTCTGCTTATTTATTGTGCAGCTGCCATTATACAGCATTCCTGCTTATCAGTCTTATCATAGTAAAAATAAGCCCTGAAAAACCAGAAGCGAATACACAACTATATTTCAATAACAAAACATCTCCACAACTTCAAGGAGGGAAAAATGGAGTTATAAATGGATTAACCTGAACTACCACAAAAGAGTATATTTCAGTCTGAAGCAGAGAGGCTGTCTAGGCCCTGTCTCCCTATTACACCTGGTGCAGGTAAAGCCTTTTTGTTTAGCGCCTGGGTGGAAGTGTGGCTGAGGAGGAGGGGAGAGGGTTAATACAGCTGTGCTGTGCCAGGCCCCTTGCCTCAAATGGCAGCGTGGAGCATCTCTGAGCACTGTTTCAACTTGTCAGGAGGAGGAATGTGGATATTGACACTGCCTTTGTTATTACAGGTTCTTCTGAAATCTTTACCCAGGTAGTCTCAGTGTCTTGCTTAAAAGGCTGTCTAAAATACTCAGGATTGTGGAAATTCTCATAGTTATCCTGAGGTTATAGAGCCTGCAGCTCATTATGTTAAGATATGTATTAATTGCTTGTGCAATTGATGTCCTTGTAAATGGTCTTAATATATTCCAGGAAAGTGCATTTAGAATTGTCTGTTCTTAGTCCTGAATGACAGAAGGATGTTTGGGCAACTTAAAATTGTGTTACACAGACCAACTGCTTATTTACTTCAACAAGTAATCAAATAAATGTGTAAATCATGCATGATTAATTGCCCTCAACAGATTTGTGATATTGTGTGTGTGTGTGTATATGTGAATGGTGGTTTGTTTTTTCTCTAGACAAAACATTAGCAGAAATTTGAACTTGTTGCTGATGCTTGAACAAAGGCTTAGTAGTGAAATGAAAATCTGACAATCTCTTTTTTTTAAAGAGAATAAAAGCTGGAATTCTTCATGATGAGAAATGCAGTATCAACATAATCAATCTAGCAGCATTGTGTTGTAGCTGAAAACATGCTTAAATCCCAAGCCATACAGGTACTGTTTGTGAGTGAAACATCTTTCATATAGTTCTAAGATGAAATTACCCCTGAATGAATAGCATCTTCATTTATCTTCAAAACCTCTGTGCTACCAGTGAATCTACTCCTTCCGCATTCTACAACAAGAATTACATTATACCATTAGAGTAGTGTTGTGCTGCAGTGTAAAATAGATTGTTTTGGAGAATGAACGTGGCTTTGCTATAAATTACGTTTACAGGTACAAAGGAATTTGTTATTTTGTTTAAAATAGTCACAAATATAATTAAGCTCTTAATTTATGTTAAACTACAAATGTGGCCATTACCATAACTGGATTAGGAATTTAATCTGTCACTCAAAGAATGATACTGAACAGTTTTCATTTATAACCTTAGACACACTATTTCGGTTACAGCGTCTGCAGTTGTTTGATATGAAAACTGAATTATTCTGTAGATTTGTTCATGGTTTTTAACTTTAAAATGTGTTCTTGCAATAAAGTAGAGAATAACTCTTTAGTTGTCATCACATATTGTCCTTTGTATGCTCATGAAATAATGTAAAAATGAAAACAGAAAACGCCTTTCACTCTTTTCTCACAACAGTATTGTGTGAGTGCTTTTAGAAGTGCTGCTGAATAAGAGATGGCTTGGAATGGCTTGTTCTTTATTAAAAACTAATCACGAATATATCTTCTTCAAATGAAGCCTGGAGTGTGCCATCTGAAAATGGTGTTCCTAATGTGGGGATGTAAGTTGTGAACTATGTGAGTCTTGGCATAAGTAATTTCATTCCTGCCTCTGATCTCAGAAACTGCAATCTGGATATGATTTACATCAAGTTGTAACTCATTTTTAATGAGTATATGTGTTTGCTCATACGTATTATTCTGAGAGGGGACTGAAGTGGAAGAGCAGAGTGTTGTGATGGAGCTCTGACAGGGTGATTCGCTGCCCGATGTGTGTTATGTTTCCAGCTGACGGTGTCCAAACAGCCCTTCCTTAGCTGGAGAGAGCAAAGAGGAAGGGAGAGCAAGAGTAAAAATGGTACCTGAAACAATTAACTGTGGGAATAAATACAAAAATCCCTCCTCTTATTCCTTCCCATTGTGTTTCATGCACAGTCATTTTCCATCCTTGTCATCATAGGAAGACACAATGGCATCACTTTCTTGCATTGTTTCGAGGGCGGCGGCAGCAGCAGCGGAGATGAGAATGTGTTGTGTGAAAAGAGGAGGAAGGGGAGGGTGGGGTGGGTTGCCTTGTGGCTGGCTGTGGTTTCTGGTCTCTGGGCTTTTGAACTGTGCTAAAGCAGCACAAAGGTGATTGCTCTGATTATTTTTTTTAGATAATTGAAATCCAATATACTACCTACATTTTGAATTTGAAATTGGGCAGCCTATAAGAAAACAAAACAAGCTGTAAGTTGATTGTGTCCTTTAAGTAATGCTGCTGTTGTAAATGTACTCCATAATTTTGACAGGAGGTGTCTTCTGCCATGATTGAAATGAATGATAGGCATAAGATTGTTGATTAATTTTGTAACAAGTGTCACCTCAAGGCTTCCTATCAGCCCTTTTCACATAGCTGCTGCTACTTCGTTCTCTCACAGCAAAAATATGAAGTGGCTTGTTCCGTGCTGACTTTGAAAACAGAGTGGCTCATGCTACTACTGTCTGGGAGGAGAAAGCAGTGCAATGCAAACTGTAGTCCTGTGTGGATCAGTGTGTGGTAGGGCAGGAAAGGCACCCAGAGGCTTCTCCATTCGTTGTCCTCACTCCCACACTCTTTCTTCCCTAGTCTATAACAGTAAATATTGTGAGGGCAGGGAAGGACAGACATAGTTCATATGGTGGCACCTTTTTTCCTCCCTCTCCTCTGTTTCTCCTCATGGTCTTGCAGCAGCTGTCCACCTCCCTGTCTACAGCAAAGTCTCCCATTAAAAACAAGGTGCACAGAAGCAGTAGCAACTTTGTAGACTTGGTGCTCTCAGTCTGGAAGAAGAGAGATAGCATTGCTAAAAATATATTATTCACATTTCTCCCTTCTCAGGTGCCGGAAGAGTAGGTGATGCTACAGGTAGAGAGGCTGGAATAGTGTGAGAAGGAGAGAGTGTTAGCCTGCAGGGAAGAGACACAGAGCATGCGTGGGAGAGAAGCTGACAGACCGTATTAAGCCAAATCTTTATTTTTTAATACCTTTATCTGTTTCTCACATTAACCTCACCCAAAGAAAGGACACACTTTGTTCCAGAAATAACTTAGAGAAAATTTTTTGCAGCAGACATTATATTGAAGTTACTAAACTGGACAGTTTTCCAGGTGTCTGCTTCAATAATTGATCAATGCCTATGGTGCACAAGAAATCGGGCCCCTGTTTTTAAAATTACAGAAATGCAAATAATCCGTGGAACATATGGATAAAGGATGCACTCCTGCTGATGCCAGGGGAATTAAACTCAGTTCTTCCCAATCTGAGATTTCATTACCCTTGTTTTATGCTGCATTAACTAGTATGAGCCATGAAATTTCTCATTTCTTTTAAAAGCCTGAGTGTTTTGGTTTGATGTCCTTCAGTTGTAGTGAATTCTGTGTATTTATGCTTGAATGGAGTTTTCTTAATATGTGTAAAGTCTATTGGGCAGTCATGTCTTGGTCTTCTGTAACACTGGCAAGGGGAAATAAGAATGTTAAGCCCTCCTTTTTATGAGTTGATCCAAATAGTTAACTCTTTGGATAGGTGTTAAGCATTATCCTTTCCGGCAGGGATTCAGTTCTCCTTTCCCTGCTTAGAGGTTGTTTTGGAAGAGTTGTTTTCAAAGTATGAATAAACATTTTCAGTGTACATCTTTTCAATTACTTTGGACCAGAAAACTTTAGATGAAGTAACGTACCAGTTTTACTACAGATGTGAGAGCTTTCCCCCTCGCCCACCTCTTCTGAAGGACTGCAACTTGCTGTAGCATTGTTGCATGAGAATCCTAGGTACTGGAGGAGATGCAGGTTGTGGCCTACAATAGTCACCCTGTTTATTCTGTACCAGTACATTTTTTTCCCAGAGAAGAGAGCAGGAAATTTAATGCTGTTCTTTGGAATTACAAGCATTTTTGCAAAGTATGACAGGCTGTGCTCAGCTAAGTGTCTTGTTTCTAGTTTTGCTGTCTAGCTTATGATTTTTAGGTGAATTTTCACTAGAGTGTGATTAACTAGCTTATGTGTCACTTGGAATTCAGTTGGCCCCTTTCAGTCCCTTTTTAAGTTGATCAGGCAAATTTATGATGTTAACAATAATCTCTGATGTACTAGAATAAGCCTGGGCCCTTGATCTTTCAGATTGCTCAGCTTTTGATGCTGTGTCTTTGAAGGGGTGTTGATATCTTCATAAATCTCAGCAGAACTGCACTGGGGTGGTTTCAACCCTCAGTCTCTCGCCCTTCACTCCAAAAGCACTCAGAGGAGCAGAGCTCACTCCCTTTTGCTGATGGTTTCTCTCACAAGAAAAGCAAGGGTTCACTTGCCTGCTCAAATTATGTATGTGAGGTACCCGAAGGGAAGCGAGATGCTCTGAGCTGGAATAATCAGTGTTCCACTGCATCTTTTATGAGAGTTGGAAGTCATGGCGGTCTGATACCATCTGCACACCAAATGTGCTAGTTCTTGACATTCTCCATGAGTGGTCAAAAAGGGAACAAATCCTCCCTTAATCACTAGGCTAAAGCATTAAATGAGCTAAAGACTTACAAAAATTGCTGCTTTGTCCTATATTCACTCTCTAGGATTTCTTTGCTCTGTGTCAATTTCAACTATGTTGGTAATAGTTCATGCCACTTACTGTCTAATATCAGTTATTGTCTAAAATCTAATTTATCTAATTGAATGCATCAGAAAAAAAATTGAGTTTTTCTGGCAGTGGATATTTATAAGAATGCATTGGTCACGATCCTTGTCCATCTCTTTTTCTAAAAGAAACAATAATTTCCATAAATAAGAAATGCATTCACAGTGCTGGAAAAGTCAAAACCACCAGTGTTGTTAGTACTAATAATTTCCAAAGCCTGTCAGTCACATCAATGAAAGAACGTGAGTACTCTCATAGGAATGCAAATTGTAAAGCTTATTTCTTAGGCTGAGCCTTCATAGGTTGTGATAGTATTTTTAGTCAACTTGAAGGCTATCCAGTGGACCATTAGTTTAAGCTGGGTCAAGAAATGGATAGGGGTCTACTCCTCTGGGTAATGATTAGTTCAGCAGTGTAGATCCAATAAGGATTAAACTTCTCTCATATTGTGGAGCTTTCCTTCATTTTCCTGCAGAGCAATATTTAAGGAGCACTTAATATTGAATAGGTCATGCTTTGAGTACAAATTACAGCTCAACATACTGGTCTTTTAATTGCCTGGGCTTCTATCTTTTTGAAGACATAATAGCAGGTTTTTTATTTTTTTATTTTTTTATTTTTAGGTTTATTGTATGACATTAAATGATTTTGCCTTCAACTCTTTCACTATTCTGTTTTCTCTTGTTTTTGTATTTCATTAGTATTTCACCACTCGTATTAAAGCTGATCCTAATTATAGACGAAGGCTGAAGTGCAATAGGTGTTGGCACGTGGATGCTGAAGGGTGTAGCTGGAACAGGCCTTGTAAGGCTGCTGGAGAGGCAGCTCCAGTGATCAGTGTTTCTGAACCTCACAGGACTGCTGGAGTGAATGCAGAACCAGATGCATTTGCCAAATTTTAATCCTGAATCACTGTTCAGTTTCTCAAACTCTACAAAATGTTCATCACAACTGGAGATGACTATTCCAAGGAATTTTTCTCAGGTTTTTGGTTTGGTGTTTACTTTAGGGTCTCTTTTTTTTTTTTTTTTTTAACTTCACTGAGGGTAGACCGACTTCTAAGCTTTCTAGAATCTGCTCTTTATTATGCAGAGTAGTGAACATTTTAGTTTAGTTAATATTTGTTCCCACATTAGAGCTCAATTCTAGTTCAACCTCCTCTCTTCTGTTTTCTTTATGAAGTGCAGAAGAGGCACACAGATCCAGTGTGTTTGCATTTCCAAGATGCTGAAATGGCAACGTATTCTCAATCCCTTTTGGGCTAGGCCAGGGACTGAGGTAGAATTTCCCTGCCAAATGTAATAGAGGTGGATGTTCCTTGTTCTGTGGATGTTTACTGTGAAGGAGGAGAGGGAGAAAGGTCAGATTCAGATTTTTAATGGAAACTTGGCTGAACTCTTTACACTGAAAAAAATTTATTTATCGTTTAGCCTCTATGCTGAGGGCTGTTTTTCATGGTCACAAACTATGGTTTTAGTAGAAACCTTGTACTGTGTAGGAGCCAATGTACCATACAATGTACAGTAGGCAATAATTTGCTGAAGCAACTCATGTAACCTAAGTGTTCTCTGCCAGCATGTCTCTTTTTTAACACATTGATATGAGAAAGTAAAAATAGTTCTCTGACTTACCTCCTTTTGCTTAAATGTGTGTCTCTGTGCACTTACAAGCTTTTCAGTTATTCACGTGTTACCCTAATTCCAGTGCAATTCAGACTTTTTTTTATTCTGA
Organism: Aramus guarauna; assembly: GCA_013400195.1. Taxonomy (NCBI): domain Eukaryota; kingdom Metazoa; phylum Chordata; class Aves; order Gruiformes; family Aramidae; genus Aramus; species Aramus guarauna. The sequence goes on from VXBL01005128.1 coordinate 1,894,560, forward strand.
ACTTGCAGGGAGAATAGTTCATGGCAGTTAGAAAATTCATCTCTAGCTTAATGCAGAATTGGAAATTCATTTGGTAAGCCTAGACCAAATGAAACTTCATGTATTTTTGAGATGAAATTCAACAGCTGAGGATTGATTAAGTCGTATAGTACAAGCTCATTCCATTCCTACCACCCATAGATGAAGTTCTTTGAAGCTGTTGTTTGATGCCATCAGTTCCACTGCAGCACAGTACCGTTGAGGAGATGTTGTGAGCTACTGGGAGAGCTTTCAGAAAACCCAAGTCTGTGTACCAGTTGAATTAGAGTGTATGTTTTTGGTGGTTACACTGTGTCCAGCAATGGCATAGGAGTATGTATTTAATCTAAACCAAAGTCTCTGCATTCTTGTCTCTTAGCTATTTCTAAAAAAGTTGCATATGATGCCTCAGTTTGGGCAGAAGGTATGATGCATGTAGCAGTAGCTGGAAGAGTCTGGACATTGCTAGATCCCACAGAGCCAGCAGGCAACGGAAGAGATCCAGGACTGAGGCAGACAAATTCCTGTTTGAGAATTAGTCCTTTGGGTATTACTGTTTGCATGGAGTTTGAAAGCTATGCCAAGAGCATTGATTTTTGGTGGACTCTGGTGGATGCACAGACTTAGAAAGTGGGGTTGTGTCAAATGTGGCGAGCTCTCATCGGCTGTAATCAATGTCTTGCCTAGCAGTTTGTGACCATAGTTCCTTGCTTTAAATTGGGATTTGGGATTTAGTTAGGTCACCTAAACCTGCAAGAGCCAAGTGTTGTAATGGACTGTGCAGTTCTTGGATTTGGTTGGAAAAGGACCAAAGCTTTTGGCTTTTTTTCCCCTACATACAGTTTGTATTAGCACTTGGATTAGGGTTTGGGAATAAAGGACTTGGAAGAGCGCAGGGGAAAGGAGAGGGGCTGTTTTGCTTATTTTTGTTTGCTTGATGGGTACTACAGAAGCCACAAAATTAGGAGCAGGGCTGATGCCAGCGTTAGTTCATGCCTTATGCTCTCATTTAGTGCAGAGATGAGCAATCTGAAGGTTAAGGTTTGGGTGACTTTGATGTCTATGATTAGGGTCTGAGCACGTAAAGCTGTGAGCGTGCAGCTTACTGCCCGATCCAGCAATGTGAAGAGCCAGGAGGAGGCTCATGTAGAAAGTGCCAAGTTACAGCAGCATTTTTGTTCATGGTGGTAGCCTTCCTGATGTAGGCTTTCTTCACCTCAAGCCACTGTGTGGTAAAATAATAAATAGATGTAATGTTGGAATCTGGAATTCTGACCTGTCTAACGGCAAAGACAAAATGAATAATAGGACTTCAGTTCAGTTGTGAGAGACTCTAGAGGTTTAAGAAGTTTCTTATTTGCCATGCTCTGTCCAAATTGCAAGTATTTTTCTTGATATTTTGCTATTTCAACAGAAACACACTAAGGATTTTGTGGTGATGGCAGGTGCTGACAAAAATCAGTATCCTACTGAGAATGCTTTGAATCTAAGGTTACAGATAGAGAGAAACAGTAAATCGATCACTTACGCTCTCCACGATTCACATAAATTACAGATAATAAATACTTCTTCCCAAAGAAGACTTGTGCTCTGACACTATCACAGAGCAAAACTTCAGTCAGCTATTGTAAATACAGCGTGGGAAGGTGCTATATGTGTGTGTTGTGTTACACAGCGTGAACTTGATTAGCCAGCTTTAGCCACAAGTGAGTACTATGATTTTCAGGAGGGGCAAAATGCCACTTAATTTTGTACAGCCACGGCATTAATTGTGTCTGACAGATATTTCTTTGCTCATCTTAAAGAAAACCAGTAAAAGTAGATGAAATTTCATTAGAAGAATTCCAGTCAATGACGATAAACAGAAGAATTCCAGTCAATGACTGGAGGAACTAAGGAAGTAAGAAAACCTTGGTTTTCTTTAACTTACCCTTCTTTCTTCCTGAAAGCTGTATGCAAGGACCTATACTTCATAATCGTGTGCTAAGAACTAGCTAAAACATAGTCAAATATATTGAGAAGAACACACTTATTTGTACTGGTGTATTAATGCTTTTTAAATGCGACTCTTTGTTTCCAGGCCTTTTTGCAGATGTGCAATCTGCCAATCCGGGTGGTTTGCAGGGCAAATGCTGAGTACATGTCCCCATCTGGTAAGTGTGGCCTTCATTTAGATTACTGCGTTATACCTCCATTTTGATACCATGGCAACTGCGCCTTGTCTTGCTGATAACAGTCGGTCAGTGCTACTGTGTGTGGGTTGCCTTCCCCCCTCCTCTCCAGTGCAGTTTCTCCTCTGTAAACAATTAAACAGTAAGATGCGAAGTAACATTGGCACGATGTGTAACCACGACTGCAGTACCTACATACAGTGTTCAGACAGTTCATATGTCTGGCGGAAATCTTCTGTAAACTGCCTGAGAGTTGTGTCTTGAAGCAGAAAGACTTACGTTTCCAAAAGTGGCTTTATGCCACATCCAGGGAATATTCCTGTGAATGCTGTTATGTTTTCCATTGCTGGGCTGAGACAACCCTGGCGGAGTATCTTTTGTTACCCTGCCTGGAAGATGATTGCCAGGATGTTGATACAGGAGAAGATTGAAGGGTGCATTGTCACTGTAAGGGTGACAGGTGATCTTAAATTTTCCTCGGATCCATGAGACTGTCTGGAAAAAAGTCCAAACCCACCAATAATAAACTAAGTATTGGAAGGGTACAGAGTCTGCCTTCTGCTGGAGGTGACTGGTTGCCCAAAAACCTCCAGAGGCTGGCTCCAGAAGGTCGTCTAAAAATCAGAAAGAATTGCTGCATGCAGGGCATAAAAGTCTGGTAATCCTTGCACTCCTCAGATTTTTGTTGTGTGAGAAGATACTTATCTACCGATTACTTGGCTTTGGCTGATGCCTGCCACATGGAAGTGCTTGTGAGTATGTCTGCCAACTGTATGGACTCTGCTGCTGCTACTGATATATTGGTCAAAGCAGCTGGAATTATGCTATTAATAAAAAAACAAACAAACAAAAACCAACAAAAAGAACCAGTTGCTGGGCAGCAGAGAAAATACAGCAAAAAATGGAGGTATATAAATTATTCATTCATAGTAAGTAAAAGTAGCTTTGAAATACTGAATCCATGCACAGAGGAGCATCTTGCACACCCAGGAGTAGGGCTGGTGACAGTTGCATACTCTCTCTTGTCTGCCACCCGCATGCTGTGTCCATACTTTCTGGCATTTGATGTGATAATGTGGATCTGAACCCTTCTTTCCTTCTGCTGAAAACAAGGAGCACAAGAGGAAAAATGATACTGCTTCAATTTTAAGTATAGGTGGAAATACACATGTTCTTTTTGCCCTTACTCCTGGAGTTCTTGTTATTTTTATTTACTTTCCCCATTTCCTTTCTGTATAATATTATGATCGTTTAATGATAATTCAGAGAAGATTTTCATTTGCTCCCTTCTCCCTCCCCAGCTCCCCCTGTCTCAGAGCAGCAGCAGACATTGTTTTGGGGGGATGGTTATTTATCTCATAGTCATCATAATGACGAAACCTGTTCTGAGGGAGTCAAAAGCGGAATACCAAAGGATTGTCTTGGTGCGTGAAGTACAGTCTGACTGAAACCGCTGAATTCTGGGGCTGCATCTCCTGCAACCTGCAGCGTATGGATGCAGATGAAGCCTTTGTTGGTGTGATGCACTTCATTTATTACTGTTAGGGTGATCAAGCCAGTGAGAAGTGAATCTCGTGATAAAATATATGACAGAATCTGGTGTTAGCATCAACTGTGTTTGAGCTAGGCTGAACAGTAGGTTTTTGTGTTTCAGTGAAAATGGTGAATGTATTGCTAGTAAGATATTTGGAGTTGGGCAGGTATGATCTTGCTCTTTGGGCTATCGAGAGCAGAGTTTGCCCACTGCAAGAGGCGGGAGTGCTGTGCCCCCCTGCACTGGGCCAGCTCGTTTACTGCCTTTGGGCATGAGGATGTGCTCAGTAATACAAAACATCCAGCATTTATCTCCATTTGATGGATGTTTTCAGTCATGTAAGTAATCTTGAAGGATTCAGTCTTAAATTTGAGGTTGATGTTTGTCAGTTGCTTTTGGATGAAGATTTTCAGAATGACCAGTGTGGTTAGGGTGGATTGGAGCAGGAGCCCTCAGCTTCCCATGTTGAGAGCAAGGAAGAAGGGGTATAAGGCAACTTCTGTCATTCTTTGTGGCTTGCTGTGTGTAACAGGGCTTCCTCTTGTATCTCTGCCTGCCTTAAAGCTTTGTCTCAGTTCTGCATGTAAGGAAAGTGACCAAGCAGAGAAAGCAGTGCGTATGGACTCGGGAGCCCTTCACACCCCCACAAGTTCCACCAGTGTCACAGTCATTTCCCAGTTTCCTTTTGAGGACTGGCCATTATTGGCCCTGCTCCGTGCTGGTCCCTCAGGGCTCACCTTCATAGACTGAATGTCGAGCTTTAGTAGTATTAAGCTTTAACCCCATTTTGCTTCCATGATGATGAAGCAGCTCCTTCCCCCTGCCAGCCCCCCAGATCCTGAAGCTGTGGGTCTCATACTGAGAACCTGTTCCTGCACCCAGGACCACGGGGGCTCGAAAATGCCAGCTCGCGACTAGAGGGGTGCCGAGTGGGGCAGCCAGCAGGAGCTGGCTGGCCCTGTTGTTGGAACTGTGAAGGACCGGAGGAATGAGAGCCAAGACCCTGCCTTGCTGAGTGTGCGTTTGCCCTTCCCCCTGCTTGCTTTTCTGGGCACAGGGCCACATCTCCCATCGTCCTTTCAGCAGCCCTTTCCCCGTGGGTTAGAAGGGAGGGTGGGAATGCGTTGTGGCGTAAAACTAGGCAAGGGCTCTGTCTGCTTTCCTGGGATTTCCCAGCTGTACTTCAGAGAAACATTGAATTAAGTCTTTCCAGCAAAGCAAAATCCATTATTAAAATACAATACATTTGAAATACACAATTGCAAGTATTGCATGTAGAAGAGGTTCAGGAGGAGGAAGATGTTTCTCAGTACAAACATTTGGTGAGCGAGCTGTGTATGTTACCTGTGCTCATTTGAAAAAAGCCACTGATGTTCAGGTGTACCTGCAATATCTAATTGCTTTGAAAATTGGAAATTATTATTTACCTGTATGAAAATCTCTTACTAAAATACATTTCTCATTTTGCAGGCAAAGTACCCTTTATTCATGTGGGAAATCAAGTAGTATCTGAACTTGGGCCCATAGTCCAGTTTGTAAAAGCCAAGGTAATAGTAGGACATTGTTTTCATAATTACATAATTAGCATGTTAATCCTGCTTAGCACTGTGTTGATTTGGTGTGCTCTTCTGGAATGTCACTTAATTTGTTAAAGCAATGTAGAAATCTAGTTCCATTTTAAAAGAAAGATATTTTGGAATAGGAGTTTGTTGAGGTGGAAATGTTTTTCTTTGACATTTACTCAAATTCTGGAAGTAAATTCTGTGTAGGATAGCTGCAGACCAGTGCCAGGTTCTGAGACTGTTTTTCTACGTGCCCTGTCTCTGGGTCTCAGAGCTCTGAAACCCAGAACTGACTGGTTTAAATCTTGAAGTCTCAGATAATGTTTAAATTTGCCTTTGCTCCCTCCATCCCCAATTTTCAAAAACATTATTTTTTGATTCAGCAGTTGATAAAGTTGTCTCACAGATGTAAATTTGTGTTTACTTCTTGCCACAGAGATACACTAACCAGGATGCTGTGTACTCAAACTGTGTTCACCAATAACTGATAATAATCTGTATTCCTTGTGGATTAGCTATTTTACATAATGATGATTTTTTTTAATTCTAAAGGACATTGTATGTAAAAATTGCACGTGTAATTTGTTATTGAACTATGTAAGAGATTAGGAGCTGAGCTAAAGCTCATTGACTTTAGAGGTTCTTGGGTCAGGCATTGCTGAATATCCTTTCTTACATGTGTCTCTTTTTTCCCTCCCCCTTTTTTTTTTCTTTTTTTTTCTTTTCCTTTCCCCATTAGGGCCATTCTCTCAGTGATGGGTTGGATGAAGTCCAAAAAGCTGAGATGAAAGCCTACATGGAATTAGTCAATAATATGCTTTTGACAGCAGAGGTACCGCAGACCATTGTAACTCTACACACCTACATAAGTGACTAGAGGCAAGAAAGCTTCAGGATTTGTCCCTATATTGGACATACTGCTTGTTCATAGGTTAGGTCACCAACTTTTGAGGTGAAGGGAGGCAGGAATAAATTCTCTGTACTCTATGGATAGCTTGCTGAAATGTTCCTGTAGATACAGGCAACAGGTATGGTTCCCCGACCTACCTGAAGTGTGTCATGTAGCTGTAGAAGTGACCAATTGCCACTGACGGAAAATGCCAGCGGCTCCTGAGGTCCTACCCCACCCCAGAGCTGGCCAGGCACCCTGCTGTCACCTTCTGCAGCGTGCGTGCTCATGTGCCTGGTGGGAGGCTGGGATCCTGTGGTTCGTGTCTGTGGCCAGTTAACGTGACACAACCCCGGCCCAGGAACGGTGTTGGAAATGCTGGCAAGCCCTCGGCTGAGGGCTGGCGACCCGTGCAGTGTGCATCTTCGGTCCCAGCTTGGCCCTCGTGCTGGCAAAGTAAGGACTAGCCACTGGGCTTTTGCCTTCCGGTTTTAATTTCTTTTCTACAGTCAGAGGTGTTAAGAGAAGGAATGAAATAGAAATTTAATCTAATATAGAAAAGAAAATTCTACTGGTGAGAAATGATTGTCTCTGTATTCTCCTTTATTAGGAAGTTTTAGTAACTGTTCTTTCTGTTCCTAGCTCTATCTCCAGTGGTGTGATGATGTTACAGTAGAGGAGGTGAGTGGTTCTGCAGCATTTATCTTAATTAAAATTTAATGAGAAAACACTTTTGCTCACAATTGCAAGTCCCTACTCATAAATGAAACATTGAGGTTTATACCATTAATGATACAGTCTTTTCACTTTAATTTCGCTTGCATATACATTTTAGGGAAGTTGTGTCATTACTGGAGGTAGCTGACTGCAAAATAGATGGCGGGTTTTGTATGTGTTTCTGAAGTAATAGTTTTAAATGGTTATATATTGCACAAACTATAAATTCTGTGCAAATAATTACAGTGTATCGCACAACTTGCTGTCTCTTTTACAGCTCCCTTTCTGATAGAAATGTGTGAATATTAGCTATTTTGTGCATAGAAGTATCTGTATTTTCTTATAACACGGAACCTTTCTGTTTCTAAACAAAGATTACTCACCCGAGGTATGGCTCCCCTTACCCGTGGCCTCTTAACCGCATTTTGTCCTATCAGAAGCAGTGGGAGGTAAGGCGAAAGATGAAAGCCATTGGATGGGCTGGCAAGACACTTGAACAGGTCAGTATGATAAGTGAAGCTTATTTCTTTACCTTTTTTCCCTTTATTATTATTATTATTATTATTTTTTAATTTAAGGGCTTTGGAGAGTAACACTTCCTTGAAACAGATGTAGTAAAAAATATATTCTGTACTTAAAACGTTATCTTGAGTCAGGTATTTGCCTTCAGCAGCAATACATCTTAAATTACGTGGAAGCCGATGGAGTGGGAGGAAGGATGTTTTACCATGAGTGTACATCTCTGGTGATGTTAGCTTAGGCCATAGTCCTGCAAATAGGTTGTAAGTTACAGCCCCCACCTCCTGCACAGCATTAATAGGCAAGCTTTGCGGGGCTGTGGCTTCCCCTGTCAGAGGTCTTTAAAAAAAAAAAAAAAAAAAAAAAAGGAATTTTTGGGGGGAAAGAAAGTTGGTAACA
>VXBL01005128.1:1902386-1945389 GCA_013400195.1 Aramus guarauna
GTAAGTTAGTAACTTTAATTAAGCTAAGCTGTAAATGTTATGGGAAGCACTTAATCAGAATTGCTTTACATCCAATGTTAGATTAAGTAACACTTAGCTCCCTGCCTGCTGTGTAGGTTTGACTTTAACAGCTTCTGATGTTCCAACATTGTATGTTCCTTGTTCCCACTGTCAGTGCAAATACAGTAAGGAGGTTTTTTTTTGCAATGCTGATTATTTTTTGCAATGCTGGTATTTTCTGACAATACAGAGCTTTTATCTCTTGTGTGGTTTGATAGGTGCTGGAAGATGTAGATCAGTGTTGTCAGGCTCTCTCCCAGAGATTAGGAACACAGCCATATTTCTTCAATAAGCAGTAAGTTATTCTTTACTGAAATATTATGTCTAGAAATGTGAGATATAGATATACATCCACATATATATATATGGAAAACTGTTTTATTTTAATGCTACATAATTAATTGAGGAAATACAAATGTGTGACTGGAATATAAACATGAAATTTCATAAATAAGTAATTAAAAGGTCTTAAAAGGAAAGTTGTTTTTTTTTTTTTTCTATTTATGATTTAGTTTTACTCCTGTTTGTCTTCTCTACAAAGTCTTCCATAACTTATGTAGGCTACAAATACACACCTTTATACAGTTAGTTTCTTATTAAAAATGATACATTTAAAGCTTTACTTGTATTTCTTGGGTAACCTTCTCTACTGGGTACAGGGAAGTGCATGTAGGTCACGTCGTCCTGACCAGGACCGCTTCTCTTGCCCGGCCTAACACTGGGGGCAGCTCTGAATTAGTGTGAGGGTGCCTGTGAGTTGTAAGACCTGGGGCAGAAGCTTGCCTTGCATCAACAAAGGATCAGTTGGAAAGTGAAAACTAAGATCCACATTCCCAAGGGAGAAAAAAAGAACAACCTGGCCTTCATGGGATGTCCTCTGCTTTCACCTGTTTCTTCCAACTGCAAACCATGTTTTTTTTTCTTTTTTGTTTCTCTCCAATCATTCAATATTTTTTAAATGTTACGGATTTAAACAACATCACATTAGCTCCCTCTTGTCTGCTGTACACAGACCAGACTAGAAATGCTCAGGTCTGAACTACAGTTAATTACATTTGGACGGGGAGATGTCTTCAAATGGCAGCATATGGTCTTGGTTACTTTTCTGTATGTGTCTTTGCTCCTTAATCTTTTCCAAGTTGAGACTAGGTGGGTAGTGTGAATTGAGTGGATACATAAGTAAGCTTTATAGAAGACAAGTTTGAATTGCATCTTCTCAAATCATTCTTAAAACATAGTCTCTCCTAAATTTTCTTTCTCTATTTGTAAAGAACTGTAGTTTGGGGATTTTGTTTTATGTTACCAGGCTCTCTTGGTACAGTTTCAACCTTTAAGCTTTTTAGCTGTCTGAAATATTAGTAAGAAAGTGTGTGTTCTTAGTAGGTATTTTTCAGTCTGTTACTTCTGGGAGTCTGTAGGAGGTAAATAAGAAAAGCAGCCTGTTGCTGACAGATTTAAGTTTATTACACAAGGGTCCACATCTCCGCTGGAGAGTTCTTAGTGATCCACAAATAGAAAACCCTCATGCTGCTTACCTTGAATACTAGTAAAGGAGGACTCTTAAGTTATTAATATATTTGAAAAAAATTATTTGTACATGGGCTACTTGCATACAGAGGTCCAAGATGACAATTCAGAAGGCTTGTACCTACAATAAGGTGGGACTGAAAACATTCAATAGACCACTGTTTCCCAAAATACCTGTTTTCTTCTGTGTAGTCACCTTTCAAAAAAGAGATGTTTCCAGGTGCTGTCACCCCGGAGCTCCTTTTCTTATTGGTTGAATAGCTCCTGACTATTGAAAAGGACAAAAAAGGAATAGGAGGTTTATGCCTTTTTTCCCCTTCCTCCTCTTTTATTTTTTTTAATTTTTATTTGTGACATAGTAGCTGTTGTGGTTTTGGTTTGGGTTTTTTTTTTTTAATATACATCTGCAGAGGAAAAAGAAAAATCACCAAAAGACCTGATAAGCATTTGCTTACACAACTAAAAGGTGGAGCATGGTTTGATATTGGATCAGTAACTCTGCCCCTTCTGAGAAGTGTTATTTCCACATTTCCAAGCTACCAAAAGTAAGAAAGGTGCCACACTGAGAACTAGCAGTATGCTTATATATACCGTATACATGGTTTTCATGCATTTGGTAAGTTCAGCGTTACCTGATTTCTTCCCAATTCTTAGATTGCGTGGCTATCTTAAAAGACACTCAGAACAGCAGGTTTTTTTCTTGATCAGGACTAGACTTACAAAATACTTGTCCTTTTTTCTGTTTGTTTTTACAGACCAACTGAATTAGATGCTCTGGTATTTGGACATCTGTTCACAATCCTTACTACTCAACTAATCACCGATGAACTCTCTGAAAAAGTGAAGAACTACAGTAATCTCACAGCCTTTTGTCGGCGAATAGAGCAGCAGTACTTTGAGGGTCACGATAAAGACAGCTCTGCATCTGTCACAGCCCGGTCTGCTAAGAGGTCCTTACTGAGATAAGCGTGGTGGTTGGAGCAGATTTTGCATTTCAGTTTGGGGTTTTGTTGTTTGATGAATTGATTCTGAGAATGGAAATGCCTGTTAGCTTTTTGAAGCTGCCAAATCATTCTGGAGAAAAATAAATACATCTCTAAATGCAGTTTTTGTGTTGTAGCATATACTGTGCACATTTAACCTGAAATGACTGTGTGGGCACTTCCATTTCAATAGCCTGTATGCCACTTACTCTAAAGTGACCTTGTAAAAATACTGTATCTGAATTAAAAAAAATAAAATCCTTTAAAAAGTTTCTCTCTGATCTTTCTAAATGCCTTTATTGCTAAGTTTTATGTCTATGTAATTAATGTCTGTGTAGGTAATGAGCGGGATCCTGTTGACAGGACACCTGGAAGACAGTTGTGTGGTAAACTAGTTAGAATTACTAAGCTGGGAATGAAAGGACTCATTAGAGATCTTAAGTTTGCCTGCCTCAGCCAAAATTCATTCAGGAATTGGGTGACAAAAATGCCTCGGAGCTCTGCAGCACACAAGTGGTGTGATTTTATTTAGTTGGTTCTCATTTTGTGTCAAAGTAGCTCCTGGCTGTCATTACTTCTTCCTATGTGTGTCCTGCCTCTGCTTTTATTTCTTGTTCACCTTTGGTTTTTGAATTTACTTTTTATTTTTTCTTCCTGTGATTTCCTACTTTTAATCCTCAGCTTGTCTAGGTAAGTGTCTGTCTCACCTTTTCCACTGCTAGTATGTTAACGTTGCTTTGGAACTTTGACATACTTGCTGGAGTGGTTCTTGTAGCAAAAGGACGTGGTATGAGCCTGTGGCTGGCACGCCTTGGTCCTTCTGCATCTGTATTGTCCTGTGGTGCAGGGAGGCACAGTAACACAGCAGTAAACAAATACCATTGTGGTGCTCCAAAAATCTTGGCAGTGTGGAACTTTTCAGGAGAGAGTTCCTATGAGTAGTATTGCATTGAACACATTAAATTGCACCATACTGTTCTCCTTTGCCAGTTTTAGAACTTTTACAAAGTGCCAACAGCCCCAGGAATGTGCAAAACCAGTCCTCATGTGCTTGGGAAGTCCTGGGCACAACTGGGAACCAGCTCAGGCTGTTTGGCTAGTTGCAGCCATTGTGTTTTCTTACTATAAAATACACTCTTTTCACTATACTCCACGGTGTCAAAATACTTAATGGCTGGAACTGGTTATGCCGTGGTCATGAGATTTTTGGCTGCCATTTCCATCTCTCTCAAAAACTGAGCAGAAGGCAGCTATGTACCTTGGCCGAGCTGGGCCTCTCTTGCCTCTGTGGCTCATGAACCACTGCTGCTTACTCATTACCTGCGGGGCACCAGTGTGTCAGCTCGACTGGAAAACAGCCGAATTCTTACTGCCTGCTTTTTGATACCTGAGTCCTACTGGAGTCAAACTGACAGAAGTATCAATTCATAAGAGGGTCTTGGCCTTTTGTCAAATCACTCTTGCCAGGAGAGGAATACTGCTCGTCCTGCATTTCAGTCTTAACATTTCACACGTGTGTGTTGAGTAACTGCCTTTTCCAACTGAACCCCGTCCACTCTTGACTACTTAGTGATGGTTTCTGCTATCAAAGTAGTCAGCTGAGAATCCAGATATTTCATTTGACCCTCCTTTTCTGCATTAATGCAGCTTCTGGAAAGTCTGCAAAAGACTTTGTGCGGTTTTTCTTAGTTTGGAGAGAATATTATGTTATACACTACTTTGAAAAACACTTAACAGTCTCTAAAGCTAGCAGTGCCACCGCAATGGGGAAATCCTGTGTGAAAACTGAAGTATCTTAATCCAGAGCAATTAAACTTTCCTTTTACCTCCTGCTACTTACAGAGCACCATTCATGAGTGAAGATTTTAACCTAGCTTCTGTGGTTTTGGCAGTGCCTCTGTTACCAGCAGACTGAACTACAGGAGTAATTTACTTAATGGCTTTCCAAACCCAACCTCTGCACAGGCATTAACTTATATGCAGTCTGAAAAAGTGCAAGTAGGCATGTATGCATGCCGCCTCTTTCAAGGCTGCAGTGCCCATTAGCCAACTTGTAACCAAATTTTAGAAATTGCTTTGAAACAGCATTGAATTAAACCATATTTTTAGATTTTTTTGCAAGGTTTTCATGAGGCAGAGCAAGCACTGGTAATAGAACACTTTGAATGCAGAACAGATAGTTACTGCAAATGTTGTGTGGTAACATACAGCAAGCTTTATAACTTCAGAGGATGAAAAACCCCACTGAGGTAGCCATATGCATTAACCCACTTTGAATGTCTCCCTCTAGAAAATATACACAAATGCCGTGGAAGTTGTTGGGCAGAAGATACTGATCTCTTACAAACAAAGTTTGTGTAAATCCACCTGAGCTGCTCAGACTGCACTTAATGATACAGAGACAGGCAAATTACACAGAGTTTTCAATACTGAAGTGAGAGGACAAGCAGAGACTGAGCTCTGGAAGCTAAACTGAATCATTTCTGAAAGTTTAACCACCCCTTGTTCCTTGTGTGACTCAATTAGTAAAACAAAATTTAAATGGGAAAAAGCATCCTATACCTTCCTTGACTGAAGAGCGTACTTTCTATATGGCATTTGCCACAGGGCTGGTTTGTAGTTCAGGCTGCACCTCATTCTAGGCGACATCTAAACTTAAAACTACAAGGTTTTCTACCAGTGCTGAAAATAGCTAATACAATCCTAGGCAAAGGACATACTTTGTGCCTCATAAATACAAGAAACCATTATGCTGCTTTTAAATGACATTGTTAGCATGACTAGTGCTACAGAGCAGACCGAGCTGAGCACTGAGGACCAAGGCTTGTAAGCCATGCTTTAACTCTGGGAAGCTGCAGTCCTATAAAGGATGCTGATTGCGCCTGAAATGCACAGCTCAAGAAAAAAAAATAAATAAACAAACCAGAAAATTTGAAACAAGACCAGCAATAAAACCAGTTAAGGGTGGAAGAATCAACCCCAGTCCCAACCCAATAACCTTTCTAGCAAGGGAGTTGAGCAAGTCATCCAACCCACCTTATCCAAGGCCAAGGAAAGAGGAATTCCGATTACTCTGAGCAGCCCTCTTGTAGAAAAGGCTATGCAAGTGCATTCTGTGAGGATTTTACTCTGGGGTTTTGTGTTTTTCTAGATCTCCCATGACTGAAATACAACTGCTGCACCAGAGGCAGGAATCAGGCCAGGAAGGCCCATGGTCTGTCTCATGTAGCAGCAGAGTGTGAGTGACGATTTTCTTTCCTAGCTTCTCAAGCACAAAAATCCCAAGGTCCCAGAGGCTATTGTGGGTGAAGAAAGCAGACAGCTGGAACTTCTTAAGTTTCTCAAAATTAAGATAAAAATTAGATTTCTAAGAGAAAGAATGTCAGGAGCAGCTGCTCCATGGCTTAACATACATCCTCTGAACATGCCTCTCAGGGAACTGCAGGGGTCACTCAACCGAACAGTACCCAAAGTCACGAAAGCACTCAGAACCACAAGTGAACAGACACTACCGAGTCTGAGCAATGTATAAATCACTTCCCTATGGTTGTTTGCTTTGCATAGTCTTTTTGTTCCACAAATTAATAGCTTCATGTGGAGATGCTCAAGCTAAATGCTAGCTGGAAAGTAGCAGATGCTTTCCTTGCCTGATGGAGCTAAAACAATTGGGAAAGTCCTGGTGAAAACAGGACTCTTCCATTCCCAAGATGCTTTTTTGGGGTTGTGGAAGGGACTAATCTTGCTCAGCACAGACCCCACTCAACACAGTTACCTGCTCATGTCCTTGCTGGATTCTGGTGTCTGCTCTGATCAGAAACACTTGGTGCCAGTTCCAGATGCTGCAAAGGTCTCCTTTGCCTGCCCAGCACAGCACTGTATGCACAGCAAAACTGTGGATCCCGTGTACCCTGCACCACCGCACACACAGCATGGAAAATAGAGCAACTGCCCTGCTCCACCACAGGCTGTGGCAAACCACCTTGTGATTTGACAGTAGCCAGCACTTCAGCCACAGGCTAATTTATTCTATTGGATCATTGTTTCCAGCTGACAGCCCTTCCTGAGCTCCTGGTTTTCCTGTCCCTCCCTGAAGCAAGCTCTCCTTGACTGGGAGTCTGATGCTACATTTTATGCTGTTCTGATGAGATTTCAAGACAGACATTATGTCAAGGTGGTAGCAGCTTTTGCTAGAATCTATCACTCTTCACATACCAGTTAGTAAAAATTATAGTATTGAGTGGTGTTAATGAGATATTCATCTGCTATTTTCTCTGCCTTTTATTTTATTTCTCCTCCTCCTCCCTAAGGAAAGCAAAATAACCTGGCAATCTCCTGCTTCTCAAATGTACTTAAAGTTCAGCATTGTGGAAAAAAAGAGCCTAGCACAGTCCTGCACATGGAGAATGCTGCTGAGATGCACTTAATGATGCCTCTTAGGATCAGCTGTGCTGCTAGAAAACGCTTCATTTCCTGTGGCTTGCTTTCTTTACAAGCAGAGCGCAGCTCCAATGGCTCTCACAACAATTAGCACCCACTTGTTCTGCAGGTTTAAAGTTTTTTGCATTAGTCAGGTTGAGAAATTCATGGTATTAATCATCACTGAAGTTGTTATTTATCACCTGCTGGGTGAGAAATAATAATTTTGGCACTACTGGGGCAACAGGCCAGAAGTACCAAATTAAGTAAAACATCTAAACACTAGCAAGGATCATTTCTCTGATTAATGAATTGTTACAAAGAAAAAGTGCTACTCGTTATCTGATCTTAGGATAAAAGTAGGAGTTGGAAGTAGAAAGCATTAGCAAAGTCAGGCTATACCCTGATGTAGTTTGAAACTTCCCTAGCTGATCTCTCTTTTGTCATTCAGTAACTGCTAACGCGCTCATCTGCATCACAGGTTTGCAATATTTGGCTCGCATCCCCATCGCCAACTTTGTAAAAAAAGTAGCATTTGTCAGGGAGCTCAAGGCCTATTGTGCAAGTGCCTGGAAAGAAACATTGAAATGACTTTAACCTTCCAGGACTTGTCTAGACTGGAAGGTTTTGCCATAGGAACAGTTACAAGAGTGGCAAAACACCATTGTGTGAAGGCAGGAAATAAAACCAGCGGCATCAACAGAATGAAGTTTACACCCAGGGAACTGTATCCATACTGGGGCCATTAGTCACCTATGGGATTAAAAGAGCCCACAAATTCCAGCTGCCCGATCAGAAGTATTACACACATAAATACAAAAAGCACTGGCCTATACAGAAGTGTAGGGTCTGTGCGTTGAGCTGGGGTCTGTGTGTGCTGTTAGAACCCTAAGCCATGAAGTCGCTGTGCCACACCATGTCCTCTCCCTGCAAGACCATTGCAAGGAGCTGAGGAGCTGACCACAGCAATGCCCACAGAAACACTATTTTCTGGATTCATAAATAAGATATAAAAACTGACTGTTAGCCTTGACGATGGTTGAAGAACTCAGCCCAGGAGAGAAGCACCACCACTGAAAGCAAGCAGAAACCTTGGGTGCAATTTTGTTTTATTGTCGAGGCTTTAAAAAAAAAAAAAAANAGGAGGATTTAAAAAAAAAAAAAAAAAAAAAAAAAAAAGAAGAAGAAAAGAAAAGTAAGAGTTTGAGAGACCCTTTCTGGCTCCAGCTAATTCATTTGCTGGAAAGCAGGCACAGGCTTTTTCCATAGAGAGCATCTATGATGCCTCCTAGCCAAAAACTATATAGCTGAGATTACTGACTATCTCCATGATCTCTTTCATTTGCAGCTTTAAATCTGTGTTGTGGCATGTTTAAGGAACCAGTTGATGGAGATCAGTGGTTTGGGGGCATTATAGGAAGGGTTCATTTTTATCTACTTAAATAAACTTCTCTCCAGCACATTTAGTTGTAGGTTATAAGGCTTTGTAGAAGGCAGGTAGGTTTCTGCATGTGTGTGTGTAAAGATCACAGACCTGACTGTGACTCATGTATTACATGCAAGCGAGAGTGCAAAAGTCTTGCTGTTATGCCAAAGCACACTTGTAGCAAAGCCTAAAAACACTGCTGTGCAAAACGCTGCCCGTCGTCTGATGGAAATGCTTTTGACACACATAGGACAGCTCCTGCAGTCCCATTTTTATGGCGGCGCTTTCATTTGGTTCAGTGCATCTTCCTGGGGTCCGTCCTGCTGCTCCTTCTACCTGACAACCTTTCATGGTCCTCCTGCCTTTGCTGCCGCTTCAGGGTCTTCCTGCACAGGGAAAAGGAAGGGGCTCACCCTTAGGAAAGTTTCTCACGCCTCTGGACTGCATTCCTCCTTCTGCTGTGAAAGAGATTCCTCGTGCCAGTAAAATCACCTTAGCACGAACAGGGAAACCAGCATGCTTGCTAGGATTTGTTCAGGCAGAGAGAAGCATCCTGCAAGCCTACCACCTTCTGCTCCCTGTATCTAGAGTCCAAGTGCTACTGCCACAGGAAACACCTTGTGTTTTCACATACTATGATGCCTAAAATCTGCTTTTCTAACTCACTAATCACAAACAATTCCAATACCAAGGTAACTGGTGTTATTTTTTTTAAAGTTTGACCAAATTCAACATTGGAAAAATGGAGAGTAATATTAAAACTCATTTGGATAATGCAGTTCTCTCAAATTTCTTTGGCATTTTTGTATTATAACAACAAAAAATTATCAATGTAGTCATAAACTGTGATTTACTGAGAAGTAGGCTGGGAAAAGCTTGGAAGGGCAGGGAGCAGGTTCCTCACTCCTGAGGGGGTTAAAAGTGCAAAACGCTTAAATGAGGCTTCCAAAAGAAGAAAAACTGGTAGTAATAAGAGAATGGAGTTCCCTTTCAATCCTTAAATCAGCTCAGTGAGTTTCTCAGTATATTGTCCTCCTACCGCAGTGAACTGGAGCCATCTCTTGTACTGAAGCCAACAGAAGTTGTTTGATGCATCCCATTTGAAACGTCACCGCTCTACAATCAAATGAGTGATTTCTAGCCAAAGATTACGGAATACTTGGTAAATGTAGCCAAGTGGATGAGTCAGACAGAAAAACCTGCCTGACAGAAGAGTAAGTCAAACCACAGCAGTTGCAAGTAATTTGTCCCAAATGTGAGCTGGGCAAAATTTAGAGCGGGAGGCTGGAGGCTGGTTTCCCAGCTCCATGCTCCAACCACTGCACCGCATTCTTTGCTGCTTTTTTAACCACAACGGCCTCTGAAAATCACCCTTCAAAGGCGTTTCTTGGTAGTAATAAATGAACCATCAACACCTAAACAAAGAACCCAGCAGTTGAGATGATGCAACTTAACAAATAGAAATGACTAAGATTGCCTTGTCCTCTGCTTATTTCCAAAAGAATAAAGCCCAGGTCATTTATAATGCCTTCCCCCTTCCCCTCTCCTTTACAGCCTCTTGGGAGTCACCCAGGAGACAGCACCACTTTCCTCTGCTTCCCCATCTTTAAAATATATTCATTCCAGTTTTCAAATTGCTATTTTGTAGTGCTAAATTTCTACCCACACTAATTTCTCCAGGTCAGAATCTGACCCTGATTTGAACAAAATCTGGAGTCAAATATTCACACCAGAATGCTTTTGCCTTGCTGCATGTCAGATGCCATCTCCCTGCAAATGTTTCACACACCTTGGAGTGCAGCTTGTGGAACTGATGAGGTGAAGAGCACTGCAGAGCAGCTCTGTGCTGGTAATCACAGGACTGAAGAAACACATACATCATCTGCCACATAGGTTGGCATTTCAAGTAAAAAACCTTCACAATGTGTAAGATGTTGGACAAATGATGGCCATATGCATGTTTGTCTCTGTGCAGATGTCTTTGCATTCTCAGCTAGGAAAAAGCTGAGGTAGGCTTTTTTTCTCCGACAGTTTAATATTAGTGACACAGTTTATGTCCTCTGCAAAAACAATAATGGAGGATAAGGTGACATAAATTATTTGCAAATCGTTTGACATATGCAGGGCATTGTCCTTGCAATAATCACCATCAGTCTGTCAGTTTAAGATATGAACCGTGCCACTGCCATTTTATATCATTGTGTTAAGCTTTCACATGTTGTAATTTTACAGATTTGTTCTTTGGAGAACACTGTAACACCAATCAAATTGTATTATATTTAGTCATATGCTGTGCGGAGCATCTCCCTGCAATTAGGGGCGAGGGGGGGGGTGGGGTGGGGGGAGATGAGGAGCAAACAAACAGTCCTAGATAAGAAGCAGCTCCTCAAAACTTAGGATATTTCCTAGATACCATTACTCAACTTTCGTGGTCATTATTCAAGGCAAGAGGAATTATTTAAATTCATGCTAACATCAGTTGCTGGCTGCATGAACAAAGTGAGCACTGGAAAGCACCATACTCACAGATCAATTTAAAATAGCCTTGTCTGGTTTGTTTCTCCATAACAGTCAGGCACAACATTTGATTCTTATGAATAATGTGGGTTTTTCTAAAGTAAATATACTGATTTTTTTCAACTCACAAAAGATTCCTTAAAGACCCAGTGGGTGCCTGTAGTATTAATGCTACTTTTCATAGATATACAGAATGGTTCTGGAAGAGCAATGAACTCAGCATTGTCTTTTTTTTTTTTTTTATTCCAGGCAAATTAATTCCTGTGGTATAGTTTAAAAGAAGACCTAAAGTCACCTGCTTATATTTAGTCTTTTTTTTTCCCTTTTAATTTGAACTGCAGATTACTGTGGTAGTCATTCACAAGTGTATTCTAAGTGTATTCAGTGCCAGATACCTTATCTTAACTATTAGAGAAATGTATTAATGTGTAAGTGTGTCTTAATTGGTAAAGGAGTCAGTAGGAAATACTGTAATGTACATGCTGGAGTATCACATTTCAGTGACTTTTTACTATATTTTGAATAGAGAAACATGATTTGTTTTCCCCTGGGAAAGTTCCCCACATTCAGCTGTCAGCAGAACAGAATCTTTCGGCTTCCAGTGAGCCCTTAAACTAGAAAGATTTATTGCACTTACACCCTTGAAAGAACATATCTTTTTCTTTGAAGGCAGCCATTATCACCATCCCATTTTATATCTTTTCTGATAAGTGCAGGCAGTAAAGCAGATAAACTCCTTGCATACCAATTAAAGACACATGCACACTAAGACACTGTATACTATCAGAGATGCTCAGGGTAATATTCTTCCTAGCACAGTAGATATATCTAAGGAGTTTGACTTTTATTATTCTCAGCTTTACACCTCTGACATTTCTAAAAACATGGAGGAAATTAATGAGTTCTCAGACAAGACTCCATTGTCTAATCTTGCCCCAGTGCTCATGAATTATGGAAAATGACAGATCAGCTGATGACGTACAACAGGCTATTTTAAAACTATGTTTTTTTAAAAAACCTGGCCCATGAAAGGCTCACCACTGAATTTCATGTGGTGACCTGACAAAATATTGGTCTCATGTTAATTGAAACCTTAAATAACTGCCTCGCTTCCTCACATCCAGGATGTTGTGATCATTTTTATGGACAAAAGGTACGAAAGTGAGATCCCCTGAACCTCAGGAAGCCTCTTTATTTATTCTCAGATAGGATGCTGAAGTGAAACTCTAGGCAACCTGCCTTGGATTTTTCTGTTTTGAGATCTCCACAGGCTAAATGAGGGTTCAGTAACATTTTAAGGGTTTTAAGCACAACCTCCTCCACCTACCTAACTGCTTCTTCTTCTAGTGCCTTTTCCCAGGCAGAAAAAGGCCTTTGCTCATCCTGAACAGTGAGACCAAGAGGATTTGTATGAGAAGGCCCTCCCAGCTAAGATTGTTGCAACGACCAGGCTGTAACGACCGAGAGCCATATTAGCAGCTGCAAGCCCAAGGGTTGTTGTCTGACCTGTAATGTCTGACCAGGCAGTAGGAAGCCACACTGCCTACAACGCTTTCAGCTAGGACATGTCCCACACCCTCTCTGTCCCAGTTAGCATGCAAAGTCACTGGTGTAGGAGCCACACTGTTG
The DNA here is from genome assembly GCA_013400195.1 of Aramus guarauna. Classification (NCBI taxonomy): domain Eukaryota; kingdom Metazoa; phylum Chordata; class Aves; order Gruiformes; family Aramidae; genus Aramus; species Aramus guarauna. The sequence goes on from VXBL01005128.1 coordinate 1,914,945, forward strand.
TGTTTCTTTCCAAATAGACACAAGTCCCTGAGCATCACCACAGGCAGAGGATGTCAGCAATGCCAGATTGCTGGGAGGAGTTGTCCAGGCAGCCCCGCCGGGCAGGACGCCCGACCAGCGACCAGCGAGGGGCTGCCCTGCTCTCCTCCCACGCCTGGGACTGCTGAAGCTCTGGGCTGTTCCCCAACCACCGCATGCCCTGCACACTCAGCTCCTTTTTCCTTCTGCGCTCCAATTTAAAATAAATGAGTATATTTACTCGCGACATTATTGTCGGGTGGAAAATTAGCTGTCTGCAATATTATCTGTGAACTTATTTTTACCTCTCCAAGAATCTCACCCAGGGTTTTCCCTGAAGTACAGCGTCTGAGCACATCAATGACTTCCTTGTGCACGGTGGCTGAGATACCAGTTTTCTGTCAGGGTTCCCTTTAGATAAGAAACTATGGAGAGCAATACATCTCATTCAAAACATCTGAAAGAACTGAAGATACAGAAAGCACTAATCAGTAATTAATACAAATAAAAGAAACAATCTTTCATGTAGGTGGTAATAATAACACTCCAGAGTTTGTTCTAATCCATCTTTTTGTCAAATGAAGCACCAGGGAATTTGCCTGCAACAATCAGAGTATTTTCAGAGTCTCTGCTTTGATTTGCAATATGGGGTTTAGTCCTGTGTTAACATAGGACTCAGAATAAATAATCAAAGGGAACGGTTTTAAAACGGATAAGCTAGGCTTTAATATACAGAGAAATTCTGCTATACTTTTATACCTTACAAGTCAATTTTCCAACTTAAGAAGCTTCCTTTTCACTTTATACAGGAATTGCAAAAGCACAACAATATCCCATTGCCCAAACACTGATAGCTCCCTTTCTTCTGTATTAAACCACTGAGAGAAGCTGCAATAAGGTGCTTCTACCTTTCTTCTCCAGAGAAATAGTGTCTTCCAGAACATCAGACAGTACCAAAATCCTTTAAATAGCCCTGTATTCGTTATATTTAGTGACAATTACACAAGTGACTTCCTGACTGCAAATATGATTCATTACTCTGCAGCAGAAGTAATACCTCTAATAGACTATGCATTGAGTTGACCCAAAATAGCTACTGAAGAATAGTTGTTCCTGAATTACTCCATGGATAGATTTTTTTAAATGATTATAACCATATATATGAAGAACAGATTATCTTGCCATGTAATTATTTAGCACTACCCCTAAATCTTTATGTAAACTAAAGTTCAAATGTGGACAACAATAAGCAATATTTAATAAGGCAGTTTTAGGAACAATTTGTCTGGAACTTGCTGGAAGGTTATAAGCCCTATTTTAAATGAAACAATTTGCATTCAATGTTTAGTCACCCTTTAGCACCACTATTACCATCTCACTCATCAAGTTAAAAAAGAAAAAAAAGGAAGAGAAAAAAAGAAATATAAAAGTAATTTTTTTCTTCTGAATAAAGGGAGTAGCAATTGAGTATTTCCAGCCCTGCTAGACCTAAGGATGCAGCTCCAGCTCCCTCCCCACCCTGGAATAATGCAGGCAACCTAACCCCACTGAGGACAGCACTACCCCAGGGCCTGCAAGCCCATCTTTAAGAGGATGATGCTGCCTTGCTATTGATTTTAATGCCTACACAGCGTGAGCATTAGGGTTTCACCACGTACACAAATTAGGAAGCCTGAAAAGATCTCAAAAGAATATCCTGTGTCCACTCCCCTACTGCAGAACCTCACACCATGAAGACAGCCCTCCTTCACGCTATTACTGTCCTAGGAAGGGATTGCTCCCAGGCTTGCACTGAACATCTTCAGGTCATTCTCAGCGTTCAGAGCAGACCTCAGCGCTGCCGTGTGCCACACTGGCTCCATCTCGCTGACACAGGGCTCCTCAGCACAGCCCTTTCCTAAATTCACGGCTGCAGAGCGAGGCAGGCATCAGGGTTGCAGCTGCCAAGCTTGCGTGGGTGCCCCCTGCCAAGGGGATTTCTGACATAGCCAGATCCCTGCCCTTGCTCCCAGGGCAGGCAGAAAGTAAAGACCAGGGGAAAATTGGAGTCTCACCCCCTCCCTCTCCCTGACGCCAACTGCAATTTATCCATGAACTTCACAGAGGCCAAAATTTCATCTGTATTGTTCAGGATTTCTGCAGGCAAAGCAGCCAGGTACGCTCAAGGGGAAACTCAACCCTATCAGCTTTCAAAAGAAGCCACAGAAATACTCCATTGCCTTTACATAGATGATACTAAACACATGTGCAGTAATCTTCTTTCAGCTCCCTTTTTATTCCTTTTCATAGCAGTCGCTCTGTGTAACCTTCCAGACAACAGCTGCTGCCAAAGAGGAAGGCTGAGCCGCCTGAGCCGTGCTCGATACGAAATTATCCAGGTGGGTGCTCTCAGCTCAGCTTTAAAATTTTTATTATTTTTTCAGCTTCCTGTCCAAGTGTTGCGTCTGCTCCCTTGATTAGAGCAACGGCAATTTAAACTAAACCTCACACACCCACAATGGCTGATGCTACTGCTGAAAAACCTCACCGATGAGGACTCAGAGTAATCCCAGTGTCCCAGCTTGCTGTGCCTCTCGCTGGTCTAGCTTGTAAAATGACATTCTACAATGCTGGTATGTAATCTAAAAAGCATCATAAGTAATAATTAAACATTAAATCAGATTAATTCCAGGCTTGTTTGCCCTTGATAATAATACTGTTAATTCTCTAGAGATGTAAGAAAGACAATCATGTGAAAACAAAGCACAAATAAAGTCCATAAAATGCAGAAGAAATATTTCCAATATTAATTTTGTAATATGGAGTATTCATTTTGTAATATGATGGTGACATAAAATATGAAGCAGCAACAAACAGAGGAAAGTTGATGGACTGCCAAAGCTGTTTCTCCTTAAAATGCAGATTGCTCTGGAGCAGTTAAGCTCAGTGCTGAGACGAGACTGCCTACGCAGGCATTTTCAAAGGGCTCTTTCCAGGCCCACACGCCGCTTTCAGCTCTGACATAGGATCAGAATTAAAGCTTGGGAATCACATGAAAACGCAGTCAGACTGAGTGGGACAGCCTCAGAGAGGAAGGCTACGAGAGCTGTATTTGTGGTCTCACGGGGTGTTCCCATGCTCGCTGTCTTCATATCAAAGGTGCTCAGTTCATAGACAGCAATCTGTTGGTGCCAGGCAGCAACGGCCCTGTGATATATGGCCGTTGGCAAAATGAGCCCGTCCGTGGGTTATCACCGGCTCTAATTAAAGGAAGACACAGGCTACCGAGTCGGGGTCCCTTTCATTGAGCTGAGAGGACAGCAATCTCCACAAGAGCCGCAAAGGAAGACAGGTTCATTTGACTGATTGCATGATGTCTGAATTAATGGTCAGGAAAAGAGCTATTATTGTGCCCGTGCTGGTAGGCTGCTTCAGAGAGCTTTTGCTATGCTATCTGCTTGAGTGTGGAAGCAAAAGCAATGCACTCCTCAACACACGACCAGCAAGGCAGGAGCCTGGCTGATGCGGTGAGCCTCTCCTGGATCAATTTTACAAGGCTGAATGTCTGGTACATAATGAATGTTCAATAAGCTCAAATACAAATACTTTGCAAGGAGTAGGCTGTTAGTCAAACCAACGCTGCTCTAACTTTTAAAACAGTTTTTTTGTTTTATTGACAACACAGGCGGCAGAGACAAAGCAAAGCAGGGCACAGTATAAACCACAGCACCAAGCAACTTCGGCTCTTGGTCATCGTCGTGTCCCCTGGTTTCTGGGGCTGGGAAAAATTCACTAATTAAATCCTTGCAGCTAAGCTGGAGCTGCTGTGAGGAAAGGGGTGGGGACTAATTGCTATCAAATAGCAATGGCCCAGCATGTGTTTGACAAGTGGGACAACCTGGTTCAAGTCCTTGGTGCTGGGGAGCACTTTTTTTGGGGCAGGGGCTTAGTTCTTAAGAAAACACTGTTGTGCTATTCTTGCTGCATGTAAGAAATCTGGCTTCTCTCAGGATTTCAGTAACCTTACAAAACTGGAGCAAGTTCCAGAGCTAAAATTAAATTCACAAGCTGTAGCAAGCTTGCAGGCTGTAACAAACTTGCAAGCAACAACCTGCTTCCAACATCACATTTGAATGTAATGCTTACATTTCTAAGCTCTTCAGGATTACAATAGACTTCTAGCTAAGTGGAATTAAGTCCAGACTACAATTTGCTCTACATGGCTCACATCAGCTCTTGCCAGGCAATACTGGATTGAGCCGTAGACATACTGCAGTGTGACCCTCTAATACAAGCGAAACTCATCGGTCTCACCTCGCTCTAAGTGCAGTTTGCTTCTGTGGCAAACTTTTCTGCTTTTGGGAGACCTCCACAGGTAAGTGAAAGTCTCAGAAAAGACAAAACTAAGGCAACAAAAATGACAAGCCAGCCTGGTTTCCAATTTGCTACTGCTCTTTGGGAGCCAGTAGACAATTTGAATATAAATAAATTACAACCTTCCATTAAGCCACCTGGCAGTGATCTCCTTGGGCCTTCGGCTGTAGCTGAGCACGTTGCTTAATACCAGCACCATTATGTTGCCCCTGGAGGTGGTGTGGCACCAGAGCAGGTCATCCAGGGAGGTTGTCAAATCTTTATCCTTAGAAGTTGTGCAACTTGACTATACAAAGCCATGGCTGGCATGATAATGGAGATGGCAATAGTCCTGATGTGGGCAGGAGGCTGGACTAGAGATCCCAGTGGTTGCCTCCTACCAGCAGCTCTGAGGCTGGGACTCTCTGTTGGTCCTTCTTTGCTTCAGCTATCTGGAAATTTAGAAGGCAAACTTCTTAGTCATGAAATTCTCCCTAGGATAGACATGCACTGCCACATTTCTCCAGGAAGAGACACAGCTACTTAGCCAACAACACAAACGCCTCATTGAGGTCTTGTTTTCAGGAATTCAGACAAGAGCCTTTGTAAGTGGATATGTGAGAGCTCATACAGACAAGTACACTGTGGAACTTAATGATATCATATTTCTGTGTGATCAAGATTACCTATATTAAACTGTTAGCAGTCATTTAAATATTTAAATCAGTAGATCATATAAAGAAAAAGGAAAGATAAAGTTTAATCACATAGTTCAGTATCTGTGAAGTGGTATTTTGGTTATTTGTGAGTGGAAAAGCATTTACTTACTCAAATGTTTCTCACTTATAGTCATCATAGGCTTAGGACTCAGTGATTTGTATGGCCAAAAATAATCTGTCTGTGTAACGTGCAACTGCCAAACATTTTGTCAAGCCCGTAGGGATACACCTTGCTGTTATGGATCATTGCAATTGCAGAAATGGTACCTGTGTACATAACTTTAAAGCAATTCTTTGTTTATATTTAAGGGAATGCAAGTAAACTTGACTGAGGTAGTCCTTGGATATCTATTCATACTTGGCAAAACATTAAAAGTACACTTTTTAAATTTTCCTGTGACTTCCATGGAAGTTACTTACACACTTGAAATTAAGCACACGCTATAGCACTCTGCTAGTTGAAGATGACATGTACACACAGTTTTGAGGACTATTTACACAGGATTAAACCTTAAACAGTATGATATCATGTTCCTCAGTTTTGAGAATAAAAATCAAAAATCCCCAAATTATTGTAACAAGTCAATTTATTTGTTAAAATGTATACTCTTCTAAATAATTTATAGCTTGTATAAAATGCAGGTGCACCACAGGGTCTGGGCCCTGTGGCCACTGTGCAAGAGACGCTCGCTTGCGTCCTGGAGTTGATGCTTTTGACAAGGCACAGGCACCGTGAGTGATTAGTGGAGTGGCATCTGCAGAGGTTGCATTACTAAACTCTGCTGAATCTCTAAGCTCATACAAACTGAATTTCTTTACTGGTTTACTGTGGCTGGTTGCTTTATCTTGCTTTTGCTGGAGGCTTTGCTGAGTGTAGTAGATTTTTGTCGCGAGAATAGGAACAGAGTAGCAGAATAGCAGAACAAGTATCCTGACAATGTGACAATGCACGGAAAAGTTTTTCAACATCTGCTTAATCCTTTTTAACATGAACAAACCAACCTATTTTTCTCTCAACTTATCAGAAATGAGTAAACATTTTTTATTTGATTAAGAACATATTTTTGAGACACAGCAAATCTCAGCTGTTCTGATTAAGACTTTAGAGAACAATAATTCAAACCACGGTCTCATCATTACAAATGTGAGGTGATTTTAACCATGCCAACACCTATATGAGAAAAGCAGAAATAAGATGATATATCTTTCTGTGTATTAGAAACAGTATCAAAGTGCTCTAATTTCACAACATTAATTTCTGAAATGTTCCTTCTTACGAACTTCCTAAAAGAACTCAGAATTATTTAACAAAGTAGGAAATATTTAATAAGAAACTTCCTCTGTTTTTATAGTGTGCTTTACTGAAACTTACCAAGCACTCCTGAGGTACTTATTCATGAGCCAAAGTTATTTAAATCAGCTTAAGGATAGTATGTGTGTACATGCATGTTTGTACACAGACTCTGTCAATATATGAGGAGTTCATACTGCTGTAATAAACTAGAATAGCCAGAAGAAAACACAGTGAACAATATTTCAGAACAAAGAGGTAAATAGGGAGGAATTACATAAATGTAATGTGCTACAAAAGGTATTTTCCCATTATTCACTTAGTGCTGATTCATTCTCATTAAATGGTAAAATCAGCTTGGACATCACCACTCAACACCAGTGTGGTATTACAGCTAAATGCTACTTCACCAGTAATCTGTTATTATCAAATGAACTTTTATATTAGAATATTTGAATATTTATATTGCAATAAGTGCATATTGATTTGGCTCTTCCATGAACACAAATGCCTTCCTAGCAAGTGGGGACACCATATTACAGTGAAGAAATATTTAAAACTATTTATTTATAGCATTTATTTTAGTGGCTTCTGGAAAAACAATTTACATATTTAAACTGTCAGCATTAGGGCATGGAATTTATTTTCTCTGTGACAATTTAAGTCTTTTTTTCCTTTTTTTTTAATATGCCATGGCTCCAGGGCTCTTCACAGCAGGGCTCTGCACAGTCAGAAACAAATCATCACTTGCAGCCAGCATATTCAGAGGTCTTATTCCTATTAACTCTGGCTTAAGAAGAAGGTCCAATTCCAGAGCTGCATTTTGATCACCTTCCTCTTTCAGCTGGTGCTCCAAGACCACCTGAGACTCCCTACATTCACTGTATACTCCCTGATTTAGACGGTTAATTTCTGTAACGATACAGAGCTGGTGCTGACCCTTCTTCCATTCCCAGACACCCTTACTACAGGCTCCTCTGGCTACAAAATTTTTTGTGCATATTTTAAAGCAATCGGGGGCTGATTTATTCAGTGCACCTGCACGAGGCTTGAGGGAACATACTGCACCACCCATTGCCTCCCAGGCGCACGCATTCCCTCTCAGACATCTTGGTCATGACCCTGTCTCCTTCTCTATCAGCCCTGCATTGCATATCTGAAATGTTTCACAGAGAAACATGTCCAAAGGGTGTTAGTTAAGCACTGGGGAAATGGGGCAAGGATGCCTGTGCTGGGTCTTCTGAAATCTGCTGTCATTTGCGTTGGCTGTCTCCTTGGTGTGCTTTCCTGGCCTGGGCATTATGAAGAGAGGGGGTGAATGTGCCTTACGACTTTCACAGCACATCACAAGATAGATAACGTGATAGGTCTTCGGGGAGGAGGTATGAAAGTAGCAGCTTTGGGGAGAAGCAGGAATATGGCAGTTATTACTGTTCCCTGAAATGAAAGCTGCCCTTTCTGTGATACAGTCAAAAAAGTGGAAGAAGTGCCCCCTGGAAATCTTAGAGGTCCAGCATCTGGCTCTTAGTGCAATCTTCTGTCCTTCATTAGGACTTTTGTCTGTTTGGATGAGTCAGAGAGGAAGTCCCCTTGAGTTACACAGCAAGTCAGATAAAATGGGAGACCATTGGTCTCCCTGTACAGATAGCACTTCAGCTAATGTACGTATGCACAAGGTCAGTGCTCCAACAAAGGAAGCTAGCGGATCTGTCAAGCCTTCTTCAGACAACCTGTTTGAGGAATTAATCATATCAATGTTTGCTCCACGAGGTTGTGTGCACTTCGGACACTGTTCTCTCCTCCAACTCTTTAAACAAGGAAACACTTCTTTCCTAGGATTCAGAGGTCAGGTTTGGTCTCCTTTTGGCATCTCAAATCCTTTCAATTTGCCTGCTGCTGCTAAGCTAAATGGTGGCATGAGGTAATTTATTTGGGATCAGGGTTAAAGTGTTAATGAGAACACCACATTTCTCTGAAGCTCAGCAGAACTGAGAGCAGCATTCTCAGCTGAGAGAAAGAAAAAAAGAAATCCTTAGCACATACTGGAGCCAAGAAGCATATGGAGCCATTTTAGTCCATGGTTGCATAGCTTCTTCTCAGGTTTCAATGAAGTAAGTTTGAAGGGCAGTTTGAATCCTAATATACACGCAGGAAGTCCATGCATTCAGGATTATTCTAAAGGTAGGCTAATTGGAGCCCTTCTCCAGCGAGGTGCTGAGAGCCTTCAGCTCCACATGGAGTTAAGAGGACCAGTATGTTTAGCACCTTGAAGGATTAGGCTTCTAAATGTTCCTACTGCTGATAGCACATGTGCTAGGAGGATTGATTTGACAAGGGTAGCGATGTATGGCCATTAAATTGTTTGCAGATTTGACCTATCAGTCCATAATAAGAAATAATACCTGAAGTGCCATAACTCTGTCAAACATTTCAAAGGAATATGTGTTTAAAGATCGAATGCATTATGTAATCTCATAATGTCAGATTAGGACATAAAACTATGGAACATGACACAGAGCAGCATTACAAGACATACTGTGTCAGAAATTTTATAAACAATTTTTTCTGGACCTCTCACATGTTATCAGTTTGAGTAGTGACTATGATGCATTTCAAATTTCTTCTGGCAGCTGGAGACAAAATGACGTGGCAAAAATGTGACTGGAAATATCATCCAGGGGCTCTTGAAAAATATTTTTGCCATAGCAAAACACTACAGACCTGCAGATTTTGTCGTGGTGTGAGGGAACCTATGGGGAGAATGGGAAAAAAGAAAGGAGAGCAGAACAATCAAAATCAAGGAAAGTAACAGAGCCTAGTTTTGTGTTCTCAGTTAACAGCCCCAAAATAACTAACAACAAAGTAAATGTAAAAATCTGTTACCTACAGCCAGTACAAGGGCTTAGAGCTACCCAATACATATGCCTACAATTTCATAAGCATAATTTTCCTCCATATGGCTTTATTTTTATTACACGTTACTTGCCTGAGTATGAGACTACCTAGGCAACATAAATATCTTTTACTTTGGAAGCATCTATCTGAGTACTTTTAAGTATAAAGCACCTTGGAATTTGGGGAAATAGAAAAGCAAAATAAATCCTCACAAACTAAACCTAAAATCAAGACAAGTATAAAAAAACAGAGCTGAGAGGAGAAAAGGAAATAAACCAGCAATGAAAAAAACAGTGATCATTTTTTATGAGACTAATAGTAAAGAAAAATTATTTTAACTTTCCTTAAGTGACAACTAGTGGGAAAATAGGAAGCAGCTAAAAAAGTAGCATTGAGTATGCTAGGCTGGAGAACATCAGATGGAGTTGCATTTTCTGTGATTTTCCTTTTATGTTCAATCTTCATCATTTTTATGACCTTATTCAATTCAAAGTATGTATAAATGTATATATGTATATAAAAGTATGTATAAATGTCATATGCAGCATTTTTGTGAATTGAAATTTAATCAAGCAGAAGCATATGGTGGGCCCCTTCAGCAACATCTGCCTTGGCCAGTGCAAAATAACAGAGCCAATGACTCAGTGCTGTGATTGCAAAGGTCACTCCCATGTCCCACCTTCACCAACCTGCACAACTGGCAACCAGAGAGGGGTTAAAATGAAGCTATAGCAGGGTGGGGACCAGCTCACACTCAGCTCCTGTTTTCCCTCTGCAAAGCAGTGTGTGGTGAAGGGACTGCAGCCCTGCAAGAGATCTCAGGAATTGAGAGTTCAGGCCTGTCAAAGCAGCACTAATGTTCTCCGGGATGTGCCACCCCTACTTGGAGGAGCCTGGAGTGCAGCAGGGAAGCAGCACTCCAGATACTACCTCTCTGGCCTTGCCATGATGCTGTGCCTTGGGAAAAGGGTGACAGAAGAAGGATGCCAAGATACAGCTCTGCTGGGGACCAGTGGAACAGATTCCAGGCTTTTGTCTCGCTTGCCTTGGCACAGCAAGTGCCAAGCTGGTCCTACACCCCAGGAGCAGGAGTTTTAGGGAGAAACATGCAAGTGCTGCTCTGCCTGGCACAGCTGATTTCAAATGAATTTGTCTCCCTCTGTGAGCTTGCGCAGCATGGGTGCACATCATGCACCGCGAGCGGAGGAGCTGGGAGCTCTCTGTGCTTCTCTACACTCAGCATGAGTTTTGTCCTTGGCTGCCCCTGCCCCAGCAGGAACAGGCTGTTGAGCCTGCACCCTTGCTTTTTACACAGGTCGCATCTTCCTGGCTGAACCTTGCTTCTGCCCCAGGACAACCTGCAGACAGCTTCTCCTGAGATGGCAGGCAGGCTACAAGCCTGGGACTTGCACTTCTCTCAAGGGACAGGTGATCCCCTCTGCTTTTCCCCGTCCCTGTCTCTCCATGCCAGAATCGTGCAGAAGCAGAGCTGTCAGGAAGATGGGACTGAACTGTGCTGAGCAGCATTAGCCTTGGTAGCAACGCCTGTGGGATGTACCACTCACCAGAAACATTGGTGCTCAGTGACAACTCCCCATGGATGGCTGCTCTCTGAAACCTGTCAGTTAGGCAGCACCTCCACATTAGTGGATGCTAACTGGGTCAGTATTACTTAGCATTAGATGTAACAATGCTTTGTCCCCTCCTTTTTCTTGCTAATAAGTACCTGCTTCCTTACATCCCTTCTGGTCAGCCCTGCCTGTCAAATGACATGTCTGTCAAAGTATACATTATTAAAAAATGAACCTGTTGCCAGCTCTTTGAGGCTGGGGGATGGGTTCATGTATCATATCACTCTTCCCTTCCATACATCTCAATTTCCTGCTTTCTGCATGATTAATGCACATTTGCTTCCCTCTACATAATGTAGACAGCAAGGAATGAATTATGCCGCTTCATTACATTAACTGGTAACATGTCTTTCCATACCTATATAGGCTAATCACTGCTTTCTTGTGCCTTGTTTGTAAATGAACTGGATAGAAAGAGTAAACACAAAACAATGGCATGTTATGCTCCAATAATGTAACAGAAATCAAAGAGGGGGACAAGAAGGCGTTTCTTCTACTACGGAGTTAGTTTAGTAGGTTTTCACAATTTTAAAGTCATCACTGTCCTCACAACACCTACATTTGATCTTTGATGTTGAGCTTCAGTAGTTTTTACAGAACTCAAGGAATAGACCTTTTCTACAGTCGACAGAAAATGGATACAAGTGACTGAAAATAACACATACATTAGAAATGTAGACTACAAGATATTGCTCACATACTGAGTGGTTAATCTCTGCCTAAACTTAATACTAAATAAAACAAGCCAATATTGGCACTCTCAGACAAACCCCAGTATTGCATCTGGAAATAACAATATTATGCAGAGTTGAACATATTAGTAGCTTGAAAACAGAGCAATAGCAGATGCTATAAAATACACGGAATCAATCCTGCCTGGACATTTATTGCATTAATACTATTTTCAATTTATTTAGCAGCAAAGTGCTTTTATTACTGACTACTGACTATGTATGAGTAAGAATATGTGTGGGTGCTGTACACACAAACACGTGCATGTTAGCCATTCTGCCTGGCATAAACAATCCCTAAGAGGGCAGCAATAAAAGGTTTTAACAACACACAGCAGCATCATACAATACGCCATAAGGACACAGGAGAATACTGATGCCACAGATCCAGTCGTAGTTTAGATACAGGGGATAAAACCATTATTAACTGAACTGATTTTGATTAGAGAATTAGCACTATCAGCTTATCCTTGAGAAATGCTATGGGATCTTTAACCAGAAGTAAGAAACCAGCTGTTTGTTGTTTGCCCTTTTTTCCCTTTTACTTCACAGAACCTCCAGAAGCTTATGTAGAAAGAAAATCAATTAAATAAAAATGGACAATGATGAAGTCAAGAGAGCAATTTTAAAATCAATACGTTGCTACAAAAGAAGCTTACAAGGTGGTTGCAGAATATGGAACAGAAACCTGACATACCAAGCAGACACAATGTTAAACACCAAAGGAAGATCCCACAGTACTTTCATATTTATCAGAAAGGATGGCACGGAAAGATTTGTAGTAACCCAAGGTTGTGCTATTATAAGCACATCAAACCAATCCTCTCTTGGCTATCCTGACTCCTGGAGGATAGCTAGAAGAGTTTCAGACACTAGGCCATGCCTTTAAATGAACAATGATTGGGTTTGAAGAACCCAAAAGTTCAAGACTCATCCAAGAATGAGCTTTTTAATAGCAAATATCAGCACAAATACCACCAACTTCTGCTCTAAATACAAGACATAATTCTTCAATTTGCAAATAAACACATGCCATAGACTTTTTAAAAAAAGCAACAATTAAACAATAAAACTCTGCAAAAGCAAAATGTTCCATTATGCAAACAATTTTCTCCCCAAGGAGAGAACTGAAGAAAGAACAAACCACATGTGAAATGTTAGTCATGTTGTTTGACGCACTTTTGGGTGGTTCTCAGTGTGGTAAGAACAGTACAAGAGTTTATAAAGCCTAGTGGAGAAATCAACAATCAAATGAACTTCATCCTACTGCTTGCTTACAAGCTGATGTGGGCAACTTTATGAAACCATCAGAGATTAAAGTCACCTACATCACCACAGAGTATGGTAATCTCCAACTACTTCAAGGGAAACATGAGCAGCAGAAAAGGGTCTTAAAATAGTGAGTAACTTGCTACAGTTAGCTGTGTTTCAGTGCTGCTTCTAAAATTACAAACTGTAAAACTCAGCCCAGAAAATTTCTTGACCTCTTTTGCTGTGTCAAAATTAAGGCACAATTAAATATGACTCAAACAGTCGAGTCGAGAAATTCTTAGCAATATTCACTTTTAACTTCAAAACCATTTCCTTTCTATTGCAAGTCTGTGATTCTGAGAACATAGTTCAAAAAGATGAGTTAAGGAAATTCCATGTTTTTGCGTGCAAAACATCTGTGTAGTGATATACCATGATGAGCATGAGGCATGCAAGTACAGCTCAGAGAAACTGGCACTTCTGTCACCACAGCACTGAAAATACTCATGTCATTTGGTATTTGTGGTAAGCCCCAAATATTCCTCTTGCAGCAGAACATTTGTTGTCTTCTTCCTATGGAATTTCTGAACTGGAATCAGCTGTATCATATTCTATTTCTTCCCTTACACAAGGTTTTCTTTTTTGAATTCTTTAGTATCAAATGCACACAAATTCACATCTGAACTCAAATGTTTGGAAGTCCTACCTCCCTCTGAAAACAGACTTGTTGGCTTTTCTTTCAGTTGTTATTATTTGCAGGTTTCTCATCCATGCTCATGTTGATGAAACAAAATAATCTTGTCATGTCTTCCCTTCAACTAATACAGTATTTTCATTAATTTCAGTCACAAAAACATTTTTAATGACATTTTTTCTTTAATTCTTATTTTTCTGTAAGGTGTGCTTGTAAATCGTTAACACTAAACCTTTAATATTGTCACTATGCTTTTAGAAGTTGACGTTATCAACATAATACATTTTCAATAGGTATTGGCCAAATTCTATAGTCATGGCAGAGCATCAGCAATATTGTATCTCCAGCCCTCCTGTAGTTAATATCCTAGGATTCTCAGGGATTATCATACTAAAAGCAGTGGCAGTGGCTGAAGGACATATCTACAGTCTGTTTTCTGTCACTGCTACTCAGAGATGAAGGACTGTGCTGGTTGCCTCTAGACCACGAATAACTGGTATAAGAACATAAAATGGAAAACGGGAATAAAAAATTAGAGTGGTGTGTGAGATGCCTAGCTTGTGTTCAGAGAAGGTATATGCTACTGAGTAGGCATCAATAAGTGCGTTAAACCAGCAGCGTCACTACTAGGAAAACTTCAGTACACACCTGACTTCCTCCACAGCAGCCGCACACTGAACGGTGACTTACTGCTTCTGGGGCTGCTAAGAGCACAGAGGGCTCACGGTCACAGCCAGTGCTGCTGCCCTGCACACCGCTCCTCCTTTCAGTCTCACAGAGATACACATTGCTTTCTAAGGGGACAGAGTAAAGGATAATCAAGCAGCTAATCTGTCATATACTGCCTGTTTTGAAATAAAGACTAGTAGCATGGGGAGGCGAGGTGCCAAGCGAGCACTTGCAAAGACTGTGTCTCTGCTTTGAAGAGCTAACTGTCTCTCAGCCCTGGAGATAAGGCAAAATACAAACCTTACAGAACACACCGGGCTGTGATTTATCTCCACACATCAGCTCTGCTTTCTAACCCAAACTCATTGTAACCCGCCAAAGACCCCTGTTCTAGCAGTGAGCTCTGCCACAGTGAGCCTGTAGGCATACACGAGGCAAAGCTGGGGCTGCTCTTTGGGATACTCTTTTGTCTATAGCTTTGATAGGTATCACACACTTGGAAGTATAGCAATTATATCAGATACAACTTCATAAGGTACTGTAAATCTTTAGTGGCTGCTTGTCAGCTGAAGTCCTTCTAGGACTTAAGTTTGCCACACTAAATCACCAAAAAATATTCTCCATAAAATATAATGCTTTTTGGAGTTAATTTTGTATAAATTACTCTTTTTTTAGCTGCTGATTTATCAAGAACGAACCTCAGCACTGATGATGGTGATCTGCAAGCAATGGTTTCTGGGATCAGCAAACTTGACATCAGCAGAAACACAAAGAATTTGAAAAAGAAAAAAATCACCAATGACAAATGTATACATGACAACATACACATTTCAGATATTTGAAACTAATATTCTATGGCCCTTTACATATGCATCTGTGACTTTTATATAGGAAATCTGGAAAGTCAACAAAAGGAATCAAAACAAATTAATAATCCCCTTCTTCAGCAAATTAAACTTCACTCTGCTAAATTAGTTGACCTTCAAAGTTTGCCCCAGGGTAATGATGTAAGATTGGAGGGTTTATCTGAAGAAACAAAGATGAAAACTGGGATGAAGAATGTGATGTGGCTAGTGGAGTGGATGGCCCCAGAAAGGTTTGTTTAGTTACCTTAAAAAAGTTCACTGAAAGGGGAACTACCCCCACCTCTGCATAAGGGTAGATTTTGTCATGCCTTATTATGTACTGTAAGGGACTTATTTACCTCAGCAGGAATGTGTGTAGAGAGGAAAAGAAAATGTTCTTCACAACTTAACACAAAGTACACTGCATCAGCTTGGACAGGAAACCAAAAGAGTAGGCAGTACAGAAAGATGTTGTTTTTTTCAAGATGGTCCAGTTGGAGGTAGAGTGAGAGTGTTACTCAGCTAACACAAGTGGTCTTCAGAGTGGACCACCCCAGACATGTGAACTGAGATGAGGTGGATGTCTAAGAACTGTAGCTCAGCTCCAGAGCATCTTCCCTCTGGTATTTCAAACACACTGGGTTTCTGTCGCAATGAACTCTTAGAACATCTAATAAGAAAAGAACTAGAACAAGTAGAAAAGACAAATGATCGCATGGCTACTTTAAAAAAAAATTCTTGTTAAACACGAGTGTTAACTCTCATGCTGGAGTTTGCCTGCTCCTGCAGATTTACGATCTTATCCCCTTACCAGAAGGGATTCAGTGCCACACTGTACAAACTCTTCTGGGGCAAACATATTTTTGCTTATTTTGTAGGTTTTATTAACAATGGTTATTGCTACAAAATTTTCTAAAACTTATGATATGGGCTACCTTTATGATGGTTGATGATGATAATTGTATGAGTAGACAGAAGTACATTAAAAAGACTCCTCCAATTTCTCAAACTATGAAAGCATGTAGTTAGTCCTGACTGTGAGGAAGACTTGGACACATCTTTGTGATACAGCTGTAACTTCGCTGTTACAGGCAGATTCTCACTAGTATGGTTCTTGCAAAAAGGTGATCTGACTAGTATCTGAAAACACTTACATGCTGGTTGCATTGATGGAGAGCAGGAAGTGTAACCTTTGACCAGAGAAGTAATAACAGTGTACGCTTTTCTAAAAACAAAACCTAGAGGAATTAGTGCCTAGTATCAGTCACAAAGTGCATTTAGGGCGCTGTATAACTATAAATCTCACTGAAGCATTTAATGAAATGGTCATCTTCCTGTGTAATTTGAAACGGATGTAAGAGTTTTGCACTAACAAGGAGAATGTTTAAACTCCCAGAGGACTATGGGTAGAACCAAAAGAGCATATGACACTGAGGAGTGGGGGGCTTTCATGGGCTCTGACCTGGTACCTCAAACCCACGTACAGGACTTCAATGTCTGGAAGAGCAAGTGAGAATCAGCCACCTCCTGATGGGATCTCCAGCATCAGCATGCTGAGTAGGAGCCACCTACCTCCAATCACTTGGAAACACTGAGGAGAGCAGGCTTATGTGGTCTTTAAAAAAAAAACATAGGTATTTCCATTTTGTGTGTCCTTTTGTTTTTTTAACACTCCCCACATATATCACAGTTCATGGATCAGAAGATTTTTCTGGTATGTGGGAAGTTTAGATTCAGTTCCCTCTTCCCCTTCCTCATCTGACTGATTCAAACATCTATCTGCTCCATTTCCAACAGAGTCTCTCCAGGGAGCATCAGAGAAAGACTCCATCCTAACAACACTTAGGTATCCTGCTGGCTACTGCAGTGAATGGGAGTGGCTGGTCTTTTTTTCCCCGCTGTATGCACTGGTACCAGGCATATCTCATAAAAACACAGCTCACAGGCTCAAGTCCATAAATATTTGTAAATATGGGATGGACCAACAAATACATTGTAAGTTGGCTTCCATTACCTAATTAATAGCTTATTATAATAAGATGTTTGATGTCAGCTAGGTTCTTTGTTTCTTCATTTGAGGAAGATTAATGAGCCTATTTTCTACCTAACTTTTATCGTGATAGTCAATTTTTATTGTGATTTTCTATTTAATGTGCTTTTATAATTTTTTAATCATTGTATCTGAGCTCCCCAAATGTGAAGCTTTTTTATGACCTTGCCAAAAATTTCTTTCTGATGTCAGAACCCCTGTGTGAGCAGGTGTTACATGCTTTGGCAGTGATAGAATTATTATTTCATAGTCTATAGAAGCTCTTAAGCTGCCTTCATCCCCATAGCATCTAAACTCCATTGAGTAGCACATTAACTGACAAGACTAACATCATCTTTGCTTCATTCTCCTCTCTTGAGGAAGTGTGTATGTAGGGGAGTGTATGGTTTTGGTGGGGTTTCTACTGTTTTATTTTTAAATGTCTATGCTGCTAGGTGTCTATCTCGGAAAAATTCTCCCCTGACATGGAGCAAGGGGTGCAGAGATGCTTCAAAAAGTCTTTTACTCCTGCCATTATTTACACTTGTGTCTCCAGTCTCTATCTTGTCATGACAAATGATCTAGTCCTAGTGTTAAAAAAAGGGATCCTTCATTACAGCATTTTATACTGTGAAGTCTTTTGCATCTATCGTAGAAAGAGCTTTCCAAACTAAGGTTTTTTTTGATATGGTCTCCCAAGTATACAGTAACACTAGTAGCTAGAACCATTACTCCTTACATACATAGCTATCAATAAAAAGACATTCAGTTGAAGTTTCACCAGTGAGTAAAGGTTGATGATTGCTATTAAAGACCATCCTTAACTGTATGGTTTACTTGTTGTTTTACTCATTCAGCTTAATATTCTAGGAACATCTCCAGAATAAGGGGATCCTCATACTGATGATAATGGAGTATTCTAGCATGAGGGTACTTAACCTTGGAGAGCTGAACAGTCACTCTGTTATTAAGAGATGTCATGAAATCAAAATATAATAGCAGATTAATGTCTTTGATGTTAACATCAAAACACTGTATAGGTAACACTCCCTTACCACACTAAAGATGAATTAGGAAAGTGGTATTACTATCCATCCAGGACGTGATTGTATCCCTTCACTTCACTCATGGTCTTACCTCTGTGGCACTCCTTCTCAGTCTTGGCTCACTGCCACTCCTCCTCAGGGAGAGGAGCTGCGGAGTCCTCTGGCACTGTCAGTTACCCTTGTAGCAAGATACAGCATGAGATTAAACAGGAAACAGAACCACTTCAGCGTGCCATCAAATATGTAGATGATAAAATGCTCCTGGACCGCAGGAGTTCTCATCTAATCTAATATGGTCAGTATTAGTCACAGTCCAGTGAAACACCAACTCATATGACTTTGTTACCACTTGTGGTGAATTTATAAAGCTTCAGCTCTCAAACATCAGTGATTTCTTGAAGAACATAGATGATTTTTTACATTATTTTTTAGTCCCATGAAAGCAGGATTCAATTATATGAGGCACAGAAAACATATAAAGAGAACCCCAAATATATTACTTTAAAGACAATTTCATTGTCTGGGGAGGGCTAGAATTATGATTTTTGAACTGTCAGGTTTGATACTGCTGATGTCACCAAGTATGAAATAGCCCTTGTTGACACATCTATAAGGAAAACTTGAACTCTGTGAAATGGCCGTACCTCCCAATTTTCCCTGCTTTGTTTTGAGCAGGTCAGTTTTCCTCTTCCTATTTCAGAAGAAATCTCCATAATTATTTCCCTTATTCTTGCCACAAAGCCACTTAGACCATATCCTGTTGGATTTCATCCTCCACCTCCTCTGCAATTAGCAAAGAAGTTTTTATTCATGCTCTGATTTCTTTCCACTGCTGCTGTTCTCTCTCTCAATCTCTCACAGCTCCTTGCCTTTCTTCTGCTGTCTGATTTTTCTCCATGCCCTTACACTTCACGTTAGCCCTCCTCCTCCACTTTCTGTGCTCTCCCTCTCCCATCACACACCTCCATTTTGTTTCTCTGTCAGCCCAGCAGCAGAAATCAAACTGACTAGCATCCCTGTCCCTTGCTGGTATTTCAGAGCTCCAGAGCCAGATCAATTTTGTGGTGCTGCTAGCAGAGGCAGGGGAGAGGTGGGACACAGCCGCCGAAGGGGAGGGAGCAGGGAGGCAGCACAAAGGGCACAGCGAGGAGGCAGGCAGAGCCAGGCTGCACGGCAAGCGGGAACGTGGCTCCGACATGGAGAGGCGCAGATCCATCTGTCGATCGCCATGCTGTGTCTCCCCCTTGCAAAGGCTGCAAGCGCTACAAGGGGATGCGCGTCGGCTGAAATGCCTACGTGTCTGCGGAGACTGCACAGGCAGGTCTCTGTGAATTCTTGTTGAGAGCAGGGAATGACTTCAGGATTTTCCCCAGAGAGGACTTCTGGAAGGGACCAAAATGTGGGACTATTTTGAGGCCTGATCGAAATTTCAGCTTCACAAAATGCAAAATGCTTCCAGGTCTGGGGAGTGCGCAGTCGCTGATTCCTTTGTCCAGGAACACAGTATCTAACTTGCTACTTTGCAAACGTTGGGATATCCTGAAGGTGAAAGGAAAAACATCCACTGCATCTACAGTCTTGTATTTAGCATTTGGCACCAGATAAACCATTAAAAAAGCCATGACTTTCCTGTGGGGAACTGCTTACTACAATTTCAACATAACCTTTGCATATTACCAACCCAATAATCCAAAGGCAAGAAAGAAAGAAGTGCTTTTGACTTCCCATGAGCTATGATGGAGGAGATCGCCATTATCCTCCTGTGTTCTGGGGCTCTTCTAGTAGGGTCTGTTCACTTTGTCCCTGAGGATCACTGCCACAGGTGTATTTCCATACTTCCCCTTTCTTTTTGTAAAAAGATCACATTATGCTGAACAGCCGTGGTATGCAGTAGCAAAAATACACATTCCTGAAAATCAATGTCTTGTACCCACTGTGAGGAATACTGACTGGATATTTCACTGGCATGAAGACTCTATACTGTAGCTTACCATACCAAAGGCCATACACCCTATACGTCCCACAGTCTGTTGTCAGTTTGTACGCTGACTCATCTACACCAGTCTCTATGGTGTTTCAACACCATTCAGTATGATGCTGAGCTGTCATTCACAACCACACAGAGCCTTCCCATCACCCCATTCAAGTAACCTGCCTAGTGGACCACTATAGCAAAGACACATCAAGAAAAAGATCTGGAAAACAAAAAAGAATTGGAGGAGGTAACCAAATACATTAATTTACATCTTTGTTCCACTAGATGTACACAAAACTGAAACACAGCAGCCTTAATAAAGAGGAGGAGAAATGTCTTCTGGCCAATACCAAATTAATCTGTAACTCTTGCTGTCACAGAAGTCACACAGTATATTCCATGATAATTCTGAATAGGTGGTGCTGGGAAATTTGCATTCAATGAGTTATGATATATATTCAGTTTACATTTTATTTCACATAGTCTGTAGGGAATCCAACCAGTAAAAACATCAGAATAGGCCAATCTCGGCAAATAACCTAAACTACTCTTAAACCAGTTTTGAGCTTCAAAGTTGCTTGGCCAGGCTTTCTGGAGACCAGCACACAACCACTATGGCCAAGATCATTTTACATGAGTAATCCTTCAGAACTGAATCCTGGAATGAGCAAGGTGACCTGTTACGGTGCTTCTGGACCAGTATGGAAAGGGAAAACTACAGATCCCTTTAGATATTTTCACACATTTCTAAATAGAGGCTCGTCTCTACCGGGTAAGTCTATGAGAACCAGGGGGACTTCACACAGGTCTTGCACTCTCTCCATTCTGGCTGCTGTCAGTATAAGCACCATTTTTGCCTAGCTCAGGTCTTTTGTATGACCCTCCTCTGGATGAAAAAAAAGGCTCAAATGCATGGGCAAACTTGCAGACATATTATGCTCTGGACGGCTGTTTCTAACATAGTATAAAAGTCTAATTGACATGAGAGGGTCTAAACTTTCCCTGTGTAAAAAACCAATAGAGTATTTTTAGTAGAAAATCCAGTAACTTTTAAGGGCAGTTATCTTGGTACAGCCATATTACAAAAATGTTACATTTATTCTTGTACCCAAGTGATCTTTTGATTTTACTGCGTATGCAGATTACAAAGTTTACATTTACGTTAAGAGGGGAAAGAAAACGAGTTTCTTTGATCATACAGAGGAGTCTGAAACTATCAATGTATTTTCCATAACAGGCTTTTCTCTTTATCAAATCCTATTATGTCCCACTATTGAGACATAATAAATACTAGGGAGAATTTCCTACTCAGTAGTGAAATTGTATTCCTGCTTGGCCCCAAAAGCAGCACTTTGCTACCCCAAGAGATAAAGGGGACCTAACCACTATCTTACATTTGTAATAGATTTCTTTCTCTCTCCTGGTTGAAACCTATAGTCCTGGGGAAGTAAGTGACCTTCTGTAGACAAAAATGCAGCACTGCCCTAATTGGAAATACATCGCCACTCATAAACAGCATCTTTTGCAACATGCAAATGTGCAAGTGTTGTGATCTATCACACTGTAACGTCTCTACAGGGATACGGTACAAATGCACAAAGGAAGAGATCTCTGACACAATTTAAAGCTCATACAAAATATCATGTCAACCTACAATACCCAGACTTTATCAAATAGATATTTTAAGATGAAGTCTTGAACTGTGATTATGTTTGCAACATCGATGGGATTGCTCTTACAGTGGGGTCCTGTTCTACTTTGACCAGAAAAACATTTTAGGCCCAATTCATCCTCAGTGTCTCTAGCAAAATTAATATAACAGCTAGAGCCTGTTCTTGGACTGTATTTTTTCCATCCTCATTTTAAAAAATACACTGTATTTTAAAGATAGCTACTTCCTCTACAAGACATAGTCTGATAATGAAAACGTCATTAATCTATAGTATGGAGACAGATAGATCTTTGACAAAACACCTTGTAAATGGCTCTAACAGAGTAATATTGACTGATTCTGTCAATACTTACTAAGGAATTTGTTGCAATATCACAGAATCATAGAACAGTTTAGGTTGGAGGGTACCTCTGGGACGTCATCTGATCCAGCCCCCTGCTCAAAACAAGTCCAACTAGATGGGACTGCTCAGGGCCTTGTCCAGTCAAGTTTTGACTGTCTCCAAAGATGGAGACTGTATGTTTCTGGGCCCCTGCTCCAGTGTTTAACCACCCTCATGGTGAATTCTTTTTTCTTACATCTAATAAAAATTTCTCATGTCACAACTTGCATTTGTTGCCTTGTCATATCACTGTGTGCCTCTGAGAAGAGGCTGTCTTCTCTACAGCCTCTGATCATTGCAGAGAGCAATAAGATCCCTTCTCCACCTTCTTTTCTTAGGGCTGAGTGAGCCCACCTCCATCAGCCTCTGCTTGTATGTCAGGTGCTCTAGAGGCCATCTTGGTGGCCTCTGCTGGACTCATTCCAGTACACCAACATCCCTTTTGTGCCAGAAAGCCCCAAACTGGAGACAATACCCCAGATGTGGTAGGAATAATTGCTGCCCTTGTCCACATGGCTACAATCTCGCTATTACGGTACAGTATGCTGTTGGCTTTGTCACAAGCAAACTGCTGTCTCCTTTTCAGCTTCTTGTCTACTGGGACCTTCTTTTTCTGCAACACTGCTTCCATTGTCCCATCTGTATGGTTGCATGGGATTATTTTGTGCCTTTTGCAAGATGTTTCATTTGCCTTCACTGAAACCCAAGAGGTCCCTGTCAGCCTATTGCTTCGGCCTGTAAAGGTCCCTCAGAACAGTGTCCCTGCCCTCAAGCATATTGACTGCTCCCCACAACTTAGTGTTGTGCACAAACTTGCAGATCATGCCCTCCATCCCATTGTCTGGGCTCTTAGTAAAGACATTGAATGTTCTGGTGCCAGTGCCAATCTCTGAGGAATGCTGCAAGAAACCAGCTGCTAGCTGGATTTTGCACCTCTGAACACAACCCTTTAAGCCTGGTGGGCCAGCCAATTTTCCTCTTGCCTTAACATCCACTTATCCAGGGGAAAAGCTACCAGTTTACCTAGAAGGATGCTATGGGAGACTTACTAAAGTCAAGGTAAACAACATCCACTACTCTCCCCATGTTCACCTAGTCAGTCATCTTATCAGGTCAGTCAGACTTCCTGCAAATCAGAATGACCATTCTTGTGCTTTGAAGAGGTTGTCCTTGAACATAAAATATTAATGTAAATTAAGTAAATATGTATGTATTTTGATCACTGCTTAAGAGTGTACACTTTCATCTATCACATTTAAATAATTAAGAATTGGAAAGTACACCCTAAGGAAGGTTTGCTTGGTGCTAGATATTTGATCGGTGTGCCTGGTACTATATACTGGTTTCTCATTCAGGAAACAGCTAAGTGGCACAAACAAAATCAATACAAACTTGTCACCAAAAACCTGCAGATTCATACTGTCTTGGGCAAAGGCAGTTTCTTTTGGGGACATTTCAGCAACATTGCAGGTGCTGACAGCCACCTGGAAAACAGAATGATTGTATAAGCTTTGAGTGGTATGAATTACAACAGGAATGAATTGCAACAAGAATGAATTGCAAATTCTCAGCTCTTCCCCACAAAAGGGGGACTACACAGATAAGATTAGTTGAATGACAGGCACTGTATGCTACATCCACATGCAGCTGGAATGTACTTTAAAAAAAAAAATAAAAAAAAAAAAAAATCCCTCCTCTCTCATATAAATTACCTGTAGGATCTTCCAGAGGTCTGGCTTTTCACTTGTGTCAAGACCTTATAATTACAAAGCAGATAGTGGCCTAAATGTAAGTTTTTGGGGAATTGTTTTATATAAAAGTGTTTATATGGTGTTACACTCATGAAAAAAAAGATGTATTTAGGAAGTAATTTGTGATCAGTGTGAAAATGCAATTAAAGCATTTGGGCTACTCTATCCCACCCAGGGAGCACCTGTTACTTTATTAGAATAGAGTGAGATTAAAGAATTTGGTAATTTTGTTGTGAACTTCATTATTTCTTATCACAATAAAAATCATAGACTGCTTCACAAATACCTGTGTGAATCTGGGCACTAACTGCACTCTGAAAAATTTGCCTTTTAGCAGGAGTGTGCCTCTGATGAGCTCCTGGCCACCCACACAGAGCTAGTCCCCTGCAGCGCATCCAGCTGATCTGTGGGTTACAGTGGGATAGCCCATGGGGACCCTCTCTGAAAGCCAGACTTCCAGTTCCTAACAGAGTATAGATACTTTCGAGCACTTCACATATGTACTGTGTGTATAAATAAAACATGAAGTGTGCTAGACTAGCTCCAATTAGGAGCAGCAACATACTTCTGTGAATGGAACTACATTACCATAAAAACCATGTGAATTTTCAGAAGTATCCAAGAGAGACTTTTCCAAATATTTGCAGACAAACCAAAGGGGAGACTAAACAACATAGGGTGAAAGTACTAAAATGATATTCCTCCTCTTTTTCCGCTAGAGAAAGAAAGGTTTAGAAGGAGCTGGAGCTGTGATTACATGTAGAGGAAAATTCCAACAGTGTGGTAAATTATTAATTAATATTGATGCACTATCAATCAGCATAGTGCATTTATGGAGTATTCAAAGTTAGAGAGAGAGGCTAATTAGCAGTCTAGAGGGAAGGCCATTTGAGAAAGCACAGCAGAAACTTTGGCTTAGATTTACAGTGGTATTTATTTACAGATTTTATGGGCGGCACTGAATCTGTGCGTTCAGTGGTTTCATAAAGTTAGTTACTAGATACTTAGTAGTGAAAAAGTAAATATGACTAGATATAATATGTTTTTCCAGATTAAATGTAATGGAAATACATGCGCTGGACAGGGAGAGGAGTTCCCTCAGACCAATCCATCACACCAGTTCCAGAATTGCTCATTTGACATAAGAAAATCTATAGTTAGGTTATTTAGCCAAGTAAATACTGAATGTCTATTCACCCCAATAAAACATTTTACTGTCTGGGCAATATAAAAATACACCTACTATGACACTTAAAGACTATAGTGATTTTTAGATATTGTGGGAACAGAGATCCGCATGCATACAAATTTTCTCCTGCCATAACATCTATTGTACAGCAATAAAGATTAATTAAGATTGTTTCAGGAGTTTTTCCACAGCATTTACAGTACTGAGATTCATCTTTATGCTTATTGAAAACTATAACTTTTTTTTGAGAATATTTAGAATAGCAGTGCCTACATTTCAAAATTGCATTTTTGGAATGAGAAGACTCAGCCACAGATGAAATAAATCAACTGTTTGTTGTTCTTTTTAAAACAATGCCTGATGACAGCCACTTTTCTGGGGTGGTTTATTGTTTTAAAGGCTGTCGTCAAAATCAACTTTCCTCTTTTTCTCCAGCATTGCTGTAAGGGTTAATGCCTGTATTATGCAGGTTCATTCACATTTCCTATTCAATCTCATTGAGAAGTAAAAAAAAAAAAAAAAGTAGATTTGAAATTGTAATTCAGATTTCATTTTAAACTGCTTATCTCTGTTCGCCTTCTGATTAAACATAATTTTTTTTGAACCAAAATGTCACATTATCTTTATGACCACGCTCTCCATCAAAGCAGTAAAAGCTTGAAGGTTTACTGCAAAAAGGGTTCCCCTTACTGGTGACTCTTTGTACTACAGCACTCAAATCCCCAATATGGTCTGAAACCTCTAAAATGATTTAACCCAAAGCGGCTGCTGGTTGTATGTCTTGATCTGAGGACCCCTCACTCAGTCTTTCTTCAAGGCTTATCCACATGCTTAGCAAACATATGCCAAATTATCAATAAATACTGGCTACTGGTTACTGGATTTGCAAGTGTCCTTGCAATATTTGGATACTTTTCAATTGGAGGGACATATCTGTGCATGTGTGTAAGTGTGTAAGCAAACATTATGTGCTAAGATACCAATCACAATATTTACAGCTATAATAGGTATACGTTATAGTTATGTAGGATGGTTGGAAGATTTTATTGGCATTTACATAGAGTGGCTACAAAAATGAGACAGTGACAATAATTTAAGTCATCCCGTAAGTACTGCTGAAGCCATTATCCCCTGCCAGTATGCACAAAGGATACAGAAACCTCATGGCTTCAGAGAGGGGGTGCTTGCAAGTGCAGAGTAGGTCAACACTTCAGCAGTGTATTTTCACACAAAGAACTCCACTGGGCAGAGCTCAGGAGATGGAGCTGAACAGCTAATCCTTAAAGACCGTCTGTCCATTGCTTAAAATAGTTCTACCAAAAATGAGTAGCATAAGTCTTTAAGCCCTGATAGCTCTGTATTTCCCATGGCTAGTCACATGCTATCTTGCCAGAAAGAGGAATATCCTATTTCTCTGTGTTAAAAAGGCCAGAAGAAACACTTTCCTGTTTTCCATTTGGAATATTGAAATAAATGTTCTTCCATTTCCCATGGCATGCAACTAGGCACTTTATGCTGAAATGTCTTCTGCTGGTATGGAGACATCTAAAATATACAGCGAACAAGGTGGGAAGGTCTGTAGTTGCATTTCCTCACACTGAAGGTAAAGAAGGAAACAATCTGGAAGGCTACATTAAATATGGTTGCTGCAGTCAGGTCGGGCTGAGGTGCCCAGGCTAGTCATCTTAGGGTTAGGCTCAGCTATGATGGTGCTGGGGGCTGCGTTGCACATAAACATGAGCATGCTTACCACCTGTCAGCACTGAAGGGCAGAGCTACAGCCTCTCCCACGTTTCCTGTCACATACACTGTTTGCATATGCCCCTATACTTATTCCCTGCTACACAGACGGACACACTCTCACAAGCTGTTGGAAAGCTGGGCTGGCAGAGAAGGCTCCTTCCCCCACAGGTTCTCTTCTGTGGCTGGGGTAAAACCAGCTTATTTTAGGGGTGCTCTCCTGAATGCCCTCTAGCCCTTCCATACAGTTCACCAGAGGTGTATCCCTCAGTGCAGACACAAATCAACTGTCATTGTCTTCCCAAGGGCGTAGCAGGGATGAACATACTACAGCCCAAATCACTGGCACCACAGCTAAGCTTGGTTCTTGCTAAGCAGTGAACAGCTGTTTCAGTCCTGATTACACCCCATGCCACAGCCCCAGCGAGGCCACAAAGCTTCCCAGGACTCGACTGTCACATCAAGCAAAGCTAGACAGATCCAGGCAACCCTGCTGCCAGGACATCCCCTGATCAATAATCACTGATTCCATGGCTCATTTTGTAATACCCCTTGCTGTGGTGGGATTCTCCCTTTTAAGTCCCACCTCCAGGTTTTTAAGGCTCTCAGCTGCACGGGTTGAGTTCAGAGGCTGTATTTTTTAACTATTTCCAGTTTGAGTGGAGAAAAGACATTCCACAATGCCAACATTTGAAGTATTTTTTTTTTTTATTTTCATGCATGAGAGGAAGATTCAGTGAGTATAGTACGCCATTAACTACAAAGCTGAGGTTCAGAAAAGACACAAACTTCTCAGTTACACAACATCCCAAAATCACATTCTTATGGGAAGTTACTAAACTGTAGATTCCTGTCCATTTTTGAGGATTTCCTCTTCATTGAATGAAGTTGCAACAGCACTGGAAGTCCACACTGGATTTCTACCTAAGTCTGAGGCTAAAAGCTGTGAAAGCAAGTCAGAGTACTGGAATGCTGCTATGAAATGGAACAAAGCACAACAGTCTGATGTTTCCTTTTCAGTAGTCATTACTGTCATCACTTTTTTGCCTGTGTTTTCAGGCAAAAAGATGAAACTTCTAACGTTTCTTAAGTATCTCATATCATTTACTCCAAGCACTAATCTAAATGAGAGTGCTGAAACCTGACATGGGAATCTCCTGACAAGCGAATCAAGCTCCACTGAAGTAATTTTTAATTTAAAAGTGAAAAATCTTAAACGATGGTTGGTAGAAAACCTTAAAGTGTTACTGTGCTCCGGCTTGCGTTCAAAGGAAAGAGAATCTATCCTGCAAATGGCCAAGCATTTGAAGCATCTGTCTGGCCAGGATGTACGTTGTAACTAATTTAGGCATCTGCTTTTGATGATGCCTTTTTTGGGCTGTTGTAGGAAGCAGCCTGCACTAATAGTCATGTATGCCATTTTTGGCAGCAGGCCTGTTTCCTTAATTAAAGTAATTTCATTCATACAATCAATAAACACACATTTCCTTCCTAAATATATCTTGAAAAAAATGTTAATTTAGATAAAGAGTAATATAGTATTTGGCCATGCTATAATAATATTAAATCAATATTTGAGGGAGATTAGGGAACATCTTTGAGAATATCAATATCTTCACTAATGGATTAATAGTTTGTCACATACTTAACAATAACTTTAAAAAAATATCAATATTTAAGCCATGTTAGAACAACTAACAAGTAAAGTCTGGGTTAAGGCTGCTTCTTTTGCTTGCAAATCTGAAAAACTGCAGAATAAATAACAGCAGATTGACATAAATTAAATTTACCTTGGCACTTAAGATTACTTGACTAAGTCAGCTTCTTAACATTGTTTGAAACATATTTATGCCCTGAACAACTTTTAAAAAAAGTAATGCATACTTTTTAGACATAAATTACTTATACACTTAACTGAGAAGTTTTAACTATAGGCTTGAATACCAAGACAGAATTCCTTTTGAGAACTGCTGAATTTCAGGTTAGAGCCTCAATTCTACTCCAAAGAGGACTGTGCTCTAAGCAGAGGCAAAGGGGCATATTAGCTTGTTCCTATTTATCTTTTCCTGACACCATCAAAGCTGTATGATGAGCTACCGAATGTCTGTGCGTTTGGGGTGGCAGGGGGGGTGTGTGGGGGGGTGGCACAACCCAGACCAACGGGCCAATGGATGGATAGAGCTGGTCTACCAGCATCTCTATCAGAGGTGATTTCCTGCCTCCCCTCCCAGGAAAGTCATATATCTCTTCATCTGTGAGATTTCAAGCCATAAAAGTCAGCCTGCTGATGCTGTGCTTTGCCTGCAGATCTGCCTTTCACTCCTCCATAGCAGAGAAGCTCAGAGAAGTCTTCAGCCCTCAACTGACGAGAGGTGATGAGAACTACCAGTGCAGAACTATACCTCTGCATAACAAAATCTCTTCCTGCCTTCTGTGCTTTCACTGAGCGGATACAGACACAGCAAGGCCTGAGGTAAAGCAAGCATCACCCTGTCCCTCCTTGCCTGGTCCTTGCCATTTTCTTCATTTCTCTCTGCACACATACACCATAAGCTCCCTGCGTACTGAGTTGCCTTCTAGCTGTGTGTTTGCATAGTTTCGAAGCCTGCGGTGGTGGTGACCATGCGACTGGATCACAATGAACTTTTCAAAACTAAACTGCAATAATTACAAACTACCCAATCATGCTGAGTGATGCCTGGATGCTCTCACCTGAAAGGTGAAAGTGCAAGTTGTTACAGGGATGGTGCTACCCAAAAGAGCTGTGCTAGAGCAGGAGATAATGGATGACTCAGGGTAGCAAATGCACAACAGATGCCAAAGGTGTTTATTCTGTTGATAAAAGCCAAAGTTCATCATGCGTCTGTGCCCTAATTCTCAGATAACCAAGGTGTGAATGGAGAGGTCCTGACAATCACCTTCAGCGTGTTTCTGAACCCAAAAGGATGATGGGTTTCCAAAACACACTGCTGTATTAAGGAAGGGGAATAAAGCATGCTCAGCATTAGAGAGTCCCAGTTACCTGAATAACGGACATTAATCACACAACAGGACACAACTTTTCAAGCTGTAAGATAATACTTCTTTCTAAGACAAATCCCCTAATTCCACATACATGCTGGGATTTACTGAGAATTGACTGTTGCAGGTGCATTCCAGGGGACAGAGTACCTTTGGTTTCATGGCCTGGAAAACAGATGAAAAACAAAACTACAATTTGGAGGCCAATGTTTTGTCCAAATTAAATAGGAACTTAGGCTGCTCCAGCATCTTATTAACCGAGCATAATTTATGTTGCATAATCTATCAGCCAGTTGACAGATTATTTGTGGGGTTTTATTTGTGCAATCAGCCTCCCTAAAACCACTGCAATTACTTGCAGGAGTAAGTGCCCATCAGTGGGAGAGAAAAGCAAAATCCAGTTTTTGATGTGTAGAAAAGCAATTTGGCAAAATACTTTTCAACAAAAGACCTCACTCTGCATTGATGCATCCCTTTTTCCTACTGCACTAGGTACAATCCCAGCTAGTTTATTTTTGTTTGCTGTAGCATTTTTGGTTGTGTGGTGGTTTTTTTTTTTTTTTT
>VXBL01005128.1:1945438-2120159 GCA_013400195.1 Aramus guarauna
ATTGGTGTTGGAGTGGGGAAGGCATGACATGGCTGGGCACCTCTTTCTTGCCCTGACTGGAGGGGTCAATTCCCAGAATAAGATTCTAGACATGGAGACTTCACCCAGCGTGACTAGTTGGCCTCCTTTTGAGATTCACTCAGCAGTAGTTTCATAAATAGACAAAGAGTTAGTGAATGGCCAGGGATAAGCAGCAAAGTTCTTGTGCTGTGCTGTAGGTTTATTGCATTTTTGGCTGACTATAGAAACCACCCTATTTTAAAGTGTTTATAGGAAGCTATCAGAATTTCTTGTTGTGTATATTTTACATTTATTTGAAAATTAATATAGTCCACTGTGTATATAAATTTCACAGACTTAAGGCTGGCAAATACATAGCACATGCTCTTGAGAAATACTCTAAAGTCTCCCAAGGTTTGTTTCTTCCCCATCTAAAATGTGCATTGAATGAAGCATCTGGTTGCCATTCTTAATTCCCTGCAAAATGGCTCAGAAAAGATGCAGTTCTCATTTCCAAAAAGACCACTTAATTCTATCTGTGTGTTACTGCAAAGCGAGCATAAATTACCCATTCTCTTCCTCCTTACATTATTGTAAGTCAAGTGACTTCAGTGCAACTAATCCTGATTTACATCAGTGTAAGCTGGGAGAGACATAAGGGCCCTAAATTTCCCCAGTGTTTGTTTTCATACAGTATTTTCTCCTTCTGATGGTTATCCGTTACCTATAAATCTTAGTAGTCCTAAACTCATAGAGCTCATTAATTTCTGAAGTGGTTTGGCCTATTCTTAGCGATATACTTGAGCCAACTCTGGCAGTCGTATCTCCTGATCCCACGAGAAGGCGCAAGCCTGAGGCATTTAGTCTCAGCTTTATAGCCACGCAGGGCCATCCCTGTAAACTGCCCTGGGGTCTGTGCATGTCTTAGGGGTGCCCTAAGACTTGCTCAGCAGAGTGTAATATTTGAATATTTACTACTTCTGTAACTTTGTCATTAACCAAAGATACCAACTCAAAATCCCTAGTCTTTAGCATTTGCAAACATAGACACCAGTGACAGTAATGGTACCTATAAACATTCCCAAGGGAAAGGATGAACCCCACAGGTTGCTGAGGTACTCACTGCCCTCCTCACTGCTCTCTAGATAACATTTTGACACCTGCTAAGCAGAACAGACATCAGACTGAATCTGCAGCAACAATGCTAGTCAATTAAGACATCAGTTAAGAGATTGTTCAATACACTACAGAGAGAAAAGGGAGTCCCAGGATTTTTCATCCACACTGTACCTTAGGAATTGAATGACATATTAATGAAACAAAACATTAAAAGTATGATACCATCAGAATGATCCTTCCCTGTTTCATCAAGACTTTAAGCTAGGACTTGTTGAAGGGTTTTAGAAACTTGATAACCCTCTTTTCAATCGTTACAGGGCACTGTGCTTACATCCAATAGTTTTTCATTAAAGAGTGATATGACTAGAGATTTAATGGTTTAAAAATACTTGCTACTTTGCTCATTTAATGAGGATAACACCCCTGTTTAGTCTCCCCACACATATGAACCTCCCTAAAGTGATAACTGCTGGAAATAACTTTATTCTTGTATAGGAAAATGAAATTATTGTATAAACATCAACCGTACATCCTCCTGCTTAAAAATTACTAAATTATATAGTAATTTGTATTCATACAGTTTACATGCTTTTTCCACTGGAATGATTTCAAATAATTTTACAGAGCACACTTAGAGCTGTATTACTTCAGCCTTCCCAAATGCTGAGATACAATTCCTATAAGAAGGAATTCACTACATCATTCTTTCGCTATCAGCACACCACCACTGAAATTAGGCAGCATTATTCCCTTTCTATTGCGAAGCATAAGAAATTAAGTGACTTGTCTCAAATCATACACCAAGCAGTAATGCAGTTAGGAATGGATTTTGGATTTCTTCCTTCCCCATTCTTCTAACACGAGCAGCATAGCATGATGAGGACACATGCTTTAGCAATGTGATCTTCCCATACTATTTTACTTAAAAAATTGTTAATTTTGTCTTTGCGTAGGGTTGCTATTGAATGATGTCTGCTATATTTCCTCTCCAGAGACACTTGCTTATCACCTGGTATGATAGGAAATTAAGACTGTACTTATAATTTGAAAAGTGCTTTGGGGCTTTTGTGGATCAAAGGTACCTTGGAAATGCAAAGTATTTCATAATTTTAACTGAACAGCTTTGCTTCAGAGTTGTTTCTCTAAGTAATAAATTAGCATTTCCTCTTCTAGTTGCTGTCTTTTGGTCTCTGCTATCTTTAATGTGAATTTGCAGCTGTCAAAATGAATAATATGCAGCATCAATTTAAACCCTGCTTTTCGATAAGTTCAGCGTAATAGTTTCACTTTGTCTCGATTCTGTTGATTGCTATTAAATTCTAGATTGTTTTAAATTCCTTGAGACCATCTCGGAAGTATCAGTTATAAACTGTAGGCATTTATTAGAATTCAGCTTGAGATAGAGCACTCTCATTTGGCTGGAAAACATTTCTTTCTGTTCTTTGCACTTAATACAGAAGAGGTCATGGAAATATAACTTGCCACTTAAGAAAGTAGAGTGTTTAAAGACAAAATGTTATAAATTACAGAAGGAAAGGGAAGGGAAGGGAAGGGCCTTTATAAAGAGCGTGGATGGAGGTAAAGAACCACACATAACTTGATTTTTGCCCATCTACGCAGTTTGTGACTGGTCAAAAATCAGTGGAAGAGAAGTGATTTGAAAACATGAAGCTCAAAATAAACATGTCTCTCTCCATTCACAAAGTAAACTTCCCTCTGACATGGAAATGGAAAATGAAGTCATCAATTCCTGCAGGTCAAAAGATTTCTAAAATAATATGGCTTACAACACACTCCCCAAGAAACTTGTTACTTCTGCATGACTAGATGTTCCAGTGGATCAGAGCTATGTATGCTGTTTGACAGCAAAATCCTGCATAAGCCCCCTACTCCCTTTTTTTTCTTTTAATAAGTATTTATTATTCCAAATGTTTGTTGATACTCAGAATAAACAGCAACATCCATAGTTTTTCTCCACTGAACACAGCTGACGTGCAGACACTTTTCACAGCCTCAGCTATTTATACAATACTTGTATAAAAAATATCCTTGTCCCTCTGCTTTGCAAAAAATAAAATGCTTATATCACTGAGATCAGTATTAGAAATGGACTGAAAAAACTATGCCTAGGAATAGATTAGGGTTGGTCTAGAGTTTAAAACTGAGACTGGAGTTAAAATTCAGACTGAATGATACTGAAATCTTGTTGGCTGTTCTTTTGAATTTTTGTTCAAGAGCATGGATGATCTCGTAAGATCACGTGAAGGGCATTTATAGTGTGCTTGACAAATATATTCACAGTTTTTTACATATTATTTGTTACTTTACATATTCTCTATCTACAACCTATCCAATATGTGAATTTTCATCTGACTTGTGCGCAAATATGAAGCAACCATTATTTAGGCCAGATGAAGATATGCAGACTTTTCTTTTTAATCTACATCTTGCTTTTAAATTATTCTTTGATTTTTTACACTTAAATCTAAACATCGTATTTTCTATTAATTATTCCAACTGAAGTAATCACTAATGTTGATATACTGATTACTAAGTCTTCTTGATTAAAGCTCAAGTGGGAACCAAATTGCTACCAAATGTGTACTGGTTTCCATTTTTAATTTTTCTTTCAAGGACGCTGCCAGTTTCAACCAGAAAGATTCACTAACAATTACTTACTGCTAATAGAAGTCTTGAGTTTCTTACTTCCCTGATCTGGAGCAATACCATTTATTTCCTCCGGACCAGTAAATCAGGAGGGTGGGTACAGCCTTGCACCTGGCCAGCTTCACCTTGGCCTTGATTCTAGTATTGCAGGTGAAACTTCATTATATAAGTGGACAGTTATTTGTGCTTGCAATTACATGCCTAAATTATCAGGTAGAATCACTGATGTAACCTTTGGCATAGGTGCAATCCCAGCATGAATCAGTCATCCTTAATATGATTAAATTGCACGTACCTGAACATTGATTCTTAATACCTAGTAGTTTTTCCAAATAAACAATGCATTCAGCAGTGAAAGAGAATAGGAAATTTTCATACCAATGAGCTATGTCAATTTAAGGAAATACATAAACATGAGATTTAATTACATTGGAAAAAAGCGACAAAAGATTATTACACTTTCAGAGCCCCAAAGCCCATGAGATGAAATGGATAATATATTATTATATGTATAAATAGAGAGAGAGGGACAGTGATACAGAAGAAGTTAAAGGTACAAGGTAGAATATTTTCTTTTGCACAAAGCACTACACAAACATTTCTGCTCCAGTTTTAATCTTTCCCTTCCTGTTATCCATGGCCTCTTAGATGCTTTTCCTATTTTTTTTATTCCATCTCAGTTTGTAATTTTTTTTTCTCTTTCTATTCTTACGGTTTTAACCTGTAGCCCTCGACTACAGCACATTAAGTCTAGTGTGGCATTTATCTCAGTTTTTCTAAATAATTTCTGTTTAAAAAGTATTTCAGAAAACTAGCACTGAGATTCATTTTTCCAGAACAATAAGCTGATCTGGCAGAGGACTGCTGGAGAGGCTATTTCATTATTAAACTGAGCCAACTACCTTAGATGGAAGTGGCTAAGTAAAAAAGGATGATTCATAAATAGCTGTGCATGCACATAATTCAAAGCTGGGGCTTCCTGCAGTGATGGTATTTATTGTTCTCAAATCTAAGCATTCATGCAAAGGGTAGTGAATCCATGCAATTGAGCTTAAAAAGTAATTTTAGATTTGTCCACTTTTTTGCCAGACACAAGCTTGAATTCTTCCCTTTTGCTTTTCACATCTCCCCCCCTGACCCCAACACACCAAGGAATCAAGTGATTAGGGAGAAATGAACTAGAGTGGACATAGGAGGAGGTTTTCCCAGAGAGACAGGGAAAAGACAGAGAGGTTGGGGTTTCTACTTCCCTTCCTAGTAAACTACATTCCAAAGCCCCTGTGGAATCTCTCGCTTCTTTGTGAAGTGGGAACCTAACCTGTGCTATGTCTGCCACTGGTGCTCAGCCTTAGCCCAACCTCAGCACCTGCAAGATGCAGCCTGCTCTTGTGCTTGAGCTTATCCAGGACTGGTGACCTCTGGTCACCAGGAACTGGACTGAGCCCATGCCTGGTTGCAACAAATGTCAGAACATTCACGCTACTTATGTTCCTCACAATGCTGATGGGGAAGATGGAAAAATTGCATGTCATCAGGACCATTCAGCTGTAGAAGTGTGCTTCTTTATTCAGTGCCCAGAAATCCAGATTTACACTGACGTCAGACCTGCAGTCAATCCCAGCACGCTACTGGAAGCTGTGAGGGCTTAAGAAGCCTCCCAGCTCAGAAGAGCCAGGCTGCTCCCTGGGACTCTGTTGGGCACAGACACGACTAGAGAAGCAGAGCAGAAGCCTCCTTCCAGGGCTCCTGGCATCTGTACCCTCTGCCAGGTCAGATAAAGCTTTGTGCCACTGGGAACACTTCCTGGGTAAAAGTTGGGTTTATTGGGTTGACATGACACAGGCAGCTCTATTTTCAATAGAAAAGACAGCAACTGGAAACTGAGCAGAGTATTACACAGAGCTGTAATGACTATGTACACCACACAACATTCATCATTGCTATTGAAGACTGACTGGGACCATAATAAATACATGACTATTTGATATATGTCCTCAAAAAGGTCATTCAGAAGCATATCCTGGGAAGCCCCTCCTGGCATGAAGTGCAAGACCAGCCAAATTGTTTTAACTTGCCAGTATATTTTTAGAGTTCATTTAAAACATTTTGTCATGTATATTCTCTTTTAAAGAATGATACATCACCACTGACAGTCAGTGCATACTGTTTTCATAGCCTAGCTTTCATAAATATTATGAACAAATATCACAGTGGTATTGTTATAATGAATTACAGTGATGTGTTTCTTGAGAGAGTGCCAATGACTGGTTTATATCCTTCGTGATGTTAGTATCATAAGAAACGTGGCACAAATCTTTTCCCAAGGTTCAGCAGTATCTTTAGGCCAATAATGCTACACATTTTTTTTTTCTTTTTTAAACAGTTTCCTCTGAACATTGATGTATAGCCTTTTAAAATTTTATTTTAATATGGTCAATGATCTAACAACACTTATTATGTTTGAAGTTCCTTTATTGTAATCTGGAAATAATTTTCATCTGACTCTCACCAACAGCCAAACATAATAAAATATGTATAAGCCAAATAATGTTACACAGAGGCTCTCAGGACTACATGAGGTTCTCATACAGTGCTGCAGTATCAGTTAGAGTACTGCAGTACAAATAGAAAGCAAGCACTGAGCTCTTCCCATCTACTGGTAGCTTATCTGGGAGCGAAAGAACATTTAGCAATGCTGCAGAGAACCCTCACCAGGTTCCTGTTTGCACACCTGTCCATTAGAGGCTGGGGACAAGCTTTGAGCTTTCCCTGGGGGTGCCTTGCTCCCTGTCACTGTGCGCTGTCTCTGCACTAGGACTGGTGCCTTGCCAGCTCCCTAACAACGTTCCCAGATGGACCGCTTCCTTCAGGAACCATGTGTCAGCAGGCACCCTTAGAAAGACATGGCTGGTTGAATGTGAAATCCATTTTTATAAGATCTGTGGGGGAAAAATGTCATATGTTTGCCAGCTGCTTGTCTTGAGATAGGCTTGTAGTTGGAGCCATTAAAAAACAGGATTTTTAACTTTTTTCTTTTTCGTGGTTTTTAATCTACCCTACCCTGTGAGAACAATAGTTCATTTAACTCCAGCTGTGTTCCACCACATTCGTTTCAATAATGTTTGGTCTACTGAACATACAGAATTAAGTACCTGTGTGTTCTGAAGTGGCATAGATATTTTGTCTTAGGCTCTCAGAAGTTCTACGCAAAAATATGCTAAGGGGAAATTATATGCAAATGTATACTTGGCCATGGCTGAAATGGCAACATTTGCTAACAGATACACTGCACAGTATGGTAGGCATTTTTTTTTTTTTTTTTAGCATACAGAATAAGATATAATAACAATTACCTTTGCAACTTTGCTACTCTACCTAACACATTAAAAGCTGCCTTCACAATAGTAACCTATTCATAGGAAATACTAAATGCCCTGACTCTTTCAATGTCCCAAGGAGTTTTGTACTTCACAATGCTCCTTTTGCATCCCACAAAGATATTTCTCTCATTAGAAAAACAAAACCTGAAACCCCCCAAAAACAAAACCCAAGCAAGAAAGTTTCCAGAATGATAAGGAGATCAAAAGTAGTGAGTGAAAACAAAAAAGTCTTTGCCTAAAAGAAGGAAAAACCCTAAGGGGCCCAGAGCTGCATTTTTTTTAATTTGACAGGCATTTAGAAGTGTAATTGATGGGGCAGTTAACATAGCTCTTGACCAAAACAGTTCATATGCGATAGCAATGTCACATTCATAACACACCAAAAATCATGCTAATATGTATTCCATGAAACACAACTACTTCATAAAATAGGAGAAGAAAAGATCCTGGATGTTAATAGATATCTTAAAAGTTTCAAGTCTGAAGTGATATATTGTTATTTCAGATTATTTCTACAAATAAACACAAGGAAGACGTTTTCAAAAGCTCCCTCTTTTCTCTGTTGCATTAGGCTATGCTACCTTTGCTACAAATACGATAAAGCAAATTGTCTACAGTCCAGGTTTACAGTGGAAACCAATTGCCTCCCACACCAGGGAGAGGGAAGACCAGGTCATTTATCAAAAATCACTAATGCCTAAAGCCATGGGTCACTTTTCAACCCAAAGGATAATAGTTTTTCCTTTCAACTACAAATTCCAGTCTAGACGTGCTTTATGATACCTTTTGAAATGCCTTTTTGCCTAAAGTGTGCTCCAGTGTCAGTTACCCTCAGCTGAGGCTTCTTTATATGAACCCAGAGCCACCTGCTTTTCACGGGCAGTAGGAAAGCCTGAAACAGGTAGGCAGAAGAGTTCCTCAATGCGTGAATTTTTTTGCAGGCTGGTGTTCACTGACTACCTTTCTGGCACCTACAACACTTATGAGTAAAATATATATATATATACACATACACACATGCAATTTGGCATTATTTTACCCTGTAAATTTTGGTTACTATAGTAAGTTTGATGCATAATGAAGCAGAAGAACAAAAGCACTCATACTCACAATGGAGGTGTGCCTCTACAGGTATTCTGTTCTGCACTCATAGGGTATGGTAAGCTCCAGAAAAATATAT
Organism: Aramus guarauna; assembly: GCA_013400195.1. Classification (NCBI taxonomy): domain Eukaryota; kingdom Metazoa; phylum Chordata; class Aves; order Gruiformes; family Aramidae; genus Aramus; species Aramus guarauna. The sequence goes on from VXBL01005128.1 coordinate 1,953,785, forward strand.
GGGAAGACAGTTGCTGCCATTAGGATCTTAGAGTCTAGCTCTGTCATCAAGTCAGACATGCCGTAACTTGATAGTCTCTCCTGACAACGTTAACTGGTTTCCTTATGTTATACAAGAACTTTGGGCACACCATAGTGAAAATTAATCTCAGTATATCTGTAGCCCTCTGAGACAGCTTGCTACTAATTACAAAGCTTACATTTATTACAGGTGCATGGGGTCACTGTTGACATTTCAGCTCTTAATGGCCTTTCTTCAAGTACACACCAGAGCACAGCATGTCTCTGTTGTTTAGCACCATGCAGGTCTCAAACCACCAGTGGAGCCTGCCATCAGCCAGTAGCGACAAATTCACTCGTCACATTTAAAGTTCCTACAGTATCTTAACAGTTGCTATAGAGAAAAACATCAGAAGTGAATACTTGGTTGTCCTCTACCAAATGACTTCAAAAAGTTAAAAAACTGCACCATACTACCTGCTACATGGCAGCAGTTTGAGGTGGCTAAGTTCAAGTAACCTGAAGGCTGTGCATTTCCCTCAACCCTGCAAAGCAGAGCTGAGGTACTCTGACAAGACACAGCACAAGCTTTCTCTGCCCTACTTTTCTTCACTCCTATAGATAAAGGACTACAGTCTTCAGGAGCTGTCAGTCCTGCAGTTTGCATGAACATTAACTTACCAGAAAGATTGCAATTCTAGCTTAGAGTGGGTCATCTCTCTAGGCTACATACCAGTTAAACTAAATGTCTATTAAAAAAAAAGAAAAAGGTCTCAGACACAAGCACGTGGTAGCTGTAAATATTAATTTATGAATCATGACTAACTTGGAAAATATGAATAAAGATGAAAGTATTGAAAACAATGACTGAAAATTTTATGACTGAACATGCTGAATTTGATTAGTTATGATTAATGAGGGTCATATTTTGTTCCTTGTAAATAGTTGAGTAATTGCTGTAAATCTATGAAAATATTCACAAAAAGTGAAAGGTTTTAGTACAAACATCAACCCACACAGGAAATGTGAAATGCGTTACTACAGAGCTGTTCAAAGCCTAAATTCTTTACAATCAGTTTTCCCTTCACTTTCTGGCATCATTGTCCATTTCTTCACCCAAACAGGATCATAAAACATCCCTGTGGCAAATGCAACTCCAGCTATGTGAAAATTATTATTAAAAAAACATGTGCACATTATTGGCCAGTTTGAATTTTTACTTTTACAAAAATGTAATCACTATATTCATGGATCTAGTAACATCACTAATGTATCTGCTAAAAATAGCTGGTGCCAAAATGAGGACGTGTCAAGAGGCAGATCTTGAAAATGGCCTTCAGTGCTTGAACAGTGATACAAATGTCTGCACTGAGTTTCATTTGGTTAGAGAAAGCAGGAGACAACTTCCCGTTTTTGTCAGAGAAATCTCTATGATGTCACACTCAAAACATGATCAAACAGTCTGCAGCGGAGAGAAACAAAAGGTCCCCTTCAGTCTGTCCCTAGAGCTTGGGGCTTCTCTGCCTCTGCCACCCACCAAGCTGTCCACCAGCCTGCTGGCCTTCAGTCAGGAAAACTCCTCATGTGGCTTTCCACAGAGCTAGTACCCATGAAAACTATACCAGTTTAGGCTGAAAAAGCATTTCCCTTTTTAAAGCAGAAAAGTTTCTGAATTCTAATCTCCTGCCACCTTACCTAAAGAATTCTCATAGGCTCCTCAGGCAGACTTTACAGTTAAAGTGTTTTAACTATCCCTCCAGGAACAGACTTCTTATCCTGAGCCCCAGAGGTGATTTAACACCCTCCCAGAAGTCCACAGTTGAGTTCTTCAAACTTAAAGTGTAACATGACTGCTGCTAAAAACTGAAGATGCAGCAAGGTGTATTTATCAAAGTCATTTCCGTATTTGATGAATACTGCCAAGCTGTGCAAGCAACACTATCGAACTGTATCTGCCTTGAGTTAAAAATATCAGCCAGCAAATGCCAGATGCAGGGTATAAGAATGTTCCTTGTTGCTGCATATTTACTCAATCAACTCTGCAGACAGGAGCATAAAGGACCCACAGGGAATATCTCTCAGCTGTCAGGCAAAACTCGGGTTGGTTTACTGAAGCACCAAAGGTGTTTAGGTTCTGAAAACACTTTTGTCTGTTGAGCCTCTCCCTTTTAATGAACATCTGAAGCATTTGCATTGCTTTTAAAACTCTTCAGAGGTTTTGTGTTTTCTGCTTCCACTATGGCTAATGACATAAGTTTTCAATGTAAATAAAATTTTTTCCTATGTTAGCAATGAAAATACATTTTCATTCCAAGTAAGTTTGTCTCTTTCTCTCAAAGCAGAATGTCCAACTTTATCCCTCAACTTTGCTTTTCTTCATCTGCCTTGAACAGGCTTGACAAAACTTTACCAAAAATGCTCCTTTCCACACTGAAAACCAGGACAATTTCCCTTTTTTTCTTGTTCTTTGAAACATCTTTTTAAAAACACTTTCCTTCTCAGTATCCTTTGACAGTGGTGAATCTCTGCTTTCCTGCAGAGATGCCTTGAATACGCCTTTCCTTCAAGACTGTTATCACCACTGCTTGCACCAGCCAGGACAAGCTGGCTAGTAACTTAAGTCCCTGAGTCAGTGGCCCCTGTACAACACTGTCAGCCAGGAGTCTGGGTTAACTGGAAGGCTAATGCCAGGCAACCTGGGCATGAGCCTCTTTTCTAAGTGCAAACATAAACTACTATTATTACCTGGTGGTGTTGCAATATTAGCTAAACTGAGAAGCTTATACAGGATGCTTATAAAATTAATGACTGTAAAATTAACCTTCATTTTAGTCATGAAACTGATACAAGGATTCAGTGTTGTCTTCTTAATCCACAGTGTAAGTCTTTGTCACTGTGCCCTCTCCTGCTCAGGATGCTTCTGCATCAAAAGGAAATTGTCAAAGATGGGAAGACTTAGCTGGAAGCAGGGGATTATTTTTTCAGGCACAGATATCTGGGTTTCTGATGGCTAAGACCACCCCATGCTAGCATCTGTCAGGTGAAGAAGCAGGAATTTTCAAAAAATACCCAGGTTGCAGGAGAAAAGCCTGTAGTCACTGTCTACTTTGGTACCATGATATAAAAGGGTTGTTGCAAAGGTTAAAATCAGACTGCTGAAGAAGATCTGGGCAGGACTTCCATAGTAATATCCTCTAAAAAGCCATGTACAAGGCCCAAAAGACAAGAGATCCAGAGTGTCAGCACATGGAGGAGATGATGGTGTAGACCGCAGGAATTTAGCTATGCTGGAAACCAGGGAGCTGTCTGGAACAGGAGAAACCTGTGCAGGATGGATGGGCTGCCTGTTCATCTTAAAAACCAGCACATTGGTATGGAAAACTAGAAGTCATTAAGAAGCATTGAACCTAGAAGCAGGGGACAAGCCAACAGGGGCAGGAGCACTCAGTTCAGGCTGAGGCAACCTATGAGATGGTCATAACTAAAGCGCAACACATTTCTGAAAGAGCCAGGAGCGAAGCAAGCAGCGTATTCTCAGTGAATAACAAAGGGTAAGTCAGACTGCTTACCATGCCCGCTGAATTGCAGAGGCAACAGCAAGCAATGGTGTAAGGCCAATACTTGGAGTACTACATTAATGCTAGACACCTAAAAAGTTAGAGAAGGAGCTAAGATGATGGCACCAAATGGCAACCCTGATATAATAGGCTTCTTGGAGTGTGAGGGAACGAAGATAACCAATGAGATGTGGTATTACCTACTTGATAGGAATGATGGAATAGGACACACAGGTCAGGGAGAGGCACTGTATGTGAAGGATATTATACAGCAGCACAGCATAAAAATGTTATGGGGGAAAAAGCAGCACAGTGGAATCCCTGTGGGTGAAAAACATGGATGCTAATATTAATAAAATAGGTGTACCACCAACCTTCTGAGTAGAGCGATGCCAGAATCACCAGCTCAGGAAAAGCTTCATGAAATTAGAGAAGCTACAAATTTAGGTCAGGTAAAAATTCAAAGAGACTACAATTAACCTCACCAGACTGAGTTAATGCTTCATTAAGATACAGGAATCTAATTTTTTGGTCACACAAATGCTTGCTACTTAAAAAAACATATTGGAGTTGGTCTCAGCTGGTACACAGGACAACAGCTATTAATGGGAGAGGCATTCTGCATTAGTGATCGTCATACACTATGCCTTAAAAATAGAAAAAGAGAGAAGACTAAATAAATTAGTTCATGGCTATTCAATTTCAAGACAGAATTATGTTAAAAAATAGCAATTATAAAAAAGTAAAAACCAACACCCCCTCTCCCCTCCAAAATCCCTGAAAGGTTTAATTCAAAAGCCAAGAAGTCTACAGAAAGTCTGATAGCCATGAAAGACACTACACTAGAAGCTTAGGTAATGTGTGTGACGCAGACCAAGAAGAAAACAAAGCAGTCCAAATCCCCTCTGCACACATGGTTCAATAGGAAAGCAAAGGAAGCTTTCAAAGGCAGAAGATCAGCATTTAAAAAACCCCACTAACACCAAAACAGAAAGCTTTCTGAAGTAAGGACAGAAAAATCCCATAAAATAAAGCAGCTCAAATGTAAACAGGAAATAAAGAGGGCTAAAAAAGAATTTGAAGAGTGACTTGCAAATGATGCCCAAACTGATAGTAAAACATTCTTTGAACACATCAAAAGCAGGAAACTATCTTGTGATTAGCAGGACCAGTTGATGACAAAGGCATAAAAAGCCTGATAATGCCACTGCAGACACTCAGTGAGCTATTTGTTTCCACCTTTACTGATTAGGTTGTCTAGGAGATTCTCATGCTTGACATACTTGTAGCACATAAGTAAGAACATTTTTGTTTTGTAATGAAGTTACAGAAGATTTAGAGAAAATCAATTAAAATCATCAAGGGGTCAGAGCAGCTATGTATGTAGGGTGTCCTACACTACAAAGTCAGGACCCTTCTGTTGAGGGGGGAAAGCCAAAAAGGAGATATGATCACATTTCACAGTATCAGAAAAAAGTAGATAGCTGAATGCAAGCAGGATCAAACAGAATAAAATCCTGCAATACTAGAAAAAGTAATAGGGGACACTTTATAAAACTGTTAGGAGACCGATTTAATTCAGATGAAAGTACTTTCCACAGTTAGTACTGAACCTCTAGAACTTGCTGCCACAAGCAGCTTCTGAGGCAGACAGTATCAGCAGTTTCAAGTGGGAAAGAGGTAAATTCATGGGAAATGGGTCCATGAATACTAAAAAGATTATGCAGGTACGTGGCCTCTAACATCCCTAATACACCAGCTGTGATGCTGATAGAGTATGAGAATAGTCCATGGAAGTGGCCAAGCTTGCATGCTATTCCCTACTTCCCCTACTGCTTCTGCTGGAGATCACTGGTCTCATGCAGTCAGGCTTTTTTTTTTTTTTTTTTTTTTAAATGAACTTTTGCCCAGCTTCTGTATGTTGGCCTGTGTTATGTTGCCTTTTTAATTTCTTAGCTAAACAGCCCATCCCATAACAGGCCGTGTCATTCGTACCGTTTCCATTCCGATTGCCATTGCTCCTACAACTCAGGTATGGATGTTCTTCTGTGGCTGATGTACGAAAGAAGTCTGAAAGACTCATGAGTGAATATCCAAAACCAAAAGTGGTATGTACCATTCCACAGCAGCAGTTACAGAGGAAAAAAAAACAAAAAGTGAACCCACCCTTTGCATGTTGCAGATTTAATTCTTGATATCAAATACTTCTTTTTTTTAATAAAGGGGCCAGAAACTTAATTGGGAAACATGTTCAGAAAATTCTATTAGTATTGATTAAAGCAGACATTGCAGAAGTTAGTATCCTAGTGAGACCTAGTCTAAGAGTAATAAAGCTGGGGAACATCACATCACAGTTAAAAGGAAGAAGTTTACTCTTTTGTAGAGTAATTTCTGCAGCTTCTACTCTACAGTGTTGTAAAGCATACAAAAGCAGTAAGAATTATGGAAAAGATGAATACTCTATCCCAAAAGAATTGTAAATTACAGCATATTAACAGAAGTCACTTGGATATGGTCATTAGTACAAAAAATAATGCAACAAGCAACAGCAACCCCACTGTCCTTCACTAACAATCAGAGGAAACACAAACAGATTCCTCAGCACACATGTACCAGACACCCATCTGGAATATCCTGTACTTCCTTTCTCCTCAGAGTTTGACGAAAGGTGATAACAGATACTACAAATCATCAGCACAAGCTCAGTTATTGACTCGATGGAAAGTCTGAGCAAAGATGTTGACAACAGTATCCCAACCATCTCTCTGATTTGTTGGTGCAGTACAACATACAATCATCAGAGAGTTTTACAACCATTGCAATAATGTTTTCTATTTATAACTATTGGAATGTGAATTTATGGTCTGCGAAAGGCTTTAGAGTTCTGACAGCCTGGGAGTCTTTTATTTCATAAACACTACATGATTTAATAAGCAAGAAATCAGTAAGCTGATTCTAAGAAATGAACCTACAGAAAGTATTTTTTAATCTGAAGACAACCATGCTAATAAGTCTGAGGTTATCCTCTTCATGTTGTTACGCACAGATGCACATGTGTCGCTGTACAGAAACATAGCAAGTTGCAGGGTTTATACAAACTTCTAGAAGGGAGAAAATGTTAAAACAGCATGCTGGGCAGACAGCTGAATCAGAAACTCACCATAAGAAACAAATGACTTTTCAAAGGAAGCATAATACATGCTTTTACTAAGGACCATTTATTAGGGACTAACACATCGTTTATTTTGAGTGCAGCTTTGGAAAGAAATTTGCAAAGGCCACTATGGTTAAATCTGAAGATTAAATTACTAGTTTGGAATTTTCAAAACATTCTGTGCTAGTTTAACCTTACTCCCCTTAAAGTCAAGAACAGGTTTTTCCAATGATTTTAATGGGAAAGAAAAGCAAGCAGAGCAATTCCGAAAGTTCTACCGTGGAGGTACTTCAGCTTCCCTTTTTAACAGGGGTATTAGTTACATTTTTATGTGGATATCTAGGCAACCTCAGCTATAAGAGCTGGCTGAAGAGAAAGTTCTCATTGGCCCAATAGGTCTAGGAGTTCAATTAAACTTGAATTAACTTCATACAAGATTTAGTGATGGGTCATATCTTTCTAAATGCAAAAGCTGTTGAAAGAATTACATTGTTCAACTTCAGAAGCTCTCAATGAACATTAGAATAGCACTAAAGTTCACATTTGTGCAGGCTTTCCAAGTGCCTCACATCCCTGTGAAGTGGGCTATACCCACTTCATGACTGCCCTTCACACTTTTTTTTCAATACAGATGAGGGAGAAAAAAATACAGAGGCTGTAGCAAAGAAGAACCTTCGTAGTCAATACAGTCACACTACATGGAAATTTGTGGCTTCAGGCCATTCTCCTGCAGAGAAAGAAGGGGAACTGCTGATGAAGGAAATATTGATCAGTGCAGTTCCTTGCTAAAAGATATCTTTCTGCCTGAAAATCCACGGGTTCCAGGAGGCTCAAAGCTGCACACTAACCCAGCCAAGTAATCACTAAAGTATTGAGTGGTGGGAGGAAAGCAGTTGGTTCTTGAAGGTAGGACGTGTCTGAAACAAGCTGGACACTCGGAAAAAAGGGTGAGCATGACATAATAATGGGCGCCTGGTCCCCTTTTACCAAGGTAGGGTGAGGTTCACGTAATTTCAGCTGTCTAACAGTTACAGGAGTCCCATTTGAGCTGGCTGCCCATCCTCCCTTTAGCATTAATGGAGAAATCAAGGTGCTGCTGGGGTGCCCCTAGTTCATCCCTCCATTTCAGAACATGTTCCAGGACAATAAACTGCAGGCAGCTGAAGTTGGTGACATGAAATCCACCTTGGGAGTGTCAGGTAATAATTATTGTAAGATGGGGCAAAGTTTCAATGAGTGATAGACCTTCAGCTAGCTCTACCCAGGGCTGCATGTGGTCCCAGACAGCAGAGAGTTGTACAAACTGTAACGGCATTGCACTAACATGCTGTCCTGGCTATGAGTGTAAGTTCTATTTTTGTCCCATCTGCACAGAACCTAATGTAGTGCACACCTAGCTGGTGTCCCAGGGCTGTGATTTGGGCTCACGTACACCACAGCAATTGGTAAAATAATGCTATGTTTTATGAAGTGCATACAGATCCAGGGTTAGAAATTACTAAAGGACATTAAAAGGCTGCATTATTACAATTAGATTTAGCTGCTTAAGTGAACGGCTGAAAAAGTTTAGTACTTGGTGGCACCAGATGTAACTTGTCATTAAATTTGCATAGACAAACTCTGCTTCCTCCCTTCAAATTTTTTCTTGTATATGTCCTTAGAATATGAATGTCCACCACTATTCACAATCAATTGAACATACTGTAGCTTTCTCATCTTTAACTTTACACCTTTAGTTGCAGAAGTCAGTAACTGTGATGACACAACTTTAGAAGTGTTATACTTGTTTTCCCAGAGGACACTGCTATGATTTGCAATGGAAAACCAACTTTGAACATTTTCCAAAATAGCAAACAAAAATTACATCTGTCAGCAGTGGGAACAGACCTTACATTTACTTCTTAGGCACAGCTTTCTTTTGATATTATGGAAATGGAAGGGCTTGTTTTCTCAGCAGCAATTTAGAAATGTCATCTAGAAGTTTCAGAAAGACAACCCCTAAAGGTACTGCATCCCACACCTTAAAAAGAAATCTGTTTTAAAAATCATCCCTAACCTACACTTCTCCCTCTGGGCACACTACACACCAGGCTAACATCTGCACATCTGTTCTTCATACCTGAGTGTCTCTCAGATGAAGAAACACAGAAAATAAACTACAATCTAAATCAACAAGATATTGTATTACACTTTGTGGTTCCCATTAACTTAAAGCAATCACAAACTCTTAGAAGTGAAACTGTATCATTAATCATATGCATTTAACTTTATGTAAAATTACAATTAAGAACCACCTAAATGCAATTGATTGGTACCACAATCTGGAAATTTATTCAGATTGTGATTTGTGCAGGATTGGCCTTGAAAATGCACAAGTGATATTAAAAATGGCGGCTACTGTACATTACTAGCACAATTTTCTTTCCAGCCAGTTCAAGCAACCTATTCTGCTGCCCAGTCTGTCTCTGAACTTCTTCTCCTACCAAGTTCCCATATCTTCTGTCTTTTTGATCTCCTGGATGCCCATCCCTCCTTCTAACATAGTATCATGAAAATATATGTCAGCTCATTTGCTATGTTGCTGTATGCAGGTTTCACTGTTATTACTGTGGGGTTTTTTTGTTTGTCTGTTTTTTGGTTTTTCTTCTTTTCACTTACAATGATACGCCATCTGTAACAAGGTCACAAAAGCTTCTGCAAAAACAGCCTAATGATATTAATTAGGATATAAAATGTCACACAAGCATAATTGACAGGGTGAATATGCAATACATATGTTCTTCCAGCTGTTGCTAGATATGATCACCACTAATATATGAATGAAAGAAGTAGAGGGAGAAGAATTCTAAAAACCAACCCCCCCAAAATAATATTTCATAAAGGAATTAAATGCATAGTAAGCATTGGAGTCTTCCATGCTGAACCTACTCCCATTTAGTAGTGGGTCATCATTCTCATGTCTCAGTGATGTCAGTACATTCTTCTCTGGCCACACAAACATCACTTTAAATTGGGAGAGGCAACGGTCTTTCATGGCCTTTCAAAACCCTATCTGGAAGCAGAGGTTTGATGAAATTCTGTGTCTGGTGCTGGCTTGCTTGTGAAAAAGAGAAGAAAAATACTTTGTCTAAGACAATACCATTAAATATTGTATCAGGCCAAAACATTTCACACTAAAATCAAGCATCTCCTTAAACTCCTTACACAACACGTCCAAAGACATCCAAGCGCTGTTTGCATATCCCTGCACAGCTCTGCCTGCAAACCAACTGTTTTGTAGCTACTGATACTACTACATGGACAGCATAAGTACTGTTGGCTACTGGGGTCTGCCCTAAAAGGAATAAATAACAATAAGAAAAGGAACTATGAGAACCTATTGTGATAATTTGGTCAACAGTCAAAGGACAGAAAGAGTAACCATCACAATCTGTATGCGAATTATTCACATAGTATCTGTGGAAAGCTGGTACTGAAATATTTCAGTTTGAAGGCTTTCTGATTTCAGAGTGTACACTTTTGAGGAATTGGATCCTCAGCAAGATAAATGCTAATGTTTAGATATTACCAGGAACAGAAAGTTTTTTGGAACCTCTCTCATTCCAGTTCCCCAAACTTTGCAGTTACAACACATTACCACACCAACCCTGTGGCAAAAGAGTTTACATTAGATAGCACGTCTTAATTAAAACTAGAGATACTTCTGAAAAATACATGGAAACACACCCAGAGCTAATACTGCCTTTCTCACTCACACTAATTGGAACCTTCTTCAGTGACTGCAAATGCACAGGAACTCAAACTCACCATTTAACTCTGCTTTTGCAACTAAATTCCTGTAATTTCCTGGGACTGTCCAACATAAAACAATTACATTAAATATTTCTGTTTGATGTTGTCTAGTGCTAGAAGTGGTTCATATAAAACCAAACTCTTAAGACATTACACAAGATTAATTTTTTTCAGTACTCATTACAACAGTCACTATCACTCGTTCACACAAATTACAGTGGGCTTTTTGGCATGACATTCTTTCCATGGACAGATCAAATAATTATTGCTCTGCATATGTTCGGCATGCTCCTAGCAGCTAGAGGCACAGGAGAAGACAAGCCCTCCAGACACCATCGCACACTTCCTAGAATGGCATGAGTACTGCTACGTTTCCCTTTAGTTTGAATATTGGTCCAAACCACCTATCGCCTGCTCATGGATGAACAGTGGAATGACACAAAATATCAGCACGACAGCTAACAAAAGGGACAGGAAGTGCTCTCTCCAGTTAAGCCAAATATATAAATTCACCAGTCAACACTACATTAAGTATCTTAAAAAAAAAAAAAAAAAAAAAAAAAAAAAAAAAAAAAAAAAAAAAAAAAAAAAAAAAGAAAATCACTTGAACTTCAACTTCCTTTCAACACACTTAATTATGTCATTTACAGTATTTTAGTATGTTACTAGGTTTTAATACAATAAATGTGCTCAGCTACTGTTGTAGTACTCAGTGTTTAACCCTACGACATCCCTGGCCCAGTGCATGTGACTGCTGCCAACAGAACGTGCACTCAGGGAATTTAAATCTCACCAGTGAACATGCCTGAACGTTTCCTCTCTCAGTACTGCAAATGCTTGCAATAAATTACTTACAAAATACAGGCCTGATTCACCACTGCATTACACCATTTGTACACAGCTGACTTCAACAGTTACAAACGGTGTAAAAGAAGTAGGGGAGGGGTGAAGCAAGCCCTGCATGCAGATAATTAACCATCTTTTTCATTGAACCATAATATACTTTCTCCATAAACTGGCAACAGAACCAATCAGTGTATACATTTCATTTCAAATACAAAGTAATTTTAGGAGCTAGCATTATTGTACGATTTGAAATATTCTCTGTTCTCATCAAATGATTCCCCCTGTAATTGATGTCATAAAGAATATCTGTGTTAAGCTGTCTTCATTTCCACAGTTTTCAATCCTTATGATGATCAATTATTTATATACAGACTAGATGAAAGGCAAGATTGTAATGACTCCAAGAGATATAGGAGTGATATAATAAATCTTGAAAGCAGACCTCAAGTGGGTGATGGTAACAAAAGCCAGTACTGGACGATCATATTTTACTATTTTTAGGAAGCTCCCTTTCAGCCCCTCCCAAAAAAAAAAGGTCACCAAAGCAGCACCTCCTCCTGCAATTCTTTTCCTTTTGTCCTAGCAATAGACCTTCTGCTTCCCCGTGAGATCCCTGCCACTCTCACCTCTTCTAGCTTATTCTTCCTTAAAAAGGAGAAACACTTGTTTGTTGCTGTCCTTATTAGCTCAATCATTTTGGTTGCCAGGATGACCTCACTGAGTAGCAGGGGAAATTAATTGATTTAACTTTTAAGAAGTCCTTCTGAGACAAAGTACATTAATACACCTTTATCACACTAACAATGACTCATGGCTTCAAAATTTACATTTGTATCCAACTTTCCAAAAACATCTGGCTGGCTTTTCTTCAAGGCCACAATAAACATTAGCATTGTCACCAGTCGGTATCCATGTCATATGTAACTTAAAAAGGACACACACTTCTTCATATGACTCTCATCAGACTTGAAAAAGAAGTCTAGCAAAAATGCCAATGACTTAGATAAATCAAAGATGTGAACCCATGCTTCCATCTGCCTCCTTTTGTCCAAAATTCTCTAAAGAAAAGATTCAACAGCTAAGGGACACCAGTCTATTTTCCGTCATCACACTAAGCCATCAGATACGCCTAAGTACGCAGGTTCTGGCCTGCTTCCAAGTGTGCCTGTTAATAATACATCCCTGTTAATTGTTCAAACAAACCAACCTACACCAAAGGATATCCTTTGGATTTCTCTCAAAATACAATAAAGACATTGCCCTAGTCTTACGTCTTCTTCATGCTTGCAATAATTCTTTGTAGTAACTTGGACACATGCATTAGGCATTAAAATATATTTATAAATGTATGTTGCAACACTGCTCAAATTATGGGTCAACCAATTTTGGACAACTGTAAAGAACTTAATTTCTAAATTTGCTCTTCATTGCATTAACCCCAAGCTCAGCTGAAAGCTCTTCAGTTGAGACAACAAAAACAAAGAATCACCAAATTATTAACAATTTTTCAGAGTTAAGGACAAATCTGTGGTTAAATACAGGGCAAATTCCAAAGCTTTTAAGTAACGCAAAAATTCTCACTAGCATTTTGTTTCAACAAGCACTTCAGAATTGAATTACTTATATTAAAAAGATGTACAGTAAGTACACTTTGCAACATGATCTTATATTTTTAGAGTGTACTAAAGAAAGTGTTTCCTATAGCGGTAGACAAATTATGTGATTAAAAGATTACATATTCTAGGACCAAGTTTTGCAGTAAAAAAATGGCAGTTTTCCTCAATTAAGACCCACAAAATATGGTCCTAATTGATTTGTATAACAATAAACGTGGCCATGGTTACAATTAGTGCCAAAGTCTTTTGCCAATTTATTTCTTTTTCTCTCCTTTGGGATTTCTCCTTTTCATAATACACTTGCAAGAAACAATAACTCTTGAAAATGTCTGCAAGGAGTTAATTCTAAACGATAAAACAATCCAGTCCAGAAAGCAGCTAAGATCGAGCTTATGTCAACAGGTAGAATTTACAGTCCCACAAAAAGAAATGTTTAACAGTCAACTATTTAGCTGCAATAAATTTGACTTTCACTGTGTTGTTCTTATCACTGCAATCTATAGATGAAAAGCAGTATATAGTAGCTAATTATTAATTTTATTTATTACCACAGGCAGGATTTTCTGGCAGTATTCTGTTCCTTAATGTGAGACTAGGGATCAGAACTTTATGATGACCTGAAGCTGATTTCTTAACAGTTTTGATTTCCTGCTCTTCATAGTTACCATAAATCTTGTTTTCCTCCTCAAAAACTTCAAATGTTTCTAACTTCTTATCTATCGGCCTCTAAAGTGCTTCCAGACTCCCACAAATGTTTTAGCAGACTCCACAGGCTTACCTGCCACTCTGCTGTGTCAGGCCATATATCTCTTTTGGGGAGTTCCCCACTGAAGAAGCCATACCATGCAAAAAACATGTAAGCAGGGAGGATCCAGAAGCACCCCAGTCTCGGCTGTATTTAAAGTGTGAACCCATGCTGTCATCTTAACTTGCTTAGCATACAAACTGGCTGGACAAGCCTGTGCTGAAGCTCACCAGGCTAAAGCAAGAGACAAGCTGCAGCAATTCTTCTCTGTGTCTGCAATCCCAAGGTAAGGCAAGGCTATGGCTATTCTGGAATGCTTTGCAATGGCATTGGATGACTGATCTCAACTCGGATACGTGACACCCAGATCATGGACCACATCATGCTTTATCTAAAACATTGATAGTAGAGATGTCATCACATAGGCATTGGTAAGTTTCCAGCCTCAAAACTGGTTGTCTTAAAAAAGGAGGAGGGTGAGGACTGAAGAAGGAAAGGATGGACACTGGACAGAGGGGTGGTGAGGAAGGAAAATGAATTTGCAAAGACATGATTCATCACAGCTTAAGTATTTGAGAACTAGAATCATAATGAAATATTTTGCATTTACCCTATCTATGCTCTTCACAAACCACAGCCACCAGAAGAGGTCAATAGAACAGACACTTTTCTGTTCAATCTGACTTTGACATGTGGCTGAATCCCTTGGAAGTGTTCTTAAGCAGTGAAACCAAGGCTTTTTCCCAGCTCTGCTATCAGTTCTCAGAAATTGTGACACTTGTAGGCAAAGCACGGGGTAAAGTCAGAAGGAAAAGAAAGGGGATTGACAATACACTTATATAGCTGTTAGAGCTGCTTCTGTAACACAAAATGCTAACAGCAGTGCAGCTCAAAGCCATTCTTTTGCCTAAAAGTAAGAAAAAAAAAAAAAAAGAAGCCACGTAATAAAGGATGTCCTAGTACTGAAAAACAAGCATCATAACACGGAAGGACAGTGTGGTATGGAATAAGAAATTCTGTATGACACACTGGCTCCTCACGTGAAAAATGGTCTAAGATGCCATTCATTACTTTAGTCTGCAGTTCTTAAAGAATACAAAGTGAATATACAAAACGCTTCTTGCCTTCGATAGCATTATCCTTTCAAGTGTGGCAGTATGTTTGATTAATGTCTAGCAACTTCAGGATAAGGTGCCACGTTTGTGTTGCATGAAACATGAAATGACACAGGACTCATTGTCGTGTTTCCTGATGGTGCTTTTATGTTCAATTACATTAGGTTTTAAGCTGTTTGTTTTGCTTCTGCTGCTTGCATGGGCTCACATGAATAGTTTAGTATTTGGGTCATGGGTCTTTGGTCACAGGTGGCAGAGTTTATAGTATTTTATACATTCTTCTATAAATAGGTGCTGAGAATATCCTGCCTCATCTCTGCATTTGAATCCTAGATGCAGCATTCACAGATGAAACTCCCTTGTGTGAAGCAGAGCTGAATGTTTACAGATGTGTTTGACAGAGCTAGCTTTTCTGCTAAAAACTCTTTCCAAATCATGTTTCTCTTACTGAAACGAGGGAGAGTTCATAAAATGGGAATCCACGTTTGATGGGAAACATGCTGCTAAGAAATACCATCATGTTGTGAAACATTGGAAAAAAATGTGAAGAACAGTTCTGTGATGTTATTGGAGACCATTTTCCTCTAATTTTGTAGAGGTAAACAAATCAGCTGCAACCCTGTTTGTTTAGCCTTCCCCACATCTAGGGCACCCTGTCTCCATGGGATGCTTCGCTAGGTGCAATAATAACCCACTATTTTCCCCAAGGAAAACTGCATGTTCTTGTATGAGCTTTTTACATTTTTTGTTTTTAAAGTGACCATTCTGTTCTACCTTCTGCACTGCCTGCAGCTGCCAGGTCTCTCTTCTCTCCTCTCTACCCTGTTTGCAAGCCCAGGCAATGGGAGTCTGCTGGGAAGCACAGGAATGAAACAGCGTTCTCAGGATTCCTTCTCTCCCCACACACCCTAAAGTGTCAATGTAATGGGTTGCACCGAGTTACAAAATTACTCTCCTGATTCTGATTATTTTTCCAGACAGATGCCGCTAGGTTGCTTTGTTATGTTTGGATGCATTTTTCTTATTTACTAATTCACATTTCTCAAGTGCAGGGCCTGCCTAGGATCAGCAAAGGGCAGACAACTCTGCATCTGCTCTCAAGCACCCCCTCCATTGCTATTGATTCTCACTGCATGCTGCTCCCTCCTTCCCCCTCTCCTAACTCTTCTGTGCCTCAACATTTTTGTCTACTTTGCCAAGTTCCTCAAACATCTGCTTCCTCCACCCTGGCTCTTGTGCTCAAGAATGTCTCTGGCAAAAGCCTGTGACCAGAATGACTTTCCCCACCAGAGACCTATTCTTCCCTCTCTTGGGCTCACCCCAGCAGAACACCTCTCCCAGCACAAATAAGTCTCTGGACTGAAGTCTCTAGTGACCTCAATTCAGATCTCCTTAGCCTTTCTCTACTTCCCTTTTCACTGCACAAGACACTGACAAACTCTCAAAAGAAGCTTGACAGAGCATGACTTGGTCTTCCTCTTACCAGTGTACCTTTGCCTTCAGTGATTACCCCCAAGCCTCTTCCACATAGTCTCTACCGCAGATGTGCAAGTTTCTCATCTGTTTTCCTCCAGCCAGCCCATGACCACTTTCTGAACTTCATCCTCATGCTCCTGCTGCACTCCTTTTTACTCTTTTCTCTTAAAATGGAAACATAGAACAATCTCTTCCTCCTAAAACATACAAACAAAAAAAACCAACCACACAGAAACACAACAATGGACTTCTTTTATCTCTAAGCTCATTCTGTGTTGTCAATATCATTACATTGAGCTTTTTTTCCATACCACCTCCAGCTAAGATCTTCTCTAGTCTGGCTTTCCTCCTTGCGTTTCAATAAAGATGCTGTCATTAGAGTTTCAAGTGATTGTTTCCTAGCCAAATCTCACAGCCACTTAGTCCATTCTAATTCCCTCAGTGTATCATTATTTTCAACATTTGCCAGTGCATATGTTCAAATAAGTATGTCTCCTCACACCCCTAATTTCATTTACATCATATCTCAATGGCCTTATTTCTTCAACTGATCCTTTAAAAGGACTCTCCTATTCTTTCCTCAAGTTTTCTTCTGCCCTGTACCACATCTAAATGATGCTATCCTTTAATACATTTCAGCCTGTTTTCAAGCCTAAATACTAGTTTGTTGACTCCCCATGTTCATAGCAGGAATTTTTATTAGCATTACTGACACCTAATGCAGGTGTGGCCACCAGCTAAAGCCCAGCATAACTTTAGTAAGCTCTTCCTTTATTTTAAGCAGTTCCCACCATCTCTTGATTTCAATTACAGTGAAATGCCCAACATGATTACTAGTCTCTTTGTGTCATAAATGTGAGAAGATTCTTTGCCTTGACCTCTCTAGTCTTCACATTCAGACCAGGTCTAATTTTCACAGCTGAAGCTCCCCATAGCCCTCATCCTTTTGCAGCTTGGCTGAAAAAACTTCTTTCTTCATTTAACTTTTGCCTCAATCTAAACCAAAGCAAGTTACAAAGATCCTTTTTCTAGCTTCAGCTCTAAGGCTTCTCTCTAAGCATCTCTTGAGTTGCTGCTCCTTCCTTACTGTTTTTATTTTTTCTGATGGAACAAATACAGTCCTCATTTGATTTCTGAGAAGCTTAGAGGCATTGAGATTAAAAGAACCATGAAAAACCAGACCAAAAATTACTCACCTCCCTCCTTTTTCCCTAAACTGAGCAGAGCTCATGCAACAGGCAGGAAGGGGTAAAATAGCTTGGGAGACCAAGGCAGCTGGTCTCAACAGACAACCGCACCCAGCTGTTTTATATATGGGACAGGAAGAGGAAATTAGAAGCTAGAGTAGGAGGATAATTCCCTGTTCAGAAGCTTAATGTGAAAAGACTGTTCTATTAAAGGCCATATTTGTTTGTACTACACAAAGATTTGAACAAATAGGAAGTATTGCCACTGTTGCAGAGGAAAAAAACAGAAAGCATTTTTTTTTATTTTTCCTGTGACTTGTGCCTTTTTTTCTCTTTACTATGACACTTTTGCTTTGAGTATGTTTTACCAGCATACCAAAAATTGAAACTGGTTTTGTTGGATTTACCTTTCAATTTTTTTGCCCAGTTCTTATATGTTTTCCTTTAAATGGTCATTTGTCATAAACTACAAATTATGAAAATTAATATCTTCTCTAATTCCTATGGAAGTTTTAGTCTTGACTCCATGCCAATTAAAAAAAAATCTTCCAACGTAAACTTTATCCACAGGATCATATAGCATACTTGGTCTCCAAAATACTTGTATTAAATTTCTATTGCCTATCAAACAGCTGGTTTGGACTACAAAAGGTCACTGGAGCAAGCAGTTATTTCCCTCTTGCAGTTTGTGAAGTGTTTTGGGAAAATATTGTAACTAGATTGAACTTTTTAGCTCAGCTGATATCAGAAGAAGCAACAAGAAGGAAATACCTGTTCTCCCCATGCTCTTACTCTGTGAATAATATATCCATTTCTCTGTTATAGTGGTAACTTCTTTCTTCTAATATCTAAGTAAATTCACTAGTTTATAGCATGAAGCCCTGCTCATAAGGAAAGAGAGGAATACCGAGTCTCCTGTCTTTCTACAGTTTTTGATTACATCATTTTTTCATTAGGAATGGTTTGCTTTACAAGCAATACACTACTTAGAATTGCCAATCTTGTCATAATTTGCAGCAGAACTGCTATAAGATGAAGCAAACTCATTTCTAAACCTCATTACGTTCTGTAACTTCATTCTTATTTTTCCTTTCATTAATAAAAAGACACAGTCCATGCTACATTTTCTATGAATCAATGAAGACTAATGGAATCATACTTTACACACTTGAAATGAGAACTAAGTAAAAAATGAATATGGAAATTAGAACAATGTATTTAGAAATTTACCATTACCACACTAAAATGCTACAGCAACATAATAAAAAAGGGCCCATAATGGCGGCAGATCTATTTCATGGACTCGTAGCTTCCCTTTTCATCATAGAATATACCTTTTTAAAATGTTTGAAAAGTTTAATTTCTTACGGTTAGTTTCTAAACTCTTGCAAAATGTGGTTACTGCATAATGAGAAAGTTTTACTGCCAAGATCATTTGGCATACACGAGAGACAGACATCAGTATTTTTACTTGATTCTTATAATCATTGCCTGTTCAGTGGGTGTAAATTGCTGTATTTTTTCCTTTGAATTTTGTCATCCTTAAAGCTTAAAGTATGAGAAAAATTTTTATTGCTCTTGATACACCTCAGGTTTTGTGATAGTGGATGTTGTTAGAATGTCTTCTGTTCCACAATATTCATAGAATGGAGTTTCCTTCAGTTGCACGTGCCATCTGTAATGATGATGCTTCTTTCAAGTTTGGGAATAACAAAGGGAAGAATCAGTGGCTCTGTGTGATCTAGTTGTCTAGAGAAGTCACTTGCTGCACACACCTCACAGTGGCTCCACACTAGCAGAGTTTTGGTGCCACTCCACCTTCTACAGGAAGATTTAAGCATATGGTAGATTCCCAGATTTAATCTCAAGCTATCTCAAAGTAATATGAGCCTTGTCCTTAGAATCCAAATATTTTCCTGTCGGGGCTATATCTTGTTGTTTACAGCTATGC
Organism: Aramus guarauna; assembly: GCA_013400195.1. Lineage (NCBI taxonomy): Eukaryota > Metazoa > Chordata > Aves > Gruiformes > Aramidae > Aramus > Aramus guarauna. The sequence continues at coordinate 1,973,223 of VXBL01005128.1, forward strand.
CAATGCTATTGTTGACTTCTTAAAAAAAAAAAAATTAAACATTTTGACAACACCACTACAATGCCATTGAAATGCATTGCTTCCAAGTGTTTAGAATCTCTGGAGTATAAGTGGAGTATGTGAGCTGCAAATAAGGTTTTCTTCACATACACAGGATTGGCTTCTCTGAGTAAGCCTGCTGAAGTTACTTGAATGACTTGCTTTGTAAGAAGTCTGGTGGCTTACATACATAGTAGAATCTTACATGAAATATTCTTCAGATTATTTATCTTTGATGAATATGGGAGGAGGGAGCAAAGTGTTTACAATCACTTTAGCCATAGCTGCTAATTTTGATATTAAAATAGAAATTTGCATTTATTTGTATGTACTTAAATATGAAGACTTAGAACTTGAATCAATGTTCTTAAAAATGTCTTTAAGGACCACCTAGTGGACAAACTTTAAACAGCAGTTTTATGTAATACTACCTCTGCAGCATTACACTCCTCTCTTGTGGGAAGAAAAAAAAAAAAATTATGAATCTATATAGAGTTGCAAAGGGGAGGGGAAGAATCACACTCAATTACAGCTTTGTTGCAAAATTCCAATAATATTTATCTTCTTTTGATAAATGTAGAATATATTAAAAAAATTAGTAGGTTGACTATGTTACTTTTTTTTCTTTTTTACATGGAGAAAGACTGGAACAGATGGGCTGTTTAATGAAAAATGTAGAAAACTGTTTTTCTACTACATGTATGTGTAACATTCAGTAACATACCTACTTAGTTCTAAAGAACCTGCATTCCATGCAACCACATGTTGTATCTTCAGTCTCCAAACCAGAGTAAATTGTAAAGTGGAAGCAAATAGCATCTATATTAAAAACTAATGATGTAAAAAATGTCTTCAATAATAATAATAATCTAAAATGTGAGTAACCTCAGACATGCTGCCTTCCTCCATTATGGAAATTTAAAAATATATTTTCTCAATTCAACTGTATTCCACATAGTTAGCAATACATATCCACCCTATTACATAAAGCATACCTTGTCATGTGCAATGTGGAGCTATTGCCTATGTTATAAAGAATAAAGATGTATTTGTTTGTCTTTATAACAGGATCTCTACAATTTATCTTCATTCAGATTTGTTAAATATTCATTTATTCATTGCAGAATCTTGTATATTTCCTTATTCTGCACTCAGACAAAGTGTTAATAAGGGACCTTAACTAAACCCCATATTTTTCTGTAATTTGCTTGTTTCAAAGTATGCCAGGAAGCACTTGAATATCCACTAAATGTACTGGGAAGCACAGCCTGATGGAGGTATTTTTTCTCTTGTCCTTTCTATCACTGGCACAAACCAGCATATTTTATAAAATCATAATAAAAGGGTTTGATGCTTTGTGCTACTTATTTTGCTGTCTTACAGATTCTGGAAATAAGGTCATTGCTGTGCAGCAGGGGTATAAACAAATTTTTACACAGCATTCTCTAAGGCATCAAATGGTATTTTCTCATTATTCCTTACAAAAAACAAACCCTTCCTCTCACAGGGACCTCCTCTATACCCCTTATATGGTCCATGGCCAACCAGTTCAGGGAAAGTGGTTGTACTCAAGAGGAATATGGCATCATTAAAATTCACATGGACCAAGTTATTTCTGTGGAACATGCTACTGTTGGAGAAGCAGAAGACAGAGAAAAAAAGTGCCCATCATGTTTGAAGCTGGAGTTCTTGTGTGAATGGAAAACACATACATTAGCAGCTACCTCTTTGTAGGAGCTGAAGCGGGCCAGTTCTGGCTGGCAAGCAATTTAGAATTTGAACGTTTGCTAATGAAAGGAAAAGCTTTCAAAAAATTAATGTGACTGGGGGTAGGGTCAGAACTGAGCCACAAACACACATCTCAACAGATTTTACACATGGAATGATTCATATAAAAATTCTAGTACTCCTCTGCTGTCTTAGATATGGCCACAGTCCTCTAAGGAGATCTGTCTCCCTTGGCCTGAATCCTGTTTTCGTGTTGGGGTTATGCTATATAACCAGGACTAGTCAGAGTTACTGATTAATCTGAGTGCCCCAGTAATGGGAGGGAGGGAATGGCCCAGCCTATTTGAGCCCTACCCTACAGTGGACTGGGAGGACATCTGGGACCTCTTGTCACCTGCCACTTGTGAACCTCTCTGCGAGTTCATCTCCCCTTTGCCCATGTGGTCTTGGCTCAGTGAAGATTCAGGTAGATGGCTCCAAGGATAAGGGAGATTGGGCAGCTCCATTCCTACAGGCTGGATTTTACCTGTGGGATTAGAAAAGGATATATCACACTCTAAAATCCTTTCTTTGAAACAACACACAGAATGCATTCCCACTCACTTGAAACACAGAGCTGGTAGATGAGAACCAGGAATGAAAGCAATTATAAATAGCCCAGAATAGCTGCACTGAACAGAAACTGAATAAAGCAAAAAAAAAAAAAAGCAAGCAACACAGCTCCTTTGAAGTCTACTTCATCCTGAAAATGTTTCTGTATGAATGAACTGCAATTGCTTCAGGAATATGGGTGATGCCAAGATCTTTGTCATCCTTAAATATATGAAATTATTAGCAAAGGACTGGAAAGTTCAGTGTAAAGTGACTTAAAAAAATTTCCCTGGTGTCCAGAGCCTGAGTTATTCTGAAGCCTCTGATAAGTCTGCTACGTTACTGTAGTCATGCCGAGGACTGTCTAAATTGCATAAGATTGCATAAGTCCCTCCCTAGTCATTCTAGGGGCCAGGATGCTGCTTGGACTCCACAGCACCTCCATCTAGAACCCCTGCTCCTCAGCACACATACCATGCACTAGAGTTCGGAAGATCTCTACAAAGCTTATTCCACATTTTCTACATCAAAGGAATCCTTTCGCTGCAGAACTGGGACTTTTATGACTCCTTTCTGCTACATTAAAGGGATTGTATTGAGGATCTTCACCATTTGTGCAAAAGACTTCTTTCTTCTATGCTTACTTGGGGTTAAATAAACAACTTATTTTTATATGGCCCTCAAAACCAGCTTGATAACACCAGAAAATCAGCTGCAGCAAGCTGGTTTTGGCTACCAGCAGCAAAACAGAGGAAGACTTCAACATCTGTGATTTTATTTAGAACAACTGTGCCTAGGACAATTGCTACAACTGCTGGTTGACAGGCAAAGAAATCTCACTTGCCTGTTCAAATTCAGCTCAGCAGTCCAAAAGGACTGCTAAGTGTGATCATCTGATGGTCATCACATAATCTCTTAGATAAAGATTGCTGTCACCAGCACATCTTACTGGCTGGGTTAGCAGAAGATAGCATCCCTGCCACAGTTGTGGTGGGTTTGGGTTTTTTTTAATGCAAGACGGACACACGTTGGGTGAATACTCACATTGCTGTATTTCATGTTTTATTTATTCTATGGATAAATTCACAAATGAGGTTGGATTTAACACTCATAAGAAAGACAATTCCCTGATGAACTCCAATCTAATCTGTCTAGTAGAGAAACAGTCACACATTCTTGGGGGTGGGGATTGGCTTCAATATGTCCAATTTTGCAGTAGTTGCAAGATGCTCTTTTGTTCTTTATGTCTTTATTGATGTCAGACCATGACACGAACTGCACACAGGTTTTGGGACCCTGACACATTTCCTATAGCAGAATTTAGAATGTCCATAAAACATGGGATTGCTCTTTCCTAAACCTGAGGAAATTAGTAAAGCTGTTCAATGTGGTGGATTAGCCAAAACATAAAAATGAAAGAAACACCTTGTATTCATGAATTCCTTCTGGTACTCGTTTGATGTTTTCCCCAAGACCTACTATAGCTATCTGCACTTTCTGATTTGTGTTAAGCAGTACACTCAGTCTAGCTGCCAACAGCTTTTACTGAAGGTTAGCAGGCTGATGGCCACCAACTCCACCTTAACAGGTTGGTTGGTTTGTTTTATAAAGACATTTTCAATGTGTGGATATTCTAGCTAAATTCTAGCTGGAACTGGCAAATTTCATACTTTAATGACCATGAGAAGTGCATGGGTAAAACCACGAGGGATGATTTAAGGCTGTCTAGAAACGCTTGTTGTTACACACTTGTCTGCAATTTGCTGCCAGAGTAGACCACTACTGAGTGTGCGTGTCTCTGTGTGTGTATGAGGAGGCCAAAAACCAAACAAAAAGACAACTGTCTCCCAATCTGTTCCTGCTGCTACTGTAAGATGTCTTCTCATAGATTGCCAATGCTGCTTCTTGTATCAGTGCTGCTGGTATTGATGAATGCAGATTTGTCATGTGAATTGCAGAATTTTAAAGCTGAATTTACACAGCGGTTTGCTGTGACAAGAGTTCCAATGGTCCCCTGAGTCTAAAGGAGATTTGCAGCACTTTTCAAATGTCTCATTTTGTTAGGGAGATACAAGACACCTCTCCCTGTACACTCAGGTGAAGGGCCACAGTCAGCTATTTTGGAAAGTTCATGGACTAAGGAGGAAAGGAGATGGGCAGAAGAATGTGTTTTGGTTTATATTGTGCTAACAGTCACTAGTTCCTTCTATAACTTGCTAAGGCATCACAGACCAGAAGCCCTGCAGTGTCTGGCTGGTGACAGCTGTGGCTGCATAAAGACCTTCCAGGGCATGAATGAGGGGCTGCACTCTGTTCCCCTCCACCTCAGCATTAGAAGCAGGAAGGTTGTAAATCCAAGGACCTCTCCCATTCCTGCCCTCTGACAGTGGCAGTGTCCCCAGAGAGAAAATCCCACGCAGGAAAGGTGACAGCCTATCTCTAAAATGCTCGAGAGTGGTTTTGCTGTAGCCGTTCTGTCATTTTGAACAAGTCAGAAAGAGACAACATCTAATTATTCAACATACCCTCACTCAGGTTGAGTGGTTTTCCTGTAACAGTTAAAAAGCTTGATGCTGTACTGGTTTGTATTGAGTCTACCTTTTAAAATCAACAGCTTACATCAGAGTAGAATCGGGCCCTTTACTTGCCTATGGCATTGAGCATCTTTCACCTTTGTACACAGCTGTCATGACAAATTATTTCTACTACAAGCTTCGCATCTCCTAATTGCCATTTTTCTTCACCTTTTTTTATTAAGTGTTCAGAATATCCCTGCACATGAGTGCCTGCAAGCAGCAGTGCCGTAGGGAATTATCTAAACATGGCCTGTCGCTAAACAGCAGCCCTAGCCAGGAAGGCTCCTTTCACTACAATCCTGAGATATTCCTGAAGAGGGATTGCCAAGTGCGACACTCGCCCCTGTGAGGGCTCGCCCCACGCTGCTCAGGCACTGTCTTTGTCCCCCGTTCCATGGAGGGTCATTGGCAGGGGAACGCCACCCCGTCACAAAGGGTTAGCCCCAGGGATGGAAAACCATCTTCCGCTCCGGGCCTGGCAACGCCATCAAACGCGTTCATCAAGAGCATGGCCTAAACCCGTCTCCAGGGACCAAATTCAGGGATAAAGGTGTAAGTTACGTGGTAAAAAATGGCTCTCAGTGGGACCTTCCCATGAAAGGACCAGGAAAGCGCGTAAATTTCCCCAGCTTTGACTCCCCTCTAAATCTGACTCTAGGTTTAAGAGAGAGATAAGAGCTAAAAGCACCTGCTGGGCATTTACACCTTACACCATCTCCTCACGTCCTCTGGCTTCTCAATGTCAGGCAGCTCAGCACGTTCTGCCATTTCTACAGCAACAAAATCAGTCTTCATCTGTGATTTCTAGGACAAGCCCTTGTTCAGCATTCTTATCACTTTTCTGTCTCTGATTTGATTTTCTCTTTGCCCCCAAATTCAATTTTCCAGCAAATTATCCCAGCTGCTCGCAAAGCCTCCCCCGAGCGCAGGCAGCAGGCTGCATTCCTTTGTGGCACACGCTGCTCATCACATCTGCCCAGCCCCAGCCGCCGCCGCCGCCCGCCTCCGCTCTCAACGAGGAGCGACGTGAAACACGGCGACCTGCCCGCCCCTTCCGTGAAGGAGCTGCTACGCCGGGCCTTTCGGCAACCGACGAAACGCTCCCCGAGGGGCGGCACTGCCGGCGGCCTCTCCCGCCCTCCAGAGGGAGAGAGCTCCGCTGCACACCGCCCCCCCGCCCCCGCACGACGGGACGCGGCGAGACAAGATGGCGACGGGCACACACAGTACCGCCTCGCCTTTTGTATTGTTCGTGCCCCCCCCGCCAGCACGCGCCGCCGCCCAGCAACAGCGACACCCAGCGGCGCCTCGGCGCGCCGCGAGCTCCTGCCGGCCGCGTTTCCCCCGCCTTTGCCCCACCCTCAGTCGTTGTTACGGCTATGACGTCTGAGGGATGCCCCACCCTCAGTCGTGGTTGCCGTCTATGACGTCAGAGAAAGCGGGCTGCACGGCACGCCTGTGCCTTGTGCTGTTGGCCAGGATTTCCACTCGCTTCCGCCACAATAAATGTTGCCGATGGTGCCGGTCCGGGCTGGCACCGAGCCCCCGTTCCTGCCCCGTGCTAGGCACAGGGGGCCACAAACATGTCATCTCTCACAGCTCTCTACTCCCCGGCTTCCAGAACATCAGGCTCAAGGGAGCAGAAGAGGAGCCATGTCGAAGGGGAGCATGGAGAGGATGGCCAGTGCTAAATTGCCCGAGTCTTTGGGGATTGCACCTCGCTGTGGTGAGACAACAGGGTCAACGAGTGGGAAAATCAGCTCGTGCCTTACTGGATGCAGTTTTACATGGCCTGACCCCAGGAGCAGTTGGGATTTAAGCAGTTAGTGTGACTTGCAGTAATCATCTCTGAGCGTCAGATGCCTGACACTTAGCAAAGAGGAGCAACAGATTCGTTCCTGAGTCATTGAGCGCTGCAGAACTGATCCACTGCACGGGCTCGTAATCTGCTGCTTTAAAGTGCAGTAGGTGGTGAGCCACAGGAATGTGACAATCAAATGATTATCTATGTGTGTTTTACAACTCTTTACATTCAGCTGACGATTTCAATATTCTCTGGTAGAGGTTGTGAAAGCCTATTAGCTGTTTATTTATATAACAATTAAAAAGCCCTGCTGAAATTGTACTTGAAAAAAATAGCAAGACCCACTCTGAATACATAACAGGTTTCATATTCCAAATACAAGATTTTGCATAAATGCAATACCTGAAAGGGCCCTGAAGCAGTGTAGGCTACAGGTTTGCATTAAACGTGTGACTGACCCAATTTGTGTAATATAAAAGAAAATAATTGTCTTTCATGCATACTGAAGAGCAATGCTGTAATGCAAGTCGACAGAATGGATCACGCCAGGGATGACAACCAGCAAATGCTCATGGTCTGCAGAGGGTATGGACAAGATGTATGGAAGAAAATGAAGGGCCTATTTATATAGCAATTACTGTAAAAAACACACACCTTCCATTGCCAGGAAGCTCAAAATCCCCAAGAAATTCAGTACCAGCTCTCACCCTTATTCTGGGAGGAGACGGATTTGAGAACATTGAACTTAACTGAAGAGTTTGCTTTTCTAGCTCACCCTCCAATTGTACAAGTCTCCAGTGTCTAATAATGTGGCTAATCTTGCTTTTAGTGTTCTGTAGGAAAAAATGTCCTCAGGTGACAGCTCCATGCATCACTGGTGCTGCTCTGGAACTCGATTATTCTAAATACGGATCAAGCTCTGACTTTTGAGTGCTCTTCAATAAGTTCTTTATTATTCTGGCACCATTTCCTACCAAAATGTAAGGGTGGGAGCTGTTCCATTGGCAAGATTATGTCAAGTCTATACTTAACTGCAAACTACTTGAACTAACTAATGTTGCTGTCAGTTACAGTTATGTCAGCTGCATCACAACTAATTCAGTGCTTTTGACAGATACACTCATCTGTAACATCATCTCTTTGGGCTAGCTCGGAGAAGAAAGAAAAATAGCGTAAGATATATAGCTTTTTTCCAGCCTACATAAGCCAATGGCTACTTTGTTTTTGAGGAATTGTTGCTTTCTGGGCTTTTGCTTGATTTAGTTTGATTTTGGCACATGTGATGAGTCTTAGATTTTCCCTAGTGTCACTTTTCATTTTCAGGCAGTGTAGGACATCTTCACTCCTTCTTACAGATTCATCCATGCCTAACTGGCCTTCCCATGTTCTTTCCAGTAATTTTATTCAATACAGGTGTCATGGTTTAACCTGGCAGGCAGCTAAAACAACCCCACAGCCATTCGCTCACTGACCCCCACAGTGGGATGGGGGAGAGAATTGAAAAGAAAAAGGTAAAACTCGTGGGTTGAGATAAAGACAGTTTTAATAGGACAGAAAAGGAAGAGAATAATAACAGCAATAATGATGATGATGAAAGAAGAAGATCTAAGTGATGCACAGCACAACGGCTCACCACATGGAACTGATGGTCAGCTAGTTCCTGAGCCCTGCCACCTCCCAGCCAACTCCCCCAGTTATATACTCAGCATGACATCATATGGTATGGAACATCCCATTGGCCAGTTTGGGTCAGCTGTCCTGGCTGTGTCCCCTCGCAGCTTCTTGTGTACCCCAGCCTCCTCCTTGGCAGGGCAGTATGAGAAGCTGAAAAGTCCTCGACTGCTTGGCAACAACTAAAATATTGGTTTGTTATCAGCATTATTCTCACCCTAAATCCAAAACACAGCACTAAACAGCTGCTAGGAAGAAAATTAACTCTATTCCTGCTGAAATCAGGACAACAGGAGAAAACAGCTTTCTCGCACCTTTAAACAAAATTCCAGATAAATTTCTCCTTTATAGTGGCAACATGTGCTGGGATTAGCCACCTTGTGCTAAAAGCCAGACATATGTTTCCACTGGCTTTCATCTTAGGGTAAATGGAGAAAGATAAATATGTACCACTGAGCCTTTCCTTACTGGAGATATATGTAATAACTAGCAAACTGGAAAAGGTGCAATTTGTCACTATGCTATGGAAAATATCCTGAGATTTTTCTTAAACTGTTTTTGTCCTTTGCTTCTGCAGTGACGATGTTTTCCTGAGGAAGCTGTAGAATTGACATACTTTTATTCGGTAATAGACTTTTCTCCTCTTCCTTTAGCTTTTCTGTTAGCGTGAATAATTTAGATTCCTGTACTGCCTTCGTCTGTGCATCACTGTCCAACGTGAAAAAAGCACATACTGCTTTTGTGTCTGGTAAACACTTTTATCGCCATCAGCTGCACGACTGTCTTACTGTTGTGCTGAAGAGTTCACTTGAATTTTTAGATTCTGCCTTCCCGTGCATGCCCTGCCGATGGCTCCACGCACATTTCCCCCCGGCTGGCACCTCCCTTGCTGCCTGCTGCTTGTGTCAGAGCAACCACTCCTGTAAAACTGCCTTTGGATAAGGTGTTTTTTTTTTTCTTCATAACAAATTATAATTTCTCACCAAAAAAAATTAATTCTTGTACTGTCTCACTGAGATTTTTGTTCCAATTCACAATTCCTAAGTCTTACCAGTGGCCCACCCCAAATGGCTCTGTAGCAAATCTTCACAAACTTTTGCAACAAGCCCTTTTGTCATTCCCTTCAGAAGGATGCACAGTCCAAAGGGAATAAGTTTGCCCTCCCAGCCAGTGCTAGGTCCCATATTATATAGGCAGACGTCTGGCATATGTTTGTGTTTCGCAGCACCCAGCTCCATCCAACCAGCACCCTGAGGTGAGGAACTAAAGAGGACCCATGACATGGCACTAAAGGATGAGCTTCCAGAACTGCAGCATGGGGATGCATGATAGGGGTTAATGGAGGGAGGTGTTGGAGGCCATCATGACATGTGGTGAATGCATGACTGATTTTTATAACACTTTCTTCTTATAATGTCACTGTGAAAAACTGTAGCCTGTATCTTGGTCACTCGGTGGGGTGTGTAGTCTTCACAGCCTGTCTGTGTGGTTCATAGTTAGTCTTTTTCACCTAGAGTTAAAGGAAAGTTGTTAAAAGCATAGAAAACTTCAGAGCCAGGAATAAAAACAGCTTGTCTTCCTTTTACTTGCAGATAGAAAAGAATTCAGTTTATTTCAGTGAATTTGCCTGTGGGGGAAGTTGCTCATTACTCCACTCCTCCAGGTTGGACACTTTCTTAATTCTCTTTTACTCTTGTAACCATGGCTATTCAAGCCCAAATAACAATTGTCTTTACGCACCTTGGTTTCACTGGAGGTACAGCACCCACCGCCGTTAGAAGATCTGAGATGCGACACTGAACGCATTTGCTGCAGCCCTGCTTTGTTCAGTGCCCGGTGCCCGCTGGCAGCGCGTAGCAGAGCATGACGGGGTTCCTCGCAGGTTCTGCGGCAGGGTGCCCACACCCCACGTGTGATGCTTGCACACGGAGTACCCCGCAGCACTAATCACCCCCCTGCACACCTCCTCAGCCGAGAGCCTGCTTGAGCCTTGGTGTTGACATTAATAGTTAAAGTATAATGGTGTCTAGTTCTAGGAAACTGGTGTTAGCTCTTTAAAAACTATTTTAGTACTATGCAACTTGAGTGTCTAGATGCTACTGTAACTTGATAATAATAGAAAACAATGATACATGTAAGTGTTTGAATTATAAGAATTATTTCAGAACAGTAGGATAGAAATGGTCCTCTTCTCGTCCCTTCCAGCTTACTGAAACTGATTGTCTTTTCTTGCTTTTCTTGGTACACAATAACTGCTATTTACATCTAATTTATTATAAGCACATGTTGAGTAATAGACCATAAAGCTTTTGGAGCTTCTATTTTCAGTTACATTGTACCGCTGCTGAATAAGAAATGCAATTGCTGAAATTTGTTTTCAATGGTATGTTGATTAAAAGCTGCTTGAGTTTAAAATTTCCAACCATCTAAAATGAAAACCCTTCACATGCTTCATATCCCCGGCCAGCCAGAGAGTTTATTTTCCTACAGTGTATAAATAATGGATTTTGCTGTTTATATATATCCATCATCAAACTAGGTTGAATTCTCAATTGGCAGTGTGAATTGTCTTGCAGTGAAGCTAACTAGCTGGAACTAATTTTGAAATGGGTATAGTGCATAATTATGGTAACCTAGTGTACAGGGACTGATCCACCTGAATCAGTCATATCTGATATAGAAAAACATGAATAAAAATGACACTGAAAACATAGCTGCCTAGTTGTACACTAAATCAATTTTTGTTTAGTGATTTAAATCCCTTTACTTAGCAGAAAGCAAGTGTCAAAGTTGAATATATTTCACACTAGGTTTTTCAGCGAATGCTTTAATCGTAACCATCGCTAAGAGTTTACAGATAATCTTGCCTCTGGAGAGGGGGAAGAGATATCCACAGGAAAACTAAAATCATTCAAATAAACTTCCTGGTTTGAAAAATTACTTTGCCTTTAAATCTTTTAGGTTCCCAGTACCAGGGTGGTTCAGAAACCATCTGGTTAAACCATTCGCAGTCGCATTCCCTGGTGGCTGCAGGGAATTCCCAAAAGCAGGTGTGTTCCAAGCTGAGCAGCACACAGGCAGGTGATTGGCACGGTCAAAAGATGTAGCAGGAAAAAAGAAAGTAGCAATGTTGCTTCCCACGATGGGAAAGTTTTTGGTGGACGGGAAGTTGCCAACAGAAGCGTTCAGCAAGGATGAACTGAGCAGGTGAAGCCTTGGAAGGAAACTGGTGGAAGACATGGAAGGAAGTATGACGGGCAAGATAATTTAAGGGGATTAAATACAGAGAGACTTGTCAGCTGTGCTGGAGTTTGAGGATATCTGAACTCGAGAGGGGCTGGGGGAAGGGATGGAGCCTTTGAACACAGAGAAATTTATGGACCTCTGAAAGCAGAGATAAAGATAAGGCCTTTCAGAGATGGCTGAAGATGAAAGACTCACAATTAATCTAACTTTAGGAGATATATCTAGCTAAGGGAGCTGCAAGATTTAAAACTTTTGTTGCTGCTGCATGACACGTGTTATGGCGTTGTGTCTCCCTGGATAACACCCTGTGGCTGGATGAAGGAGGATTCCAGTTACCTTCCGGCTCCATGCCTTGCCAGGCTCGTATCACTTCTCCAGTGTTATTAGCCAGCCACGAACTTCCTGATAAAACCCGAGGAGTCAGGTTTTGCTGTACAGTTGTTTTTTTTTTTTCCCCTTAAAAAGAAGGAAGATGCACTTGCATCTAATATTTACCTTGAATGTAGTTCATCAAGAACCCAACTGAGTCACTGAAAGGCTCTGTGCATATCAGACTGCAGATTTGTTATCTGCACGCAGTGGTAAGACAGGTGCTGAGACTTTCACCACAACCCTCAAGTACTAAAAGTACTTCTCCAACAGCAGCTATTGTTTATTTCAGTTTGATAAATGCCAAGGTAGCAAACAGCACAAGGAGAAACACAAATAAGAATGCAGCATCTTTACAAATACAACAGCACAGGGAGAAACACAAATAAGATGTAGCATCTTTACAAATACTGTAATTTCTTCCATGCTCAATTCATCTCCTTGGAGAAAAGGGCGTTGTAGACTGCACCCAGCTTGGCTAAGCTGGGATGGGTCAGAGAGGTCATTGAGCCCAGATCTTTGCACTTGTGGGCACATGTGTTTCCTAAGGGATTTTTCAAGCCTGCATTTAAAAAACACAAGTAAAAGTTCCCTGTCCCTTCCACTGGGGAAATTATTCCACAGATTATCATAATTCATGTTCAGGAAGCATTTCTTGATACTCAGAACATGTTTTGGCTTCTCAGTCACTCGCTGGGCTCTTTGCTGTTCCCTGTGAATCCTGCTGAAAAATGCCTTTCCTTCACTGGTGGTCTTCTTCAAATATTTGTAGGCTGTTATCATATCCCCCATTAATAATTTCTTAGCCAAGCAATTTATATATTTAGCTCTTCTAATCTCTCCTAATAGATCAATCCTCCTAGTCTTTGGATCACATTTGGTGCTCTTCTCTGAACTCTCTAATTTGTCACTATCCAGAAATGCGTAAAATACTCCAAATGAAGCTGTACTAGCACCACACAGAAAATGACTGTCTGCCTTTCTCAGTGATGCGATCCTGTTTACTCTGTCCAATATTGTAGTGGCCTTTTCACACCATATCGTGTTGCCAATTCATGTCATTTAGCATGAGCTATCTCCCTTCAATCTCTTTCATCATTATTGCACCCCAGTTTTCTCTTTCCTTTTATTCCTTCTTAGATGCTCTCCCAGCCTGCATTTTTTCAAAGCTGAGTCTCATTTAGTTATGGTCTTTCCATGGTTCTATCTTCTCTAGGAAATTCTCTGTTATTTTCTTTGTACACTGATCTTGCTGTCTTTCATACTTGTATCTGTGAGTTTCATCAAAGTGCTGTGCACTCCCTTTTCCAGATCATTAAAAAAGAAGTCTGACAAAGACTGTTCCTAGCAGTCATCCACATGGTAGCCAGGAGACACTTCCCACCACCTCGCTACATTGCAGCTTATTTCCTGTAATTTCATTACTTCGGCAACTTGAAAGCCACATGGAAATGGCCAAGCCAATGTGAATTACTTTTTTAGCTAAGATCCTGTGAGATACAACGTCATACCTCTATTAAAGCTCATCTGCACTCGCGATAGTTCCCTGTCCTTGCTAAAGGCTCTGTTCCCCAGGCTCACTCAAGTAAGAGGTGACTATTAGGAACAGAAAGTGGATTTACAAGGGAGTGTCTGGATGCAGTACCCTTGCTGTTGTTAAAGCTGGTAATGTTAATCTTTTCCGCTGCTCTATTTTTTCAGTTATTCGGTTTATGCACAGTGAACATAAAGGAGTTTAGCTAATTCTTTTAAGTCCTATAGGATGCGGGTTGTCCAGGGTTTTTTATTTGTTCCCTAATGAGTTTCCAACTGCAGTTGTTGCAGTTTCTTTCACAGGATCCTCATCCCACCCTCCCTCAGTGCTCCAGGCATTTCTTCTTGGTTTTTCCTGCTGAGGAAATACTTGAAAAGGAACTTAGTGTCAGAGCCATTTCTGAGTCTTTCGTTTATTCCTCTCACATGTGAATGGATCTGTTCTCACTAGCATTTTTCTTCAAAGAATACTTGTAAAAGCCCTTGAAAGAGTCAAGGTTAATCTCCTTGAACTCTTTGGCTAACATAAAGTTTTGCAATATGGTTTTTTCAATTGATTTGGGAGGGTTGGAGGTTTTGGGGAGGGGTGTCTTTTGGTTTGGGGATTGGTTTTTAGGTGTGTTTATATTTAACTTGCAATTCTCGATTGACCAGATAGTCAGAAGAGAATAATTTCTTTTTAATATAGCTCCACCATCTGTGTGAGGAAAATGAAATCTTTGTTGTGAACAAACTTTTGCACCATAACTTGATGCCAGTCTTACTGTCTTGAAGCACTGGTGAACTCACATTGTTTGAAATAAGCATAATTGGCCAGGATTTCTTATGCTAGACACCAAAAGTGGATTAGAGTATATGTAGTTTTTCTTTGTTTCATCATTTCCATGTATAATTACAGTTAGTGATCTCCAGAATAAGATGAAAGTGAGTGATTTTACACTCTTTAAATTACACAACTAAAAAATCATTAGAAATGTAACCTTGGATAGCAGTAACATCTTCAAATAATGGATGAGAGAAGGAGCAGAACATGATAAGCTATCAGAAATAAGTCTTGGCTCTCAGCACAAAACGGAAGTAAGAAACACAGTGAAAGACCAAATTATGTCTCCTGTTGCCTCTGTGACACTTCTTTCAGTCTGAAAGATTTTGGTAAGTGATCAGCATTACTGTCTTGGGGAATAGACAGATATTGCTGTCTCTCTTATTAAAGATGGGGAAGCAAAGGGATGGAAGTGAGGCAAATCGACCATGTGGCACGAACCAGGCCTAAAGCGAGGCATCATTAAAAAATCTCTTTCTTATTCTGTTTATCCAAGCTATTTTACCACTGCAATTAAGCATATTCAAAAAAAAACAACCCAAAACAAAACAGCACACAAAAGCACTAGGAATTAATGTTGCATTGTCAGGAGAAAGGCATGAGATCTGATTTAATAATTCTTTCACATTTCTAATACTTGCCATTCTGAGTTATATTCGTGGATAGAGCAAATTTTTGAGATGCTGGCTGGTTTTATCAACATCTAAGTTTATGTTATTAGGGATGTTTTTACAGTGATTAATTTGGTTACAGGTAGGGCTCACTCTTTCAGAAAAGAAGTTCCTCTGGAATATGCTATAATGACTGTCTGTAGTCCCCTCAGACATGCTAGCAGTGCACTGTAGATGGGCTAATTGACAGAACCATTGTTTTGCCCCACTCTATGTTGTCCTTTTTCCATACTGCTGAATGCAGCTGAAGTTCAACAGTGCCTATGCAAAGTCTCTTATTGATTTTCATGTGCTGTGCATCCATCGTGCTTATGCTGAATGGACTCAAAGCAAAGTGCTTATTCTGCATGTGTCGGATGATGTTCTGCTACAACCTTATGCCTTACATGTAAATCTTGTGAAAGAAATGGAAAAAAATTGCAAAAAGTACCACATTAAGAAGGCCAGATCTCTGGCTTTCATTTGATCCTATCCTTTTAAACAGAGGAATGTCTACGTTTATATGGAATGCAGTAAATATCAATGTTGAGTTAGAAACAGATTTAAAAAAAAAAGTATTCCTGGCTTACTCAGAGATGAGGAGAAAAGATATGTCAATTAATAGTATTGGCTGTTGAGAGCCTACACGTCATGAACGGCTAGTTTCAATCATGTTAGAAAATAGAGGACTTCCTTATAAAACTTTATCATAGTTGGCACTCTTTCACTTATTGAAAAGAAACAAAAGACTGATCTGGCATGAAGCCTATGCTACATTTTACCTTTAATGGAGATCTCTTCAGATCTATGTTTTAGGCAGACTCATGGGTTATATTGCAGCAAACTTCCATCTTTATTGCTTGCTATGAATGTGAGTTTTATGGAAAACAGGACTGTCAAGCTAACGGCTTTGTGTGCTTATTAAAATTTAAAGTCTTTTTTTTTAAACCTGGGACTAGCTCAGTATTGTTTCCGCACAGTGTGCAAGCTCAAGAAATGAAAGCACCTGAAAAATATTGTGCATTTAGGTGACTAATGGCAAATGTATGTGGTCTGAAGATGGAGCAGTCAACATTTAAGTGTTGGCTGTTTTGCTGGCTGCCTTCACTCAAATTAGGTGTCATGTGGGGCTCCTTCCCTCTTCCCTTGTGCAGCTGCTCAGGAGATGTCCTTGGTGCATGCAGAGGCATAAAGGTTTAATGTCTCCCAGTTGTGGACTGCTTGAACCTTGTGGCTGGTTGGTGCCAGCAGCAATATTCCAGTCTGACCCTTGCTCTCTGCCGGGATGGGGTTGATGGTGGCCACGGGTGCTGGGAGCAGCCTTGGGGGGAGCAAGGTGGCTCTGCCTGGCCGCAGCCCAGCAACATGGCTCTCCTGTGCAGAGGTGTTGCCAAGCTGCTTTGTTGGTCTGCGGTGGCTCTCCTGCTGGTCTTTGTACAGTTAAACCTGATCAACCTGAGTTATCTGAATTTATTGTTAGAAAATACCCTCTGTTACTTGAAACATGTTCTTCGTACTTTCTGATGTTTATTCATTACACTGGAGAGGAATGTGGTTATATTAACATTTGATTATCTCTTGTGTTTCGCCTCCGCTGTTGCATTTCTGTAGCCGATGTTTTCCTTTTTTGGGCTGAAACGCTTTTCCCCGTGTTGTGCGGGCCTCATCCCTCGCTGTGTGCACCGTAACCCCTGACAACGCCTGACACCTTGGCACAAACACGATGGATGGCAGCTCCCCACGTACGGGCGCACGTCTCCGGCGCCCACCCGACTGTGGACACCACCCTGGGGGGCTGCAGCGGCCCTGCACGCTCCCTCACTTGCTGCCAGCCAGGGCCCTTAACCCTGGCTGGGCTTTGTTCATTAGCAGCAATACAGCTAATGAAGTTGCCGTGAACATCTTCATGGTTTACAGCATGTGAGATTTTGAGACTCGTCCATCATTGGGTTTATTTTGTTTCACTGGGTTTTGCTGACATCAATAGCGACAGAATGAGGTCAGCACTGAATTCTTCTGAAAATCTATCCTCTAAGGAATTTTGTTTTCCCCATTAAAACAGTAAATAAATAAGTCTGGTGTTCTATAGTGATTTAACTTCTTGAGAAACTTCAGCACAGCAGTGGTCGGTGATTTCCAGAGAAGACCTGGTTTTGCCCAGTTGGGTAGCTGTGTTGGCAGAGGAGCAGCAAGGTCAGGTCATCTGTCCAAGGGCTTCACCAGGAGAAGGATGGATCTGGACTGGACCCAGGTGTGTCCTGGATCTGCGAATCCTCTTGGGCTAGAAGTGTTATTTTGTGTTTTCTCTCATTATGCTTCTGCATCCACAATGCACTGAATAGCAAGGCTGGTTTCAAAATACTTCTGATAAAGTGAAGCAAGGAAAAATGTGGTGATCTTAAGGAAGGATGGGCAGCTATTTCTGTTGTCGTCTGTGTCTGTGCTGAGACAACTCGAATTAATGGAAACCCCTGGAGCGTTTGAACACAAACGTTGACCCACTGAGTATTTTGCCATCTGCTTTCTTTTGGAAGAAATATTCCAGAGAAAGTTGGGAAAAAGTCATGAGTGCTTTAGAGCTAGCATTGTGATATTTCCTGAAGATTTATTGCCTTTTGATGGCAGCCTTTCAGCAGAAACTCATGAGTAGTTATGTTGTGAAGGAATTAGGAACTTTTGTGGCTTGTCCTTAATTTACAAATCAGCAAGAGTATATCTTTCTGAGGTGACATGTGATCTTGAGTAATTTACATTATATGACACGGTAACTTTCTCCTATGTGCAAATTGCCCTCCAGGAATGTGACAAAATGGCAGTCACTCACATTTAAGTGTTGGCTTACATCATCAAATTTAGATCCAACTCAAAAGTTTTTGAGAGTTGTGAGTGGTCCCATTAGAAAAGAAGAGATCAGAAAGCTGAAATCAAATCAAAATCCAAATCAAATTTAAAATCACAGTGTAATTTCAATTTGTTTGGATGTAGGATTTCAGTTGTCTCATCTTGTCTTTCAGTACAACTTCAATTTTGATATGCCTTTTTGTTTTCAGTTTTTCTTTGTTTAGAAACATCCTTTCACGTATTTAAATCCTTCCATAAGTCTATGCACTTTTTATTTTTGTTACATTTTTAATCTTATTTTATTTTGCTTCAGGATCTGGATAGTACATTAAATATACATATTCGTGTTGGTTCTCTTCACCCTCATTGCCTAATTAGGAGAATATTTTCCCATTCATGCCTGGGAATAGCAGATTTCTAAAACAATTCCATAGATCTAGACTTACTGTGAGGTTTTATTTTGGAAGGAGTTATTCTCCTGATGAAAATACAACCATCATATCAATTTAATATTCGGTCTAACTCCCTGAATCCTATGTTTATGGCAAAGGATCAAGTCAATAAGGCTTTACGACTGTCACAGTAGAGTCCTTTCCTCATTCAAGGAATAAATCCCAGGCCACACAGAAACCCATTATGTATTCTTGATATGTAAACCATTCCAGAATAAAATTTAATAACAGTAATGAAACTAAATCAACATGACAAATTTCAAATAATGCAGTGGAACATTATTTTTTTTTATCCACCAGCTGTTAAGACTAACTGAAATGACAGAATCATGATGTGCAAAGTCCTACAGAATAATGCTATGGATTTTGCTGCCGCTGCTGCTGCAACAAGAAACAACCTTTATCAAAAAAACATCTGCTGAGTTCCCTTTGCAATCACTGGCAGCTGAGACCAGTGCACAGTAAATTACTCTCCCTGTTCCATCAGCCCTCTTCTTTATTCCTCAGATACAACATACAGTGCACCACTGGTAGTTGTTAGAATATTTGTGCTGGGTGTATGCTTGCTCTTATATTTATAAATAAAGGGGTAAAAAACAACAGGGAAAAGTCCACGTACATAAGATTTCTGTTCAGGGCTCCTGCCCCTTGCATATGTTTAAAAGGAGATGAAAACTAGATATAAGGGACCTCAGTCTCATTTTAATCTAAAAGGTAACTGCCTCAGACTCTATGGCAGGGAACATCATCTGGATAATAAATATGATCATCTAGATTTTTGATTGATTCAAATCAGTGTATAGGTTGGACCTGGCCTAGTTTTTGCTGAGCCCTTTCTTGTCTGTGGGTGGAAATTTTCTGAAAGCTTTACCTCTCCATCGGTGTCTGCTACTGGAGAGCTAGCTATCACAGGCCATGTTAACTAACAAATCATGTCCCCAGAGCTGTGGTGGTTGCTGACATGATGGATGGTGCTGCAACGTCAGGTAGGGCCCTACTTAGCACCCCCCTTCAGGGGCTTGTGAGACTTCAGAAGGCCTCATGCACTGGTTGCATGTCAGGGCTTCCTGTGGAGAAGGAAAGTCAATCCCAGTTTGCAAGGCCCACGGAAAAGAGAAAAAAAATAAAATCACAGCTTTCCACTGTGCAGTCAGATAGCTGCTTTGCATCGAGCCTGTGTGCATCAATTCCTCATTTTCCCTCAATAAAGCAACAGCAGTTACCGTAGCTCTAAATAATGTAGGAGGGAGAGGTCTGCGATATGATCTGAGGGAAATAGGCAAATCTGGGTTTTTAGTGTGCTGGCAAAATCAGCAGTTAACGCCTTCATCCAAGAAGAGTGTTTCCTACTAAGAATTTTGTTGTGTTATGGGTGAAAACCTGGAAGTATTGTAGGGCTGTTGCAGAGGGCTAGCACGTGTGGTTGGGTTTGAATCACCTGTGGATACCACAGAGAGTACGGAGAAACCAGACCCTGTGAAAATCAAGCAGTCATGGTGTAGATAATGGTCTAATAAGTAAATAAATAAATCAGGGGGTGGGGTGGTGGAGACTCCAGCCATGTGTCCAGCTGATGCCCATCACTCTGGCAGCTCTAGGTCTGCTGGAGACTACAAAGCCAAGAACAATTCAGGGCTGGACTGCCAAGGTGGGTGGTGCTGGTGGATCTGCAGCTGTAGGAAGGGGACACACAGCTTACGTGCTCTTCAGAGGGGTGACAAAAGTCTGCTTCTTCCTCGAGGGGAAGTGGGGAAGGTGGGCCTGCCTCAGGGGGGTTACTGCATGTAGAACAGACCGTTCCCCCTTGTGCCTTTACCCTTCCTGTTTGTGCCTTACTCTCATCAGTATCATAGTTAAAAACAACTCAGGTCCTGATAGTATTTTTAATATATATGGTCTGTAACTGCAAAGGGCTATTCCCTATTTATATCATTCAGTATTTTTTAATTACTTGATGTACTTTCGCCTCAGTGGAGCCTTCAGCTTGTTGTGCTTGCAGAGCTATTTATATTCTGCCTTGCCTTGGGACTACTTTCAGAACAGTTGGTATTCAACCTTTCCGAAGAAAAGTCTTTAAGCTCTGGAAGCAGGCAATAAAAAACTAGAATGCGCACAACACAACAAATAACACTAGTTGCACCAAAACCTATTAATTATTTTTAAATGCACTTCAGCTCAATTACAGAGGAAACTATTGGCCTCTTGGCTTAGAATAAAAGCATAGAGGCTGCACGATGGGCTGTGGTCGTAAGCATTCCCCTGAGCTCTGATGGGAATGGAGAACAGGCTTGTGTTCACTGCCCTCTCTGTGCACATAAGGTCAATGTATCAGAAAATAGTCAGTCGAGCAGCTAGTTTCAAGAGCTTTCATGCACTGATTATGAATCTTATTTTATTGTTAATGTTCCTTTTAAGGTTGACATTAAGCTCCTTATTGAATTATGCACACAATGCAATTCATTATTTTTTGGATGTATAAAGGAAGATTAAAAATACTCCTGAACTGTCTACCCACTTCATGGAAATATTAAGCAATGAACCCAGTGTGTGACAAGATGGGAAGATGGGAATCCTCTCTCTGGGATTTCCCAAGGGAATAGGGAGTCACATGTAGACTGGTCCTGAGCTTTGCATGAGAAAACAATGGTATGTTTTCTCATAAAAACAGTGAGTCAATGCAACCAAAATGATTTCAAGGAAAGGTCAGTTTCAAAATTGTTTGATTCAGAAAGTACTAGGATTTTTTTTTTTTTTTAATTTTTAAAAGACTTGTGTCAACATTTTCTTAATGGAAAACAGAAATTGTTTGAAGTAATCTTTTCCTTTGAAACTCAGGCTAACTCAATGCAAACTTAAATGGCCAGAAGGGAAATATTTTGAAACGACTAAATTTAAAATTAATAGGGACATATTTGATTCACCATCACCCATTTTATTTTCAATTTAATGAATTTTGATTTCTTATATTTTTCTAACACAATGAAGCCTTTCTTGACTTGTTGTTCATGGTTATATAGACTCTGAGACAAATTTATTTGGAGTAAATATACAAAATTTTATTAACCTGACTACTTTGAGTGAGGTCTCCTATGACTGACCACAAAGTAAGAGTTACACATTCGTTACTCACATTGCCTGCCTCTTTCCTGGGTTGGCTCTGAGATAGCCCGTATTTCATGTATGCATGTTACCCATCCCTGAATGACATTTTGGAAAAAAATGAGTTCTAAAGGGATCCTTTTGGAGTGTTCAGAACATCCAGGACTTGTTATATTGTCTCTTGGTTAGGAGAAGCTGAGAAGATGCCATCCAACTCACCTGCTTTCACCAGATAAATATTTTTTTGTGGGATGGAAGAGGTAGTAGCTGGTGTAATGCATATAGAGTAGTTGGCAGTCTGAGTATAAGAAAAGGCTGGGTTTAGCTGTCTTGAAACACACATATGTCTTCAAAAATATGTTCAAAATCAGAAAAAATTGCACCTCTTATGTGTCAGTGTTGTCACAGTCTAACCTGACGATTTTTAAAATTCTACTTCCCGGCTTGCTGATTACAGTTTCAGTCAAACTCGTATTGTAGTCACAGTATAATGCCAAAAGGATATGTACAGGTATAATGATTTAACTGGTAACGGGTATTCTGTCTAAAGTATAACCTGCTCTTGTGAGCTGGGCAATATAAAATTTGAGTGTATATTTTGCAGTCCCTTTTATAGCCAATCACTTTGTTTTTACTATTCTTATTTTGATTTCCATGCCATAAATACACAGGAAGGCAGCGCCGTGTTTTCAAGAGGTTGTCCGGGAGCTTTCCCATGCAACAGGAACCGCCAAACCCCTGACCCAGTTACAGCATACTTGCAGCGGGGGCTTTCTGTAACTGTGGTTTGTGACCAGGATGAAACTTTCCCAAAGTCCCTCAGACAGCTTAAACCGCAGGGTATTTCATTTGTTTTTGGCAAATCCTCATGTGAATCTGGATTTCCAAAGAGGGAGGACAGCAAAGGTGGGTGAAGGGAAGCGTGTCGGGGGGCAGAGGGTAGCGCTCTTGCTGGTATGGCATCCCTGCCTGGACGGGCTGCTCCATCACCAGAAGGACCATGTCCAAATTAAATATTCTCAAGCATTCGTTTAGCTATGAACTGTGAGGCCAGCTCAGCCAGGAGTTGATTCCTGGACTTGTCCATCCCTGTTCTGCAGAGTGTCTAGGTTTGACTTTAAAATTACCCCAAATTAATTTTTATCTCTAAGTCATCTGCTGAAATAGGGCTTCCCAATTACTGAATAGCGAGAGGTGGTTTATAATTTGCAGTAAAAGTTGTGACAGTTAGAACCTTCATTTATTTCCCTTTTACATAAAATGAGGCCATGTGCATAATAAAGGTTAAAAAAATCCTCGTTATCTGAATTATTCGAATACCTCAGTTCTATCAATTTCCCTGTGAGTATATCTGGGTAAGAGTCACCCTCTTGTGACAGCCATGACTCAAAGGACTGGATCTTTGCAACCTGTGAGCTGTTCACAGGTATCATAACAAACCAGAGTAATTTAGCAGGCTCTGGTAATATCCAGCCTTTCCTTTGCTGACCTTCTCTAGCGAAAATCAGGATTTCTGACTACATGTTCTCATGTTTGAAAAATCTAGACTAATACAGTTGTTGTTAGTTACAAAAATCTCCAAATGTTGTTACTCTTGTTAAAATATTCATTAAAGAATGGCTTGAATTTTTTTCTTAATTATACTGTTATTAATCTTTGAACTCTTTTTAATGGATGTGGCTTTATTGTTCTCTAACCAACTGAGCTTATAATTCTATTGCTATATTTGTGGTTGGCCAGGCATGACACATTGTATCACACTAAATTTTAATTTTTTTTTCATTCCATTATTAACAGTCTAGCGATTTTTTCTTTTTTAAATAAGCAGGAACCCTGTATAATGTGCTGTAGTCTGTTCTTGAAGTACAGAGGAGAATTAGCATGTGCAGTAAAGACGTAACCTCTTGCAAAAAGAGGAGTATGAAATTATGAAGCAAAACTAACATTCCTTAGTGAGAGCCTTCTAAAACAAGAAGTTAAATAATTGTTAAAAACATTAAGGGAAGTGAATAATTTTGTGGTTGGTTTTTGAATACAGTTGCCTAAGAAATTAATATATGCAGTTTAGTGTAATTATATTAATTATAACTAAATTTTGTATTATTGCCATAATGACAGTACATATTTTGAAGTGGGCTGAGGTTCTGAAGAACTTTCTTTTGCTATTTTCGCTTTAGAGAACACTAACGCTAGTGTGGCAGTCAACTTTGCAGCAGTGACGATGCAGCCGGACATTTTCACCATCAGTGTAAATGCATCTCACTCCTCTTCTGCCTGTACCGCTGATAACCTGTTTCTAGGTGCTCTGAAAATTGTGGGGTTCTGCAGTCGCACAGAACCCCCTAGAGGCAGTTGAACAAATTATCACGGGTGGTGGTAGGCGCTTAAAAAAAATCAGTTGCTTCCAATTGTCGTAAGAATTTTACATCCTGTTTTTGTCTTTCTACAACCTCGGCTCTCTCAGTAGTTCCAAAGCTGCATTCCTACATGTTTTTAACAGGATGCAACAGCCATTTCCTTATTTTGTATGGCTATTTTTATTAGATTACAATTACTTTACATTATGATTGATTGAAGGCTAAAACTCAGCTATTCATTTGATGTTCATATAGTCAAAAATATTTCTTTGAAGTTAGAGTTCGTTTTTAAAAAAAATTTCCCCTCAATTTTGTACACAGTTTGATAAATTAGTGAACAAACGCTACAGTGCAGAAGAGTGCATATCGTCTGTGTTCTGTGTGTGCACAATCTTTCTGAGCTCATGTTAGAAAGGGATGAAATAACTTGAAACTGTGTAAAAAAATTTGTTTTGTTAAAAAGACATGCTTGCTTTAAAGACTACATAATGCATTGTATGCACACCTCATTTATTACTCTATAGTTTGCTGCTGCTGTAAAACTGCTGTCAAAATAGATCATGCTAGCAAAAATATTCTCAGTTTCTTGGTAAAGCTAAATGAAATCAAATATAAAGTTTGTGATACATTAAATCACAAATATAAATATATTCTTTACAGCCAGCTGTTATCTCTAAATGTGCACATTTTAAAATGGAAACATTTATCCAACATGCTGATTAGCAATTTCAGTTCTGAAAAGCCTGATTACATTTAAGATGCAAAAGATTAAAATGACTAAACAGATAATGTTAATAGTTCATCTTCCTTGATGTTTTTATATGCTTAAAATCACAAAAGTTACACCAGAACTTCTTGCACAGTAAACTCACCAGAAATAGTATGGTTGTAATGTGTCTTACCGCAAGTTGTAATCTCTTACGGCCAGTGTTTGAAAGAAAGATTCTCGCTGAGAATGCCTGTCTGTGCTTCTTTTATGATATTTACACACACACGTCTAATTTAAGCTACAAAACTACATAATAGATGGTTGTACTAAAAATGCCCGAAAAGAATAATGAGCAGTTATCTTAATTACAAGTAGAACTCTAACTTTTGTGAAAGTTCATGTTTGTTCTTAATAATTCATTTTTCAACTATTCTGCTCTGTGAATACAATTGACTAAAAAAAAAAAAAAAAAAGTCTGGGTTTACATTTTATCTAAACTCCGGTCCTGTGTGACAGCTTAATTCTTCCATTTTTGTTATCTAGTTCTTATATATTTGAACATGCAAATACAGAGGTAAAACTATTACTACCCTTGCTTTATACATTGGCAATCAGTGGTTCAAAAGTTCACGCAATACCATATGTCCTAATAATATTTATCTAAATCTAAAATAATATGGAACTGTCAAATAGGATCCCACACAGTAACAAATGATGGAATGCAGGGGAACTCTTAGATTTAGCCTTTTCTTTTTTGTCCAACAAGCTAATGCAATAAGACCAATAATAAAAGGTTGTGTAGTAGGCCAAAAGTCTGTGACAGATAAAAAAGAAATGTTGGAAACCGATGAAGCTTTTGCACAATTAGATTTTTTGAGGCAGTGCTGTAAGGATTGTCCAGGGCCTGTTCAGTTCTGATTGATGGTAAAATCATAACTACATCATATTAGCTGTAGAGTTCACTGACAGGTTACTGCAGATTAATATTGCTACTGCTGTTCACTTACCATCAAACTGGTGGAAATATGAATTGAGCTGCTCCTACAACAAACCCTGCATATTAAGAGGTAGGGTGTTTTACTGAACCATCTCCATTCTGTCATCGGGGAAGGAGATGCAAACAACATTTATCTCCAAGGTATGTAGATATATAGTAACACAGTAATTAGTTTTTTCCAGGGGACCTTGATGATGCTGACCAGGTAGCAATCATGCACGCTTAGTGTTGCTTTGAAGTTTAGTTTATGATTAAAATGATACTTGCAAATGATAATGAACAATATTTTTCTCTGATTTAAATATTTAATCTCATGCAAATAGCAATAGCATGTAATGGATACATGCTTGTTCTGGAAGATGAAACGAGAGATATTGTAGGGCCCAGGCTGAGGGAGGAGCTGTACCCCTTCAGTCCTGGCTGGAGCTGCGGGGCTGAGGCGTGCTGGAAGTCGGCCCGGGGTGCCCGGCATCCATGTCCAGCACGTGCAGCTTCTTGTGGCATAGAGAAGCCCAGGACTGTGCCTTGCTAATCACAGCGGTAGAGGCAATATTATGTGTGTTTGAAGTCACAAAGAGCCCTGTGGTTTTTGTTTCGTTCTTTGTTGATATTGGAACTTTGTTCTGCCAGGATCTCCTCTTACCCAGCACCTCTGGCACCCTCCAAGTACTGGCTGATATTTACCCTCTGCCCCAACAGCCTTGAGCCATGAACTTTCTTTTTCTTTGGAGGAAACCCCAACTCTGGCCACTCCCCTGCACACCCGGTAGTTATTTGCTTCCCTTTCCCACTGCCAGTGACTGTGACAAGCACTGTTTCCCACCATTCCCAGCTATGACAAAAGCATACTGACATCCCATGGTGGGCACCTCTCTCCTTCCCCTATCCCAACTGCTCTACATATTTCACCAAAATCTGCCTCAACCCTCCTGTTTCTTTCCTCACAAAACCACACCATATCAGAATGCCTTTGGCTAGGGAAAAATATGTATTGCTGTAACAGACAAAAAGGCTAAAAAAACCCATTTGACCTGAAAAAGGGCAGCTAGAGGAAAGGAGGGTAGTCGGAATGGAAGCAAGGGCCCTGTTGCTGGAGTTGGCAACCATGCAAAACAGGCGCAAGTTGCCCAAAGCAGCATTTACTCCTGCCCTCTGCTTTGATCCTCACATCTCCCTTGATCACCTTAGTGAGCTTCTCTGCCTCAGTTTTTCCATCTGTGAAATGCGAATAATCCTTCCAGAAACGTGGCGAGAAGTAATTCGTTAGCGCTTTCTGGGACTGGCAAGAGGAAGTGTACTACCGAAGTGCACAGGTTTACAAAAACAGTTCCCCAAGTGTAACATAATAGCATTTGTGATTTAAAAAATATAGGCATGAATCTTTACTGCAAATCTCAGCTGAGTTAAATGTATTTTTTGTCAGGGAGACATTGTTTTTTTTATGATAGCTACTCTGTGATTCATGAGTCAACATGCTATACAAATACCAGAAGGCATAAGTGAGTTATAGACATTTCTCAGGAGTGGCACAGCAGTTCCCCATTACCCAAGTCAGTTAAAATATCCTATTTATCATACTTTTTTTTTTTTTTTTAATGGAAGAATCCTGCAATTTTTAGTTAAGTGAAAAATCTGTGTGAGGGAAAATGCTCTTTGGCTGGAAATGAGTTTGGATAAGAATTACAACTTACGTTATAAAAGCAATTTAAAAAAAGTGATATATAAAAGTCTCACTGTAAATTATACATCTTTAGTGGCATTTAATAGCCTTTCATTTCTATCAGTTGCTCATTTATTTTACAAGACATCTAGATTCTTGTATCTAGGTGTTTTTGGATATCATTTCCCCTTGACACAAGTAACATTTAAATTAAAGTCTATCACCCTGTTAGAAAAGTTTTGAATGTGTTTGTCTGAGGATATAGGAGGTCGGCAAATTTATGGTGATACACTGTTGATTGAAAAATACCTATGTGGCAATATGAAAAATGCTTTGTGGATATGCAAAATCTCTCAATGAGAAAAGTCAGGTTTGGAACAGAATTGATATGTCAGTCTAAAGAGAAGCCCATGTGAGGCCAGGAGCTGGTGTATCTACCTGTGACAGATGGAAGACCCAGGTTCAAGTCCTTCCAGGAATTTGAACCTGGGCTTTCCGCATTCAGGTGAATACCCTGGCAATGGGGTACAGTCAGACCATGCCCTGGTGGGTTTTGAAAAAAGAATATTTTGCTTTTCCTTCCAGGGCAAGATGAGAATTCTTTGGGGACTTCTGAAATTTTCCCGGACATATAAAGCTCTTTTTTTGACATCACTTCCCTGCAGCCCATGGTTTTGGAAATTTTTAGGAGACTGGATAAACTTAGAGTTGCTCAGAAGTTAAATAGATCACAGGAACAAATTTAGCCATGACATAAACTTGCTGACTTCCAAGTTGCTCTTATTACCATCAGGATTGAATTTGGCTAGTAGAGAGTATTTATGCAAAAAAGCAACATATTTAGTAATGAGAGGATCAAATGCTCCGGGGGAGGGGGCAGGGGGGAAGGAGGACATATGGGGGTGAGCTGGGGAGAAGAGAGGGGAAGACAGAAAGGAAAAGGTCACGGCGTGAAAGGGTGCTGTGAATTCCAAAAGTGTCTAATTAGGTTTCTGGCTGTGGAATTTGCCTTTGCCCCAAGCCAAGAAGCCCAGCTGTTTTACAACAGGGCTTTTGCCTCCTAGCAATGACTGCAGACAATGTGTGACCTAAACTGCAAGTGTATTTATAAGGACAACTTCCTTCACTCTTCACAACAGATTCCATAAAATACATTCAAATGTTATTTAGAAGGTCACATAACTGTTTCCATTTTTTAATGCACTTTTTTTGCTTTTGTTGGGTGTCTAAATACAATTTTGAAAAGTCCTAAAAAGAGGGGAATGAATTTCATTAAAGGCAGTCCTCTGAACTTGTATTCCATTGGGTTATTTTAAAAAAGTGTCAGTCTTCAAAATGCAATGTTTGATGGAATATTAAATTTGATGAATCATTCCCAGTTTCCATGTTTGTTAGCTTTTATATACCACATTAAAGCATTCATTAATAAAGTGTCACACAACACTGCTTTGATTGAGTCCTAAAAGGTTAATGACTTGATACAGGCTGGTATTCTGAGCTTTACTGTTTGCAGGCGGTTTGTGGCGAATGTGAAGTGCTTTGAAATTGTAACAAAGAGAAATCTTTTATTTTCCTCTATTTCAAGTCCAGAAAGTGTTCTCAATCGATGTGGATGTGCAAGACGAACTAGACTTATCACCATTACGGTACAATAATTAAACAACAGGAGCCACAGTCATGAGGAGCAGGGTTTTTTGTCTTGTTGAGGTTTTTTTTTTTCCCTACAGGACTTACTCAAATTTAACAGTAAAAAGCTTCATGCGCATAGGACTCCTCAGAGAAGGGTGGATTAAGATACATACAAACTCCATGTTTGCTATCCATCTACTCCTATTTGTATCTTTAAGCTGCCTTGCCAATTGACTTTGGGGGCTGCAGCTACGTTTCTCCCATTTTGAAAGTGATTAGCCAGTCTGGAATTATTCCCTATTTTTAGATATGCTGAATATTTTTCAAATTGTCAGAAGCTTTCAAAAAGTGCCTTTTAAGTGCAACTGCTGTGGACATGTGCATGAGGTTAGGCTTTGAACGAGCCAGAATGCAGGTCGGAGACACCACCAGTATTTTGCCCAGTAATGGCCGAGCTGGGGAGCCTGGTCAAGTACAGGCATTTTTATACCCTTCAGAAAGTGTTGCATTTATGTCACCCGAAAAATCCATGGGTGAATGGGCAGTATGGGCAGCAAAAAGAAAGGAAATAACATTTCCAAAGTCTGTCCTTTTAACTACACTGTGTCCAGCTTTTATGAAATTTGAACTCTCCTGAGATGGAAATAAGCTTCTTGACAAAGTCATGTGTGAAGTTAATTTTGTTTTAAGATAGTATTGAGGTTCTGCTCTGAGGGGAGTTGTTAGTAAAACAAATGACTCTAACTGTTTTAGTATGGAAGACAAATCAAAGCATTTCCATGAAGTAACAGGGGTGACCTGCTGTAACTTAACCATTTCCTGAGCAAATACAAGCTACTCTATTGGATGGGGGATAGTTCCCATGTTAGCCATTGTACAGAGAAAAATAAAAGTTCATATAAAAGAGCCCACCAAGGGTTATATGGCTGCAATTGTTTCCAAACTGAAACAACTTAGTATCTGTTTATGATTGTCAGTATCATGTTATATTGTTCTTGTAGAATCCATAAAACCTAAAAGTCTGCAGTATTGCCTCTAAACATCCAGTGGCTGCAGCCGGGAGATTTCAGAACCAATGCGTTTAAAGAGAGGGGAGGTAAAAACCCAAAAGTTAATAAAAAGTTGAACTTGATTTTATTGACCATCTTAATCTAATTTTGATGAGGTGCTTCATTTGAACATAGAAGAACAAAAAGGCAAGCCCAAGCTGATAAGATTAAAGTACTTAAACTTGCATCCTATAAATGTTTGTTTCTTTCATTCACGGATTGGAGATGAGAAGGAAGAAGCAGTAAATCTGAATTCCAACTTTCTCATCACAGCTTATGTTTCCACAGTTCAGAATGGTGCCCATTAATTTTCTGAGCCACTCAGGTATACAGCATGCCATCATATTAGCAGTACTTAGACAAGGATATTCATTTGCATTTTCATAGTCACTTCCTTTGCATTGTGTATGACAACTGATGCAGAAAACGTGTGGGCAGAGATGTGGTTTCTCACTCAACAAAACTATCCCTTGGAAGAAGATATAAAACAATTCAGCGTCTCAGAAGATGGAGATGTTGTCACTCAATACAAATATAAACTATTCTCTTTTTCAGATGATGCCAAAGTGTTCTTGCGAATGAAATCATGCTTCAAAAGCTAGTGATTTGAAAACAATGCATACTTGGACTTGAAAGCAAGCTGATGGAAAGATAGAACAGTCATTTGTTGGTAGATCAGATGTATTGTCAAGTACTGACTGCAGTGGCTGTTTACTCTCTGATTTTAGCAGTTTCAGATTTCGCTGTCTTATTTCTAGCAGTTCAAACATTAACACGTTTAGAGTAAGATACAGACAATCTGCTTACAAGGTGTACATATATCACATGGGTATCTGCAGCCCACAAACCTTTCTGCAGGAACAGGACCATGATGATGACAACAGCAACAACAACAACAATGGGAGAGAAAGAGGGAAAGAGGGAGACAAAAAAGAAGAGCACATCATCTGGTTGATCCTGTCTCAAAGATACTTCAAAGCAAATTATGTAGAGTAGCTCTTATCAACTGCAGCTGCTTAGTAGGAATGTCATGTGAGCAAAACAGTTTGGAAGATAATGGATTTATGTCTAGCAGGAAGTCAAACGTGTGATGACTTCATGCAGATTCTGTTAGGAATCATGTTGCTAATATTTTTTCCCATCCAAACAATGTCATATAAAAACAATGAAAATTTTACATTTGAAGACCATATCAGATGACACAGGGAATGCAGATGAGACGGAGCTTTATTTCAAGGACAGATTGCATTAGGAACGATTCCTTTTAGAGTTGCCCTTGCCAGAAGCAAAGCTCTTAGCTTTCCTGATTCAAAAATAAGGGGCACATCCTCGTATGGGGTAAGTGTCATTATTCTCTGAAAGCCAACAGTGAGATGGTAATTTATGATTTGGCCCATGTACTGATGAGTCTGATAGATGAGTTTATATTGCTTGCTCATAAACAAACCCAGTCTGTTCCAGTTCTCAAATTAGGACTCTATATACTCCCAGGCACTCAGAAAATGAAAGAGAAAAATAATTGTACTTGCTGAACTTGAGAAACTCAGCACTTCCTATTTTAAACCAGTTGTTATGTCTCTCATAATAATTTCATATTTTATTATCCTTGCCTACAGTGGTCTTTTACCACGGTTATATAAACCGCATTTCTAATGGTCTCAGAGGACATACTTGGTATTACCAGAACAAAACAAAATTAAAACATACACCCCAAACCACACACATGCACGCAGTCCCAAAGTACTATAACACTTAAGGCTTGATTCAAAGCCTGTGGAGGTTTCAGTGTGGGATCTGGGCTGCGATGACTGACAGATTGGGCTAACAGTGCTGTGACATGCTGAACAGCAGCTGAGCCTCTTGCCTTCCCCCTGGCTCCGCTAGTCAGCAGCACTTGTGGGGTGATTCAGAGAGATGTTCGGCCGCTGTGGAGATGGTACTTTGTGTCTCATCTGGCTGCCAGCACTGGTGAAACACAGACCCCAGGGGGTAAAAATGCTGCTCAGTCCAACAGCAGGCTTTAGAAAAAGGAAGACTAAAAATGGCTTGTGTGGGGAAAAAAGCCCTGAAATTTTCTTAACTAATTGTTTGTTTTTATAAGCTTATGGAAAGAGGAGAAGTGATCCAACAATGTAAATGGCAAAATATGTGAAATGGCTAATGAATTTAAGGACTTGACAGTAGGAACCCTACTGAACCGTTGCGACTGATTCTTATTTGTACTGTAGCAGGTTTACAAGGAATAGTACAGGCATAAAACACTCCACAGAGCTCCCAATTTTAATTGGAAATCTGTCACATTCCAGTCGGGGGGATGGTGTAGACATTCAGCATGCGTGGACACACACACACACACACACACAGCACTGACACACACGGGATGTGCACACATGCACCACGCGCACGCACAGAGCCTGCACGTGCAGCTGTGCTGCCACATTCCCTGGCACGCAGATAACAAATTAGCAGGTATATCTCTATGCATTTTCATTTCCTCCTACACTATCTTGAGCCATGCTACATGTGTTACATATGCTTAGGTCACAGAAGGGTTAGGGACATAACTACTGGATCCCAAGGGACAGATGGAGCAAAGCCAGCATAATCTCTGAATCCAGCTCTTTACTATTACTCTCTGATCATGAAAAGCCCAGTGAACTTGGAACACTTTCATCCAGCAGCTGTTTGCATATCAGAGGCTAAAACCGTACATAAAATCTGAGAGAAAAATTTTTCATGCAGGCTCAAAGCAGGTAGGGAACCAGAGTCCTTTTTCTGTCACGCCAGCATCCCTGAAAGGCCAGCTCAAGTTTTCTGTGCAGGATGCTAGAGGCTTTGGGCTACAGTACCCTTCCAGTGTGTCTCCCCTCCTTTTTTTCTGTGTTTGTGCAGCTCCCAGCACTAAGAAGGTTCTATCAAAGCAGAACGCTAGAATTATATAAATGCTTAGTGCCGTTACTATAAAAAGCAGCAAATATCCTCATATACTCCAGCCTCTCCCCATGGGAGTTCTGGCCATAAACATAGGCGGTCTGAACTCAAAAGTATAGCCGTGGAATTGCACCCTATGCGTTTGCTCTTTTTGACATAAGAGCTGTATTCTCTCCCACAGGCTGGTGTCTTCCTTTTTTCTCTGTAGGAACCTCAAAGTGCTTCTGTTTTACAGATCTCTTTCAAGCATGATTAAATTGGCCTCAAAGGAATGGGATTTAACTGAAAGAAGGCCAACTGGTATTTTTTAACCATGCCCAAGAATCCATGCTTCATAAATAACAACTGGCAAGCCCATCACCATGCACAGTCAGAACTCTACCAGATGAACTTCAAGCAAAAAGCGTATCTTTATCACACTGTGTTTAAAGGGCAGAAGACATATATTTTAGAAAGAATACCTTTTTCCTTTCCCCTCTCTGCTTCTTTTCCGTAAGTTTGTTCTGTAAATAGCTATGCGAGTTTTAGTGACAAAGGCGAATCTGTTATGCTGCTGTATAACACCCCACTTATTTGTTTTTACTGTTTTCCACCGAGTTGTTTTTCTTTAATTTAATAGATTTTAAGGACTTTCACCTCAATCCTTGAGCAATTCAGGGTGTAAACACCAAACAGCAGTTTTTGCATCAGATGCAGATTTCCTGTTTGAGAGAGGGAATTTCTTTTGTAAAGATGCAGTCTTGATTTAAAGACTTCAAATGATCTACCACATCCTGCGGTAGGTTGTTCCAATGATTAATGGCCCATGCTAGAGAAAGTACGGCAGCTTCCAACCATTGGATCTTATTGCGCTTTTTTCTGTTAGACTAAATAGCTATTTGTTATCAGAAATCTCTTCCTTATGTAGATACCTACAGACTTTGATTAACTCAGTTTTTAACTCCTTCTTGGATAACCTTAACAGATTAAGGCATGTTTTCCTGACTCTTTTTTTCTTTGAACTTTTTCTTTTAAACCTTTATCTAGTTTCATAATATACTTCAAGAACTGACCCAATATTCCCATGAGGATTTTCACTAATGCTATATGCAGGTATAATAGCACCTTCTGCAATCCAGTTAATGCTGTGTACCTTCTTCTTGTCTTCACATCCTCCCCTGTATATTGTACTGGAAGTCCGTGTTCCTTTGTTC
Organism: Aramus guarauna; assembly: GCA_013400195.1. Lineage (NCBI taxonomy): Eukaryota > Metazoa > Chordata > Aves > Gruiformes > Aramidae > Aramus > Aramus guarauna. The sequence continues at coordinate 2,007,170 of VXBL01005128.1, forward strand.
AGCTACCATTACTCCCAGATCCATGCTGAGGCCCTGAGTTGCTCTGCAGGCTCTTCCCCCTTCAGCCCTGCCGTTGCTTTGGCTGCCTGCACTCCAGGGCTGCTCTAACACGGTGCAGTTGTCTAACCCTGGATCGAGCTGCCGTGAAAGCGGCTAAGCTGTGAGAAAGAGCTGCATGAGAAAGAGTCGGAGGAAGCCTTCTGCGGGGCTTTTGCCCACTGGCTTGGAAGCTGCATTTAAGCTCAGGCTTTTGCCCTTGGTCCTTGCCCAAGTTACGTTTTAGGTGTGCCTGTGCCAGCCTTGTGCTGTGCCGAGCCTGAACTGGCCTTGCTGACTTGGCTTCCCAGCTTGACCTCAGACCTGCTTTGGCCCTATGGACTTGTCTGAGATGAGTGGACTTTTGGCTGGCTGTGGTGACTATTGCTGGACCTGCTCTGCTCTTGTCTGGATGGCGTGGCCCTGCCCCTGCCTTGCTGTCATCTCAGCTACGGAATAGGAGTGGAGCAAGGGCCAGTCCCTTGGGGCTTCAGCAGAGGACGGTGGCTTTCAGTTCCCAGTTACTCAATATCATCTGTTTGTTTGGTTTAGTCCATTTAATGTGAGTATGTTCCTTTGTTGGAGTTTCCAGCTGTATCAATAGAACTTGCTATTTCATCAAAAAAAAACTAAGATCACACTTGTCTGACAAGACTTAACTTCCCTGAAAATGTGCTGAGACAAATGTTCTGCTGCCATCATTTAATTATTTACTGATTGTCTCCAATGTTAAGCTTCCAAGACTGGGACGATGGCTCTTTTCAGCTTAATAGGTTGAATGTCTATTAGTCATCACGTTTACCATTTTAAAACGTTTGCATGACCTTAGCTTCTTTTACAGTCCTCTCAGACTCTTCCAGCTCTTTAAAAAGTCAGTGTATGTAGATCAGAGTGTTCCCTGGCAAGATGCTTTCATACCTCTGAGTAAAAGTTGGCCAGTGCCGTTTATTTGTTGCTGGCTAATATTTCTCTGCCGGCTGATGGGACAAGAAGAGGCTCCACAGCCACTTCAGGATCTATGAGCGCTCCCACACCCAGCAGTGCTGGCGGGAATATGAAGTAAATGCTATCATTAGAAGGACTTTAAAAGGAGTTAAAATATTTGCAGAAAGATTAAGAGATCGGATTTTCCATTATTCTGCTCTACAACGGAGACAGAAGAGTAGCCCTGGCTGTAAGCCCTTTCTGTATTATGTATATTAAATACTGCCTATTAAATACTGCCTGCCTTGAACTTGTCTAATTTATGCCTTGCTTCACAATCCCAGCCCACGCCTCATCTAGAATTACCGTCCAGGCCATAGTCCCCAGACCCCTTCACGGAGAAGCTGGAAGCTTTGGCCCAGCTCTGGTGCAGACGAGTGTCTGTACACACCAGCTCCCGGCCGCGAGGAGCTGCCTTCCCACTGCTTGGCCAGGCACAAAGCGGCCTCAGTGCTCCTGACAGCTCCTCGCTGTTTTGAAAAGCACTTCAGTTCTCAAGGACTGGGCAGGAAGTGCCCCAGAGCTCCAGCCTTTGGGTCTTGCAGAAACATTTTCCCTCATATTCTAGTGCAAACGCTGGAGAACGAACTTAAGATTTTTTTTTTTTTTTTTCCAAAAGAACGCACAGTAAAACTAGCCCCAGAATGAGCAATTACTGCTGAAAGACCGTTTGTTTTAAGAGCTAAAAGACGTGGGGAAGTGGTCAAAATAATCCAGATGACTAAAAAAGAATAAGCGTGAGAAATAATTGAAGTCACCAATAATCATGCATAGGCAAAATATTTCAAGTTTTTTCCTTTTACTTTGTTTTACTTGGAAAACTTTCTGAGTTGAAGAATATATTGAGAAATTTCATAATATGTTAGATAAAAGTGTATCGGTAACCCATCTGCATTATTAAAGTACACTGTTAGAAGCTAAAGGTATCCTTTCCAATCTGTAACCAGAACTTCACATCTCTCTAATCCGTCTTGAGCTTCCCTCATCATTTTCCCTAAGTGGAACTTAACTATTTGCATTAGTTGATTGGACTGTGCCAGTGAGAAAAGCGAAGGCAAGGGGAAACAAAATAATGTTCCTAATAACTCATTTCTTAGAACAAGATCCTCCCAGCCTGCTGTAGCAAAGACGCTCATATGGCAGGGGTTTGTGCTTCTCCTAGGATACAGCACTCGCTGCGTCTGGGTTAGATCAGGGCCCCATTGAAGTCAATGGGAGTTTTGTGCTAAAATGTATCTCATATGCTGTCACTTGGGCAAATGTCCACCTCGGGCTACAGCAGAAGCAAAATCACCACATTTGTTTTCACTTCTGACATGCTGAAAGTAGGATTATATTACTTGTATATTTCATTCTGATTTTTTTTTTCTGATTCAAACAAAGATACCACTGTGGTATAATCTGATACCAAGTACTGTGCGAGAGCCTGGAAAAGTCAATTACAACCGAAATTGCAGACTTCGTTTACTGTTGCCTTGCTTTTAACTCAATGTTTGTCTTCATAGGCAATCACCATGTAATTTCCCTTCTTCGGCTCGTACCTTCGTGTCTGACAACACGAGCAGTGGTGCTGCTCACTTTGAACTCCCAGATTCCTCTCGCATTGTGCCACTTCCTTCATATTACTTAACTCCATCTTTCTCCTGTGTAGATATATTACAGGGGAAAAATGAACACAACTTCTAACAAGTTGTCAAATGAGTGTAGCAAACCTGAGCCGTGCTGAGACAGTAAACCCTGACTGAGTCAATTTTTCACTATGCAAAATGTATTTATTAGTATTTTGCACAGATAATCCATGGGCCCAGAAACACTCTTCCAGTGACTGGTTAAATCTGATTTTTGTTTGTGACCAGCATGAATGCTGACCTTTGTCTTCTTGACTGATCTTTGCATCTCCTAGAAAGTTCATGGAAAGGTCACGGAGCGGCACCGACTTCCTCCGTGTGCGTGTGCCTGCGTGTGCGTGGGGACACCTTCCCGACACTGAGCCCGTGGGCGGACTGGCCTTGCCCGCTGACGGCTTGAGTTTCGTGTTTGTGGAAATCCGGACCCACTTGTACCAACAGCGACAAAGTCAAACCAGGCAAAAGGGCACATCATGTTTTATTTCCCAAGCACCTTTGTTCACCTTATTTTTAACTGGCAGTTGCTCCCTATTCAGCTTTAAAGTTCCGACTCAGTTCCGATACATCCTTAGCTTAAGGAAATGGCACTAGACAGCGTACCTGGCTGTGTAAACCGGCAGGACTGAAATGCAACTAGAAACAACTACGGAAGAAACCGCTAACACCGCTTTTTCTTAAATACACACATATTACAAAGAATGAGTTCTTCCCTTAGGTTGCTTTGGCGTAGGTGCGTAAGAGAAATAAAAATGATTTCTTGTATATTCTTTAGCTGATTCCTTTCACAGATAAGTTCAGCGCTGCTTGTCACTGCAAAAGAGGGCTATGAATCTCATGAAAGCTGCTCTGCTGACACCATCAGCTGTACAGCACCCGCTTCCAAACCAGCCCTCGGAAAGCAGCACCGTTAGAGGGTTTTAAATCTCTGCTCAGAAACTGTATCTATTTACAAACAGCAAGAATAGCTCTGAAATTGTGAAAAATGCACTTGAGTCATATTTAGAATGATTGTATGTGGGGGATATAACAATACTTTTCAAGACTGTAAGCACTGCGTATATTCATATCTCGTGCTATTTATCTTGCAGATATACAGCACTGGAAGTTGCTGGCTGCAAGCTGGTGAGCTTGTAGCAGTGAGAAGGAAAGATCTCTCCGTTTGTCACTGGCCGTATATCACAGCAGCTGTGCCCTTTGATTACACAGAGGGCTCCTCCAGCCATTAATAATAGGAAACACTTTTTGTCTAGTGAATGCATCTCAACGCCGTCCTCTAACACCTAGGCTTTGCAGTGAGGTGGAAGAGGTAAATTAAGGATGGAGCTTGTTCATTTTACATTTACACTAGATGTGTAAACAAGGATAACCTTTGTTTTCCTTGGAAAAGAAAATATGCCATTCTTTTTCCTACCACCACAGAGACTGGTTTTTTACAGAAACAATACAGCACTGCCAATTACAACTTGCTGAGGAAGTGACACTAATGAATCACAATAATGCTGCCACAGCATCATGGAAAGTCCTGTGACGCCAGCCTTCCAGATTAATTGCATCACATATAATAGCCGAGCCACATCTGCTGGCCAGGTGTATCAGTGTAAAAGATTTTCCCAGAAAAGCAGAGCTTAGGGGAAATCAATATATAGGCTGAATGAAGCCCTAGGTATGAATACTGCATTGCCAAAATTAGATAGCTATCTGAAATTGTCACAAATAATTGATGCTAAGATTGGAAAATTCTAAACTGGTGTAAATCGTTTAGCACCAGAAAGCACTACAAAAGGCATTTCATGCTTGATCTGCAAAATGAATCAAAATTAATGCTAAGCTCGTGCGGCATGCTGTTGCTCTTACCTCTTGCAGCACAGTTATCTGAGCTGCTCCAGAGAGGTGTTTGGAGCCAGTGGTGCGTGGAATCTCTCTAGGTCTGGCCTGCATTGATCATCTCCCGCAGCATCTTTGACACAATAAGAAAAAGCTAAAGACCATTCGTCTTAACATTGCTTTTAGTCATGTGTCAAAACCTGGCTTTAACCCATCCCAATTTTTATTTAAAATGAGGACTTCTGAGCAGCAAAAAAACCCCAACAAATAAACATGAGCCCCTTTGAAACAAAGCCTGCTCTAGCTAGCCATTATTTCACATCCTCTGCTCTTCGATTGCTAGAGGTAGCCATCCCATCAGTCAAGCCTCAACTAGATTTGCACTGGAGGAAAGGATTCTGCAAAATGCAATTGTTTTGGAGGTATTCCAAATATCACACAGAAAGGTATCGTTCCTGTCTCTGCATTTATCCCAAAACGGTGCCCTCTATTTATATTTTGGTAGAACCCACAGTTACTTCATTGATGGTCCTGTGACTATGATATGTTCCTCTTAAATCTGTGCTGACAACTTATTTAGGTCATGGAGTCAGAGTTTAATTTCCTTGAGATAGATTTATTCCCTCAAGCTGTAAAGAAATAAGAAAGCGCATGCTTGTTGCTGAGTCAAACACGGAGCTGAAAATCTCCAAGGTGGAGGCTTCGGCTGGCATGCTGTGCCTCTTTTTTCAGCCTCAGTTACTCGCTTCATGATTTGAGAATTTGGAAGCTGAAGCGATGGCAGGATGCTCCCCGGCCTCAGGAGTGGGCACGCACAAGCACTGCTGCCCACCTCGCTCCACGGATGTCTCGCTTTATTGAGTCCTGTCTGCAGGCGGTGAGGTAGTACGTCATTCTGGAAACCGCAGTAAATCCTTGGCAAGAGAACCCATCCTGAGTTATATGAATAACATAACATATATGAAACAATAAAGTATTTCATTTTTATATAGCGCTGTTCTTCCACAGACACGCGACAGCTGAAAAATACCATCTATCTATATGAATACCCAAATAAGAATTAATTAGATGTGATTAGTTAAATTTCACCAAGACAACACATCAGTCAGTTTAGCCTATTTTTCTAGAAATCCAGAGAACTATACAAAGCTTAAGTTTTGCTATTTTTATAATCTACCTGCCCCAAATACAGTTATTATATTGGTCACTGAATTTAAGTGATGATTCTCCCTGCTTTTAAAGCTAAGAGGAAAAGATCACTAAATTTCTTATCAGGAGGTAGTGATAGACTTTTCAAAAATGCACAGCATCTCGAAAGTTTGGTTTCATATCACCATTTATATTCCTGAGAAATAGACATGTCTCACATTCTGTAGCAGTGTTTTGTGACATTTGGATTTACAATGCTCAAGTTTAAGTCTCTAGCCCTTTGCAGTCTGTCAAAAACAGCTTCTCTGTCCATTTATTTTTGTCTTCTGTGCTCAGTCTGAATATCTTTTGTAAATTTATACTTGACAACCCTCGTATTTCAGCAGCTGGCTTTGTTTCACAATCTACCTTGCTTGCTCTGTTGCATTAGCTGAAACAACAAATTTAATCCATGATGTCAATAGTAAATTATAGTGGAGATGTAATATATGCCTGACATAACTAAGGTCAAGGCCACAGTGAAAATATTGCAAATAATAGATCCACCTATGAGGGTCTCCTCATAGTGGTCGTTGCTTGCTGCACCTTTAATGTTACGAGAAAGAGATTAGTGCTGCACGCCGCATTACGTTAGCCTTTTCGTTACAGCCAGCATAAAACTCCAGCTAATGTAAGAGTGCTCCCACAACATGAAAAGAGGTTCCAGAGAAGTTTGCTATGTCATTATATTTCATATTTTCTAACTGATAAATAATTAAAACAAGAATTACTTTACTGAAAAGATTCATTTAGAGCACACATTTTCCATTACTCTAACTGTTTGGAGGGGTTGGGGGAAACATTTATTGCGTACCTTACCTAAACTACCTTGCCATTAAAGTATCTAAATTACCTCAGTGAATTCTGAGCACAGAAGTGGTTGATGAATTGCTTTTTGCATAAATGCACTTTCCCTTTGCTAGAACCTAATTTTGTGTATAAACACACACACACACACACACATACGCAGAGAATAAAGCAACTACTGAACTCTCGCAAGAAGAAAAATTGAAGCCTGGAATTTTCTCTGTGTAATGAAGTTTTTCTAAACGTTGCTTGTATTCTAAGCATCCTTGGACTCTCTGAGGACAAGCCAAAAATGGGCTCTTCTACAATGGCGAAAGAGCAGTTAATGAATCATTTTCTCCTGTGTGAAAGTGTTCATTCCTGCTAATTTGTCCATTTTTACAGCCAGAGCTTTTTCAATATCAAAATTCACTTTCAGTTTAAAAGTCCATTTAGTGCCAAAGGGGAAAAAATTTGTGCTAAGTGAACCATAAACAAATTCAATGTATGGCAGAATATGGTGATTTCCATTCCATCGAGCTCTATTATTTGTTTTATCTAGCATAAAGAACATCAACAACCCAAGGACTTTCAATCTGCAATTCATCCCTTTAACTTGGCTCTAAAGTATTTTCATTCCTTAACCAGCAAGGATGGGCCAAATTTACAAAGCTGCAGAATATACCAGAGTACAGCTCCGGCGCTTGGCTTTCCACATGCCCTGTCAGCATATATGTAATTTAATAGGTTTGCTTCTCAGAAGAGCGGTTTACTTTTTTCCCCTGGTTTTCCTACCTGCCTACCTGCTACTGAACGGAGGAAGACTTGTATGGGCTGTACCGTTTGGCCTCCATTTCAGCGAGGGGTTTAGTTTTAAGAATGTGAGTAACCCCATGGGGTGTGGGAACATGTAGGGGAAGATGCCTGACCCTCCTGAATCAAGGTGCATTTTTGGGAAATATGGGCATTAACCACCTCTGCAGGAGCTTTGATCACCATGTGCCTTTGCCTATATTCTTTACTCCTTCCTTCAAACCCGTGCCAGACTAGAGTGACCAAAAGTAATTGTCATTTATCTTCTCGCTCTGTTCAGTGCTCCACATGCAATGAGTTGATGGGTTTGGTTCAGCTCCTGTGGGCTGCGTGTCCACACCACTTTTTGCCCATTGTAATACATTTTATTGATGCCTCTGTTGGTCAAAGCAGCAAAGAAATGGAGCGACAGACCACATGATAATCCTTTCTGGAGGCTGTCTGGCAAGCGTGAGTGAGGCAGGGTGACAGAAGGGAATTACTGAATATTGTGCTTTTGACCTCTGGGCTGGTCTTTTTGGAAGGGCAGTTTTCATTATTGATAATCTGGCGGTCAACTGCCATGAAGGTAGTTGCTTTAAGGACGTAAATATTAATGAGAACCCCAAACACTGAAGTTCCTGTGATATTCAAACAAAAAGTAGAAAAGAGAATCAGTGGCTGTTGGAACAAATCAGCAGTCTCAGTATGGGCTGCTTTGATGACTATTTAATCTCGCTCATAAAAGAAGTTTAAATAATGCTGTTATGTGCTGATACTCTTAGCACTTGCTTTGGTGCATGATGTATGGCCGGTGTCTGCTCCAAGAATCAACAAATGTGCATTATTCCATTAGCAGTTTTCTGTTTTCTACAAAGCTTTACAATTTATTAGAGTTATTTATGTTAATGTACTAGTGCCTTATTTTACATATTTATAATATCTTCTCTCCTCTGCCATGAAAAGTAATGAAAAGTTTAGGTATTGCAGATCAGTTCAGCTTACATAACATTTACAAATGTTCTTTATAAAAACAGTGTCATAGAGAGTCCTTTCTAAGCTTGGAACTGCTGTTTTAATGTATGTGAAGGTCTTACTGACATCAAAACAAGATTGAGGCTTTTCTAATCCCCTGCTCCTTCTTTCCTGCTGTTTTTCAGAAAGGAAGAGAAACTCCAGCTGTATGAGATGACACTTTTTTCCAGTGAAATTTGGGGCAAGTGTAGGAAAAGGAAACCATCAACTAAAGGTTGGAGGTGTGGATAAGAAGGTTTCAGTAGGAGGAAGAACTCATAGGGAGCAGTGTGATGGAGTCCCAGAGGGTTTCTAAACACATATTTATTGAGCAAAAAGGTAGCTGATATCACTGGCTACCCAGCAACTTAGTCCTGTGTCTGTGTTACGCAGCAGCGGATACCACAACTGAGACACAAATCAGTTACTTCTGACTGTCTTTCCTTGATTTCCAGGGCACACGGTCTTCATGGCACTCATTGATTCTGAACATTGGCAGCATCACGGCTGTGTGACAGACTTCCTAAATACGTCCAGTTAATGTGTCTCCATTACATACAACACCTTAGCTCTGCTCATACAGGTCAGTGACAATGATGTCACTCTGGGCTAAGTGCTAGCAAAGGCACTGTGTTGGTAGGATGCTTTCAGTTTTGGGTGCTGACTGTATTGTGTCAACACTGGAGCATGGCTAGTCCCATCTCTGTACCACTTTGCAATTTAAAAGCATGTGTGGGGGGTGATAAAAGAGAGTTTCATATTTCAGGATGTAAATTATTTGTTGGTTTCCCATGTGTAACTTGGAGTGAATTTATATTTTTAGCAATGCTTATGTTCTCTAACCGTGTATCATCGATGTTTTTAGGTAGATTCTACTCATTCAACTCAATGACCTACTCTATCACCTCAGCAAAGGCTGAAGTACATTAGCATCTGATGTCTTCTAGGCAGCCTGTGTGAAGGGAGTTCAGTATTGATGCAGTTTCTAGATATTTTATTGCTGAACTTTCAGGCATTTTTACTTGTATACCTGCTCTTGCAAGTGGTCCCTGAACACAATGACAGTGAAAGAATATGTTAGTAAAAATGTTAGTAAGTTTCAAACACAAATCTGCTTTAGGTATAGAAGAGTTTCAAACACCTTTTGTTTAGCCACAGACCACATTTGACTTCCCTTTTTCTGCCCCCACAATGTGACTCAGCTTAAGCCACATCAGTTCCTAAATTCCTGTGTAAAACAATGAAGGATGCCATGCATATATGATAACCCCTTATTAACTAAAAACTGCAACACTGACAACTCACTTCACGCAGGCCACCTAACAGGCGTGAGAAGCTAACGAGTTTCAGCCTCTGCTGAGGTGCCATTGATTCATCTCAGTGATGGAGAGGTTTCTGATCAGGCTCTGTTTCTGATACTCTGTTCACTCCCAGTCCCAGGAAGCACCTGTGGACCCACATTTGATGGTTCCAACAAATTTTCATTTTTTGCCTTTTCCACAGTTTTCGTTAATACTCTTGACATTTCTGAAAGCATTTCTCAGATACAGAGAAATCCTTCTCTTTCCAAGGACATTTCCAAGGCTCTGGATTATTTAGGGCTCAATTGACCATGAGTATTATTTATTTAAAGGTAAATTTCTCTAAATCAAAAAATTTAAGAGGACTACAGCTTGTAAATGACCCCTAGGCTTCATTTAACACCAGCTTGTCACTTTGCCTTTTATTTTTTTCTGAATGGTCAGAAGGGAGAAATTTCAGCTGAAACCCAACAATTTAAAACGACCCATCTTATGCTACGTAGCAGTGGAAAAACTACCATTATCTTATAACATCCATAATGTTCATGATTCTCCTTTGAATATCAGAAGCTTCTTAAGAGTCCTGATGGGATATCATGCCTGGTCAGGATCTGTTGATGGGATGACAGGATTCTGTTGGTCAGATAAAATTTGATCCACAAGGATAAATTAACAGTGCAAAGCAAAATGTTCACCTTTATGGAAAGAAAATAATGCCTGCATTGCTATAATACTGCTGCTTCTACCATTTTAACTAAATAGGAACATCTATATGGATTTCAGATCTCATCTATAATGTCATAGTCAGGATTAATTTGGTCATCCTCTTAGAACAAAATGCTTGCTTCAATAAACTGGCTTTAAAATCATGCCAACAGTCCCCAAACAAAAGTAGTGGCTGGATGTTTAATAAATTTTCAGAGAACTGACTAGAAAATGAAGTTTTCTAAGCTGTGACTGCTGGTGGTAAAAACCAAACACACAATATTAATCAGAAGCTAGGCACTGTTTTGGTGCAACAGGCTTGTGGTTTCCTTCTACTAGAGTCTGTCCTTCTGCAAGCAAGCTCTCCCCATCAGGAATGCTTCTTTTCTCAGAAGAAGGCTTTCCTGGTGAGAAATGCCCACCATGTAGGGAGGTCATAAGACAGCCCTCTTGAGTTCTTCCATGCTTCCTGCCAGAGAAGGAGTGTGCAGATCTAAGTTGTTCAGGTAAGATGGATTATATAAAATGACTAGGGGAAAATATCATTTAACCTGGGAGGTCAGATCCTCCTGAGAGTTCAGCTCCATCCTCCTCCTCTTTCCTTTATGGCACACTCTTCCTACCTCTGCCCCTCGGGCCGTAGCGCCTTGCTCCTGCCTCAGCAGCACTGGCTCCAGCGAGAGCTCTCCCTGCCTGACGTGGGGTGTCTCTCATGACTGCTTGTCCTTCTCCCAAGTAACAAGAGCCATGGAGCTTAATTCCTCCCCCATGCCGCTGCACCGGCCAGTGGATTCACTCCAATGGTACATTGCAGTGAGAGCAGGCGCAGGAGCAGAGGGTGGGTTTTTGACTGGGAAAGCAGTGTGCGCAAGGATAATGATTTTTGGAAGAGCTTGTATCAGGACACAGAATGTCAATGGCTCCTCTATTCAGAAGCAAGCCAACGTGCATACTTCTGATTCCTGTCTTGGTGCTAGAATATACACAACTGCCTCAATCACGCACCTTGCTCGTGGAACTTCCACTCTCTCCAAGTGACAACCTTCCTGAATTAAAATATAAATATGTCCTTCTATAAAACGGAAAGAAAAGGAGAGTTCTGTTTTCTGCAGAAAACCCAGCTGATTTGAAAATAAATATAGGGGAAATATATAGCAACCATGACTAAACGTTGTTTCTCTTCAAACCTGTAAAACTCCAAAAAACAAATAGTCTCAAAATGTACTCTCTGTCTCTGGTCTTCCAGCAGCAAGCTCACTCAGAGTTCAGAACACTGGCAGAAATAAATTACAAGTCAGTTCATAGGAAAAAAAATATTTGGAGCAATTTTTGTCTTGTTTGCAGAACTGTACATCTTGCTAGGGCTTGAAAAACGCTGCTTTGGATTTCTCATATAGCAGGTAACTTCTTTGGGGAAATTAAGAAACAAATTAACATGCTGTTTATGGCCACTGAGACACTCTGAAAGCATATATTAATTATTACGAACATGCTATTCTTATAGATGTAACCATGCGCTGCTGTCATAAATTATTATTTGCACTGAAGCAGCCCCTGAGGTCATATCTGAAAGAAGAGACCCAGGAGTACATCTGGAATGTGCACCCAGAGGTGGGAGTGCCTGCTCCAGCGGTCTCTGAGCCTCCTGCAGGTAAGACCCAGATGTGCTCAGATTTTCTTCCCCCAGCTTCTCCCTTACGCTCATCTTCCCAAGAAAGGGGCACAGCTCTGATGGAAGCCCTGAGTGCTCCAAAACTGCCTCTTCAGGGTTGCTGGGTGCCAGCTCCTGGCACCTACCACCCGCTGCTCCAGTCCTGAAAGAGGCAGTCGTGACCTGGACCCCCTTGTACTGGGAACCACACAAACCCAGAGCAGTTTGCATAGTCCCTGCATCAATGCTTTACAGTCTTATGTACTACAGGCTTCACAGATGAAGACTAGTGATTGCCCTCAAGAGAGCACAAGAGTCCAACACAAGCGATAAATACAATGAACTTGAGAAAAAAATATCTCTTCTTTCTGTGAATTCAATGTATGTTTAAAATTAGCTTAATACTTGGGAAGGTAGCAAAGCCAGGTGAAGAAGTTCAGACACTTTCCTATGGCAACCTTGTTTAAGTAAGAGATAACATGCTTTATTCTGACAAAAAATAGTCAAAATGCTATTTGGTGCTATTATTTGTCTAGGCAAAGTGAAGTTTAAATTGTAAAATGCATAACCAAATGCTGAAAGGTTTGATCTTGCTCAGGCATAAACGGGTAGGTTGTTTCTGATGGCTGGGAACCTTCTGATTAGATAATTTGTTCATGCTTATTTGTCAAAATGAGACATTTTCAAAGGAAAGTTTCAATGACTCCTTTGTCAGGAAAGGTTTCTTAGCTTCATTTTGTGATTAAAAACAAGGATAAAAGAGAATAGGCAGACTCAGAGCAGCCTAGCAGAAGGGTCACAGACTTAAAACAGGCAAGACCTGCCTGGAAGTGTCTGCTGTCCCCAGTCCACTCAAATGGTTCACAGCATGACCTGCAGAACCCCTGCTCGCATCTAGGATCTGTTTATCCATTTATTTTTTCCCTTTGCTTTTTTGCTATGGTTTCTCTTTCTCTTTTTAACTCACATTTTACAATGTTTTTCCTTTTTTTTTTTTTTTTTTTTCCCTTTTCTTTTTTTCTTTGGTTTTTCTTTCTCTTTTTAACTCCCATTTTTCAATTTTTTTCCTTTTTTTTTTTTTTTTTTTCCTCCCTTAAGTGACTTCATCTTAACCCAGCACACAGCAGCTAACTGTTACAACATTTGAAAAGTCTTATGGGCCCAGAAAAAGGTTTCTTGCCCGGCTCCACTTCTGAAAGCGGGGAACTTGCGGCTGCTTAGTGCTGGGGCGTCAGGTCAGCTCCTGTGTATTCAAACCCGTATTTTGTGAGTTCTCTCTAGCACAGCTCCCAAGGCAAGGCAACACCCCAACCCTATTTAAAGCTGCAACATATTTTTGTTGTGGCTAGAAACAAGTCTTTGCCCTCCCTTCCCTGCCCTGGGAATAGGTATTTAGAGCTGCTTGAGATTCACTTGCAGAACACTACAAAAATTCAAGACCCTACTTACAGCTTGTACAAGGTTTTCTGAAAAAAACCCACCCAAACGCTGTAAAGAGGTCTTACATTTCGTTCATCTTGGCATTTGCGTCTGCTCTGCTGGCAGAGAGCTCTAATTGTCAGGGACACAATAGGCTGTGCTCTTATCTGTGATTAATAGACATGATCTTTCCAGAATGATAAATGCAGGTAGGTAAAATCTCTGTGACTGTATCTACGCTACATCATAGATTATCAGAAACCCTACAATGTGGACATGATAATAAGCATCTGTGGTGTCTAAAAGTGCTGGCTAAGAGTTCCTAATGTCTAGAATTTGATTTTTATGATTTTAATGATGCTTTGTCTGGGAACATCCTCCACAACATTGAAATTCAGTATTCAGTTTCTTAGCTGTTGCTCAACTCTCTGTTCTGGGGATTTCCCTCACATTCCTTTTTTGAAATTCCCTTTGAGCAGAAAGAGGGATCAGTGCCCTGAGCAGTGGGACAGCCTGGAGCTGCAGGACAAGGGTGCACCATCCCCAGTGAGGGTTGTCTTGGGGGTGAGGAAGGATGAATTGACATTCCTCACAGCAACTAGCAATGCCATGGTGGTGCCATGGTGGCACCAAAACCCTCATGTATACTTTCAGCACAACACCAGCTTTGATTGTCATTGCTGAGGCAAGGGCTGTGGCAGAGCTCTGCCCATTCTTTGGTCCAGCTCGTGGTGAGAAGGTCCCATGGCACCCCCTTCTCTTCCCTATGCATCCCCCAGACAGCCTCCAAAAGTTGTCCAAAAGTTCTTCTGAATGGTTAACTGCGGGCTTACCTCTGCAGGGAGATGGAGTGCCATACAAGACCTCCCTCCTGACTTGCTCTCTGCCACAGGATAGAGTTTAATATTTATCATCAAAATGATAAAATCCAGTCAGTAGGAGCACTACATGCTAGATTTGGCTCATTCACTGCAACATGAAGCCAACATTAAAATATCAAGAGTTTTGTTGTTCTAAACCAGCCCCGCCTGGCCTGTGCCACAGTACAAACTTTGGATCTGAGTGCCAGAAAGCTTGAAGGTGCTCATCCTGATGATTTTACTTCAATCATATTGCTAATAAAATGCCTTTATTCACAGTCTGCGTTGGAAATCTAGTCTCTTGTTAGAAGCAAGAAGCCTTAGATAAGCCCAGGAGTGAAGGGGAGTGGGGTCACAGGGAGTGGGGACAAGTGGGCTTCATTTCCTGAGTGATCACACAGCTCTGCACCAGATACTCAATGGGAAGGTCAGTAAAACTCCAGAATGCTTTATCTTTCTCACCCATCTTTACTTCCTTCTGTGCTTTTTAGTGACTTCAAAGGAAAATATTCTCTGGTTTACAGGCAACGGAACATATTTTTAAATGTGATGTGGCAATTGCCAAAGTATCTATTGCATTATGTGGATCAACAAAAGGAAATCAGACTGGTGAAAATGTCTTAAAGCAAGGAAAGATAGGACTGAGAGCCCTTGCTCCACTTCAAAGCCATGGCCGCTACAGAGTTTGCATTTGAAAGGCTTTTCAACTAGACACAGGTGTCACAAACTGAACCTTTTGGGAAACTCACACCATTACAGCCCCTCAAGGGAAGCATTTGGAACAATATTTTCTTTTTTTCTGATAGCAATGCTTCAGAAGGCTAAGGTTCTCTGAAAGTTGTTGCAGTGATGAACTACCAACATTAATATATCTCATGCCATCCAGTCGTGAGGGGAAGGATGGTGGTTGCAAATAACAACCAGCATGATTAAAACCACCCATTAAAGAGATTAAGAATCTTCAAATGCTGTGGTACATAAGATGCAGAGCACCGCACTACTATGCAGATGGAAACATCTGTAGTAGAGATGTGACATTCAGAAACGTGCAACAAGTTTTTCAGACGCTCTTGCAGCCTGAGACGCAGGCCACACACTGCAAGCAGATGGCTCCACTATGCTTCATCATACACAGAAATATCGATTTGTTGTCATGCCATGGTGTAGATTTTTGTTGATAGCAGGTTAATGGCATTTGGCAGTAACCATTGTGGAGCCTTTTTTTCCATTTTTTTTGGTGACATGAGTTATTTTTCCACAGAGGCACACAGTGCGGTGCTGAGATGTCCTCTCTGATATTTTCTCAGACCACCTTGGTGGGTTTGGGGAGTTTATGAGGAGGAGAAAGAAGCAGCTCAGCTCTTCTCTACTTGCATGGGAGCCAAGCAGGAGGTTTTGGCTCACATAGGGCTGTCTGAGGCAAGCTTTGTGATGAGGAAGTGTTCTGTACTCAGATCCTGAGAGGGATTATTTTCAGTGTATATGTTCTGTACCAGTCAGAATAAGAATGAAACAGTAGAGAAACTTGTATAAAATCAACATGAGACTTGTATCTGCTTTTTTATCTCAAGTTTGTGATAAACTTCCAGCCAAAGCAGTAGTGGCCAGAAAAGCTTTGCAGTAAAGACTGGTCAGACTCTTACACCTCTTTCTGTTAGACAATTCCACCTCTAAAATTACTGATGTTTTTGCTTGCCTCCACGTTAGACAAGAGGAAACTACCTGGAGCTCAGGGTTGTGCTATCTGAAAGCTCCTGCAAAGGTAGTGTGAGACTGCCTGTGCTGCAGGCAGGCCAGATTCACCCAGGTGCATCGAACCTCTGCTCTGGTGTCCTTGACAAGTGACACCCTTCTGGGGAGAGCTGATGGTTACGTTCGGTGTCCTTGAAGCCTTTCTCACTTAACTGACCAAAGCCTCTCTTTTCCACAGGGGCAACTCTGTTTTACCAAAATACTTCACCTGGAAGACCCAAATTGGGAATTTGTAAGAAATAGGAGCAAAAAAGGTCTGACAAGGGTTGTCCCTCAGAAAAATGTTTGAGTCTATGACTGGCTGTGTCTACTTTATAAGTCATGTCTCTTAAGTCCTTTTATTACATCAGGATTTATAATCTGTCTAATCGCTAAGTTTCTCTGAGATTAATTAGTTGCCACAGATATCCACTCCCATTTCTGTATATCAACAACTCTTAATCTTGTAATGCATACTGAGAAAATATGGGGAAGCCTGTCTCCTAAATACTGATGATAATGACCAAGATGATAATATTCAAACACATTTATTAATCACATTTATTCCCATAAAGCACACAAGTCCCAGAATCTTTGGGTACAGAGATAAGATATATAAACAGTTTTATTAACGTGAATGAAGTCTTCTATTTTTAAATAAAAAAAGATTTAAAGAGTGAGAAGTTGAATTATCAACAAATAGAGAATTTGGCAGGCAGAAGTACTGTCAAAGAATCAACAGGAGAGAGGAATCAAAAATATGAAAGAAATTTTGGGACACCTGCAGAAAAATGCCCACCCTGAAGCCATGTGGGCATTATTGGATGACATACGCATGAAAGACCAAAATAATTACTTTTTTTATCAGCTTGAGGAGATTTTAATAGGTTGGACATTTCAGGAGAACCTTTACACTAGTCACCTGATTAAACAAATTAAGCACGTGTTCAAGGGACTTGCTGCCTTGGGATCTTAATTATTATGGACAATTTCCATGTGTGTGTTTGCTCTAACATTGTGTCCTGCTGGAAAACAGCTGGCTGCAAATGGGCTGGCAAGGTAAACAGAAACAGGCCTGCAATGCTCAGCAACTCAGACAAGTCTCTTCCCC
The DNA here is from genome assembly GCA_013400195.1 of Aramus guarauna. Taxonomy (NCBI): domain Eukaryota; kingdom Metazoa; phylum Chordata; class Aves; order Gruiformes; family Aramidae; genus Aramus; species Aramus guarauna. Next base: position 2,024,200 of record VXBL01005128.1, read on the forward strand.
AGCACAAATCTGTTGCCAACCTGACAAGCATAAAATGTCTTGGAAGGATCCACATTTCATAGTGGTTGTGCCTCGTGGAGTGTGTCATAGTTCAGCAACAAGATATTCACAACACCATGATACAGTCATTGTTGCATGTCAAATGTTGAGGAAAGAACATAGATCCTTACCAAATAGTTTTTCTGAAATATGTAGATTAAGTTGGTGTTTGTGAATAAACCAATGCTCTGTTAGTCTCCAGCGTAATGCTGGCAGAACTGTGGTGCTGTGTTAGTAAATCTTGTCAGCTTATTATTTTTGAGTTAATTGCTATTTCTTCAGCTCCAAGAGTGATCCAGGTGATTTGCAGGCTGGTATAGAAAGAAAAAACTTGCCCTGAATAACCTAAATAAAACAGCTGGAAAAGAGAAAGGAGGGTAGCAGTGGATATAAGACAGTAGAGTTGAGTTGAGTTAAGAACTGAGGGATCAATGTGTTGGGCTTTCAGTACGGTCAGTGAAACAGCCAGGGATGTTGGTCATTCTGTTGCCAGCAGCTGATGTTCTTGTGCTGGACAAAGAGAACTTAAATAGAAACGGTGAGCATGTTTCTGTAGTTTCCTCCCAGAAGCCTTGTGTTTGTTCTTTTTTTGGTCCTGGATTCCCCTGCATTGCTAACTGCACTAGCATAAGGACCTGGCTGCAGTGGACACTCCTCCAGTGGTGGGCAGCTAATAAAAATCACTCTGAACAGCTCTGACAGTAAGTGTTTTGCCTATTAAACCAGGAGGCAGGTCAAAACCACAGCTGGCATACTGGCCCATTGCCTTTCACAAAACTCAAGTGTGTGCAGCTACCACTGTACAAATTAAGGCCATATTCTTCTGCCTTGGTTTTCTACTTTGAGAGCACAGGTTGATCTGTTAGGCAGATCTACTCGTCTGTCTACATGCCTGACTTTTAAATGACTATTTGAGGTGAATCTCATTTAAACAGATATAAACATAGCCATGTGAAGACAAGGCTGCATAGAGCTGAGTCACTCCATAGTTTAGACAGAGTGAAGAAGATGTACAGAAAGAGATGGAAAGAGATGTATTAGGGAAAGATTATCTATAATACTGAGAAGTGGAACAAATACTGGCAGAAAAAGTGCAAATACCTAACGATGGTGCCAAGGTTTTGAGCCTGACGAGAGTTGAACTGACTGAAGAGACAGATGTGATGTGATGGAGAAAATTAAGAGTGAAAATAATATATTTTTGTTTTGGAGAATGACAGCCTAATATAGTCATCTGGAGTGGACAGCAGAGAAAGCAGCTGGGGCAATGGTGCTGGATAAAACAATGAGGCAAAAAGTAGGCTTTGTGGGGCAGCTGGAGAAGGTGAAGTTGAAAAAGGGGAAGACTAGAAACAGAAACAAACATGCAAACAAAAACCCCAAGTGCCACAACGTGGTAAAAGGGATTAGAAGACTGCAAGTATCTCATATTTCCCCTATTTCCTCATGAACTGAGTGAAGTGTACATTAAAATACCCAAATAAGAAGCTTCTCCCCTTATCCTCGCTGATAATGAGCTAAGTATAAGCAATGGAAGCCCATTATAAATGGCCTACACAGGTACTCAACAGACAAAAATGTAATAAAAATCTAAGTTAAAATATCAGCCTTTGAGGAGTGGCCCAACTTGTCAATGGCACGGGCTGCCTGACAGTCCTGTCCGTGCTCCCTCCATGAAGGTCGAACCTGGGAGGCATTGCCCTTGTAGCCTCCCTTTTCACAGGCAGCAGGACACCTCTGTCTGCACAATTCTGGTCTCAGTAATCAGAAACTTGCAATGGACTGGCCTAGTTGGCTGACAGGGCTGAAGGACGAGGTGGAAAAATTTGAAATTACGCTCAAAGAGCAGAAATAGTGGTTTGGACCACCAGGGTTCACAGCAACTATATAGCAGCAATGAGACAAGTATAATTTTGTTTTTTACTCTCATATTCCACAGAGACTTAATACTTCCCAGCATGTTGCCTGACCAAGAAATAAATAACCAACATTTTCCTTATTTCATTAGTTTTCAGATTAATTCATTTGTTCCAGGTTCCCTATACTTTTTACTAACATATGTCACATAAAAAGTTTAGTATTTAATCACTACGATGGGGAGATCAGCATTTTTGGAAGTTACCACACTTGAGTGCAATGGACTTAACGTGAAAAAACTTTGAGTTTCACTGCTGATTGTCATGGAAAGGCAAGGTTATGTAAAGGCAAGGTCATACTCTGGACTGGCTTCATCTAGCATGTATGTGGAGAGAACTAATATTTACAAAGTATTCTTGAAATCACAGGGCCAAAAAGCATCATGAAAATCGTATTTTACATTTGTTTTTTGGAGCAGTGAATGACACTGCAGCAATCTTAGCATGATCATGCACTCGCAGACCTGTCAGTGACCGGAGGAGTGTGCTGTCTAACTGCCAATTATGTTGCTACAGCTCCTCAATGGCACCATTTTGTTGTTAGAAGGAACAAAGGATGCCTACGAGGGAGAGAAATGTAAGGTGCTGAGAGAGGAAAGTTTTCTGTGGCGTGCTGGGGGAATGTGGGCAGTGTGGCCAACATGACAGGTCGTGATGAACGATGTTACACGAAGAGAGGCTGGGCCAGATGTGTGCATGCAGTGAACGTCTGTCCTCAATGAGCTGGGCAACTTAACGGGAGAGAGCAAAGAAAAGCTCCTTTCAATGATGGGATTTCATCCCCCTCTCTTTGTCAGGCGCTTTCATTTAAAAATGTTACCTCTTGTAGCAAGGATGGCCATGGGCTACATTGCATTAACCCGGTTTGACACCAGGGTAACACAGTGAAACAGCTTCACCCGTAGGCGGGAGGGACACAGGCTCCCTCCAAATCAAACACTCAGAAACCGAGTGTGCTACTGATGAAATAATCACCACCTCGATTCTGGACAATCAGCACAAGCAAATTTGACTCTAGCTATACACTGAAAACTCACTGAAATCGATATTAGGTATTAGAAATGTTGCGCAATTAGAAGTGTCTTGATTGATCTTTTAGGATTGAATATAAAGACAAAAAAGAAAAGAAGTTTCATTGAAAGACAAAACCCCAAAAATTCATCTAAAGGAAAAAAAAAGTATTTCATTTGGGGAATTTTAAAAAATATCTTTGTTTAAGCAAAATTCTGGGTAAATAAAATACTTGGCTAAAGCATTTGCCCGCCTCTGCTTAGCAATGGAGTACCACTGAAATCTTTTATAACCAGATAGTATTTAGTTCCAGAACACAACTAACATCATACTCTGCTGACTGTATGAATATATATTGACAGTAGCATGTGGAGAGGAGCAAGGTTAAAGTGGTAATCAGGTAGAATTTAGCCCAGTAATCACACCACTTCTAACACCAGTCATCCAGAAAAGAAGTTAAGGAAACTACCAAAGTGTCCTCTCAGAAGAGATTTCCTTTCCATTGCAGTTTCCCCTCTTTGCTAATGAAACCTACATAAACACGGGGCAATAGTAAGGACTTTTTTGTCTAGTTTTGCACTGAAATCTCCTGTCTTGGCATCTTCCTGTACTGAGGAAACTGTTTTCTGTTAAAGGCCATCTCCAGCACTGTTGGGAGAAAATGCATCATGACGAGAGGTGTTAGGGGTGGGTGGGCTCAGCACCAGCGTAATGTGACACTGCAGCCCACAATGCAGAAATATAAATGTTAGAGGCAGCAATGTAAACTGTGGAGAGACGGTGCGGCTCTAGGCTGAAGAACAGTGTGTAAAACTTGTAAAAGCATTCTGCAGCTTGCTGGTGATCGGCTCTCTAGAAGAACACCATTTTTGTACAGTCAAATACTACATAATGCGGGTGATTTTTTTTTTCCTTTTGGCTGACAAATTTCAAGCAGATTAACAATAAAATCAGTTAATGTAAACTTTATGTGACTTTTCATTGGCTGTCAAGGACAGCTAAGACCCACCTGAGAAAGAAGCATGTTCCCCTCCTGAACCCATTCTTTATCTCAGTGTATTACAGTGAGTTGTTCTTTCAGCAGATGCTTGATGAGGAATCAGGTTTTTCTGAGCCCTTTTTAAGGCAGACAAAAATGAATTGGTCCCACTTTACTGACCTACGTCAGGCAATTTGTCTAAACAATGTAATGTAGTCATATATAAAAGTTATGACAATTCCTTCACTGCTTGAACCATGTAGTGATTAACTTCCTTCGTGCATTTATTTCAACATGCTAGAGATGTCAGTCATGGGGCTATACTTAAAAGTATATCAGCAGTTCCCTTTTTCAGCCAATTATATTTTAGAAAGCTTAAATTTTGTTGTACCTAGATGTAATTACAAGAGGAAATATGTCTTTAGCAATGAATGAAAATGGTTTGGATTCATTAAAGTCACATATAAGCACAAAATTAAAACAAAACCTATTAGCAGTATGCAGCTTTGTATTTTAGTATTTTTAAAAGGGTATACAACTGTCTGCAGGTTTGGTTTTTTTCTATTTTCTTTCTCTTCTCTGGGTCATTAGGCAGAGTAACAGGTGAGAATTGTAGATCTTTCCCACCTACTATGCTGTCAAATGTTCTTGCAGATATGCCTTTGATTTCCAATTTATTAGCTGATACAGACTGTTATAAACCAGCACTTGTATATACAAGAAATGGGAAACATGGGACAGTACCAGAAAAAAGCCTCACAGTACTTTCAGTGCTTTGAAATAGCAAAATAGTAAAAATGGCAAAATACTAAGTAAATCTTACTATTTCAGTTACAACACACACCAAGGCACATAGTGATGCCTACTCCAGTTCTTTGATGGGAACCAGTGGCCACGCAGAGCCTCACTGTGTTCACTGGAGCTTGGAGAACTAAGTGCAGGACCAGGGTTTCACGTTCTCCTGGGTCTGCTCATGCTGAGGAGTACCTTTCCTAGTGCAGTCAGCTAAAGAACGTGCTTATTTAAGTCACGAAAACAGAATCTGGCCTTTGGCAGCCAGCCTTACCTTTTCCCATGGAGTAAGTCATATTCTAAAAGGCACAATAACATACATATTAAATGACAGTCATGGAGTGAATGTTGTGATTGTTACAAAGTCCAGATAGGGATATTGAGATACATTGGAGAGCGAGCACAGCATTACATGTTCACAGTTCGCATCAATTGTAGGGGTATCTTGTGTCAGCATTTGTTGGCGTTGCTTCAGGAGGAGCTTGTGTGCAACGGTCAGAGCAATCAGCTCAGAACGGGGTCTGCCAACCCTGGGGTTTGATCCTGTTCCCAGTCCTTACATCACACCTCAGAGCTGAGAAAGCTAAAACTCTTCCAAACTGGTATTTTCTCACGCTGGCTGGCAAAACCGGCCAAGCACATCACCAAGGACTATACTGGCCTTCCTAAAAGGCATGGCAGCTTCCAGTCCTCAGTGTACTAGCAAGGTCTGAGAAGTGAGTTCATTAAGGCTGAGTTCATAGTCTTTCTGGTCCTGTCTTGTATGGGGATAACAGTGATCTGATAGGAATGAGAATAAATTAAAATCAGCAAACTTTTGTTAGATTTCAAAGTGACAGTGTCACTGATGGATGGATGATGATGAAAAATGGTGGTGGCACTCTTGAGGCCCTCAGTGATCCACATCAGTCAGACACACCATCAAGAGCCATACACAACCGGGTAAGAATGCACTTTTGGAAATCCCTAAATATCTTTGCCTTTGGCAAATACTATGTAGGGGTTTTATTTGGTCTCAGAAGTAAATAATGCATGTTTTATAACCATTAAGAAAATTCTCTGCTTTCCTCTGTTCACACCAGCTCATCATAAGAAGAAAAGAAATGACAGACAACTACTGTCCAATTAAATAGACTGACTGATGCTTTTAACATTGATATTTCTTTTTCTGTTGGTTTTTTTTTTTTTTTTTCCTTCTGCATTTGGAAATCATAGAAAAGAAATAGCAGCTATACAACTTCAAAGCACTTTCTAGCACTGGATGTCATTAGAGATATTTCAGCTGTTCTTCCTATTCCGACGGCTCTGGCTTTCACATGAGGCATACTCTAAACAATAGTAAGTAGTTTACTCACACAAAGTGTTGGTGTAAGTATATACCAGAAGGGATGTCCCTTCCAATTTCATTTCAAAACTCTGACGGCCTTGCTCACACCACAATCCTGTGAGCTTTGAGGTGACCAAGACGCTTTACTGGTCAATGGACTGAATGTGCTAGCCACAAAGCAGGGGTGGGTGTGTGCTTTGGTGGGTGCTGCTGAGGAGCCCTGAGTGAGGCAGAACTGCAGGGTGGCAGAGGAGCTCCAGCCCATGTGGCTGGATTCATCGTCAGATCTCGCTCCCAGGGTCCAAAAGTTACAGCATTTCAGGAGGAGCTCTTTAGCTCATCTGCTACAGGAACAGTGATGCAAGAAGAGGAGACTTTACTGTCCAGAATGACCAGGACATCAAACCTTCAGCTTAATTTCTGTCTTAGATTCCCCAGTACCCTGATGTAACCGGCTGTACAGTTTGTGTAAGAAAATTCCCTTCCCAGACAAAACTCTCTACTGACAAAATATTCCAGTAGCTGTTAGAAAAAAATTGGGACTAACGGTCTCACCATTACTCGTATCAGGATAAGGCCAAAGCAGGTATCTGTCACTCAGTATCTTATTTTGTATCTCTTTTGCTAATCACCAAAATTTTAACCCTCCTAAACATATCAGTTGTCTTCTTCCCACAGCGTGCCACATCATCCTGTATTGCTTTATTCTGATGTAGGTATAAGCCAGACTCTTCAGTGAAAGACAGAAGTACTAGGTCTACCCATATTCCTTCTGCTTATTCCCCATCTCACCTCCCTCACAGGGCACACCAAGTACGTGCTGATTCAGCAAAGCCCACAATGTGACGCAAGGCAGCAGAGTGACAGGAATGAGATGTCCTAGTACCAAACGGGACATTCCCTCCCGCCCCGCGAATGCACAAGGCCTGGTAAGTGTGTATTTCCTCTGCACATGCAGGATAAGCAGTTTAGCCAGTTATTTGTGTGGACAGGGCTTGCCATTTAATAGTTAATATTGTCTTGCACTGAAAGCATTGTTATCAGGCCTCTAAGGTATCACATTCGATGGGCACAATTCACACTTCTCAGAACCATTATTCCAAGCTTCCTGCCAGCTCCTTAGTTTACTCAGGCTTAGTATTTGCAAGGTTATTTTTGCAGTGACAAAGGCTGGAAACGTAAGGACCAATTCTCTGCCAGAAAGAACTGGCACAGTCCCGCTGCCTGCACCCTGGCTGCCTGCCTGCGCACTGGGGCACTGCTAGGACATCGCTGGGGCGCTGCTGGGGCACTGCTGGGACATGGCTGGGGTACTGCTGCGCTTCCTTCCCGGCACGACGGCAACTCATAGATAACCACAGCTGCCCCAGCAGGGACTCTCCAGCCCTGGTTACAAGCCAGGAGTCAGCCAGTCACAGCAACCTGTGTCTCCTTCAGGTCCATGGTAAAACACTTCTACCAGCTTGTAAGCCATGAAAATTATGAAAGCTTTTCGTTACGAAACTCTCCAATTTCTTTTTTTCTTTATTGTTGTAACCAGGTGGATGTTGGGCTCCCTCTCCGCTTAGGCTCCACGACCTAGGCTTTACTCTACTACCAGACCTACAAGTTTGATATCTGCAGGCAGTAACCTGCAAATGAGAATCACGCAGCAGCTGATAACGTTTTATTGAAGGTGGGTAAATACAAGACTCAAGACACAAAGCATTTTGAGCCACAAACTGAAGGGAAGGTGGGGAAGCTAAACAGGAGACAAAAACACTGCTCTGTACTGAAGTCAGGAAATAAGGACATTCTTTCAAAACAGCAGATTATGAGAATGGAAAATTACCTACAACCAGGAAAATCTGAAGCTAGTATTTTCAGGATTATATTTGTTCCAGTTTAATGGACTGTATCTGGTATATATTAAAACAATCCTAAGCAATGCTGCTGTAGTTAAAGATAGGTCAGGTTTTTTCATGGTAAACACAAATTTCAGGGCATGTAGTTCAGCCGTGTAAATCCACACCAGCCTAAGCCTGTGATAAAACTGCCATGCCTGGGTGCGGTTCCTCCTCTGCTACACAAGACTATACAAACCAGCTACGTTGTTTTTACTTAAAGAACGATGAATAAAAAGAAATTTATCTGGGGTCAGTTCAAATATTTCCCATTTTCCCTCTGACAAGAAAGAGAAGGATTTAAAATAGAGATGGGAATTTCGGATACAAGTTCTTTCTCTAAGAAGATCTACTACTTGCTATGGATGTGGATCAACTCATTTTCATAATTATTTCCAATATGGAGTTCTGTCAGCATCTGGTACTGTCAGTGGGATATTACCGGAATACACACAGTGAAGAGTTTAGTCCAATGACAATATTAGGTCCCTATGATATGAGATACTGGTGTGGCTTTCCACTTTAAGATATGCACAGTGCAGATTATGCTGCCGAACAGTAGCAACAGATCTTGTCTACACATGGAGCTATTCCTCCAAAATCATGTCTGGATCCTCCCTATTCCAGAAAAAAAGTGTGTTTGATGCTGTGCTGAAGTAATTTTCACTGTAAATTAAAATAACTGAAAGGAAGAAGTTTTATTCTACAGTAAGTAAGTCCATACACAGAGTTCTCTAAATATCTCTTGCATTATAAAGTCACATCCTACCACAATCTAGCTCTGAATTGCAGATAATATTGTATTTATAAAGTATACATTCTCAGGGGATAAGAAATATTGCTCAAAACGCCATCCAAATGTTGAAAATGTAATATTTACACTGGATAGGTGCCATCCTTGTCTGGAAGGCTAATGGATCAGAAAAAACTGTCTGTGAGAAGACGGCTGTGGGAGTGGCTGGGAGTCCAGCAGTTTCTCCCCCCCCCCAGCCTTTTTAACAAAATTGTACTTCCTGGTGTTATGGTTTAAATCAGATTTTAAGAAGTCCATTATGATGCATCTGTTTAAAATATCAAGGGGAAGCACAATTCAATAACACTAAATGTGCAAAAGCGAGGGCTGTGAATTAATACCGTCTCTCCGGCTTAACTAACTGCCTCTTGTATTAAAGCATCATTGCCATGCAATTTCACATCTCCACGGTCCTAAAGAGTGTCATGAACTGTAAATAGCCCGGCGTGCCTTTGAATGTTCTTCCCAGGCCCTTGCATGGTCCAGATCAGACCTGGTGGTCTTACATATAGTAATCCAACCTTGTTGATTTTAAATTAATATTTTAGTTGAGTTATGCTGTAGTTACAGGAAATCAAAATGTTATACAGCTGTTTGTCTTTTTGGCAGTTTACACTTAGTGTTGCCATTTATATTACCTGGAGAAAAAAACAGATAACAACCCATGCAAATCATTTGTAGAGGAGCTAATTTCTATTTCTTCTAAAGCCAATTTTAAATCTCCTCCATATGGCTGACACAAAATATTACGATGCAGTCGAGGAAAACATGGCTCCAATGAAGTCAATGAGTTTTGTGACTGACTTCAGGAGAGCCAAGATTTCATCCATTATCTATTTCTGTAGCGTACGGCCCAGCTGTATTACAGTAAAAAAGAATAAAAATAAAAAAATCCAGCAACAAAAGCCTGAAGCCATTAATCAACTCAGAAAGATCTGGTTAATGTATTGCAAGATAGGCCTCTACTGGATGGTGCATGCCTTTAAATTCTGCAAGCACTTAAAGAAACCCTGCATAAGGAGCGACGCCTGTGCAGCCCCAGTCCCTGCGCCCGGACAATATTCACCCTGCCTGCTGCAAGCATCCTGGCCTGCCCTAACTGTGCTTTTCTTCCTCACCCTTTGAGGCCCTTCTGGCAGGCAGACTGCAAACTTCCCTAGGACTCCTGCGTTTGCTTGTCGCAGCTGGAAGTGCAAGGCACAATGTTGGGTACTGAAAGGAGCGCGGCTGAAGCTGGATGTAAACAACGTGAGTTCCAGCCTTGCCCAATGCAGGGTCAGGCATTTGCCCATCGGGCCTTTATTGTGTCCATTTAAACATAACCTATAGTCACCTATTCTCTCTCTTTTTTTTTTTTNACATTAGGCTGATATAAAAATTCTGTTGTCAAAGTAATGCCGCATACTCAAAATCACCCGCCATAAATTAGATTGCTATATTTAGGAAAAAAGAAAATTTTCTGTCATCACTGAGACCTGGATCCTGCACACATAAGCACGTACCCTGATTCATGTCCATAAACCCCATGGAACGAATGGGATTGTTCACACACCGATATTGTACACGTACTTGCTCAGGCAGAGTGCAGCACAAAATAGCAAACAGCTGATCAACCAGATGACCGAGTTAGGTTTTTAAAGAACGTATTTAAAAATAAAGGTGGCTTTGCACACCATAGCCTAAAGAGGGATTTCCGAGGAATGTTCCCCAAATCCAACAAATACTAGAATTGAACCTGAAGAGCCTTTCAGTAATGCAAACTAACTCCCCAACCCCTTAATTTCATTTAAAAACTCTTCAAAGTTATGTAGGCGCGCACACACCTTAGCCACATGTATATGGAATTCTGTAATGCTTCGCTGACTTTTTGATTCATATAAGTTCAAAGCTTTGATCACACTGCTTCTACACTTTCTGTTTGCATTTTTGCAGTCTTTATATTATATCTGGTGACAGAAGACTGAAAATTTCATTAGAGGGCAAAGAAAATCATTATTTTGCGTTCATTGAAAACTTGTGTATTTCCACAGATGGTTTAGAGCTCAGATTTTTTAAAACACAGTAGACAAAGTGATGTGGTTATTTTCTTCAGCTTAAAAAGTACAACTTCTTTCTGTGAGCATTACTAGTTGCAGTCATTACTGTAAAATGATTGAAGATTTCTATGAAAATCTGAGATGGAAGAAAAGCAAAGGTTTTTGCTATTTATTCAAATGTATTTTATTGCTGTAATTTGTCAGTAAATATATATATGAATTACACAGTAATGTCCCCATTCTTTTAATCAGAGGTGATGAACATAAAGTTATATAAAATATTACAAGTTTTGAATCAGTGATATAAATATACATTTTATGGCTGTATGGTCTGCATATGCACACAGGTCTAGCCAACTTTATGTACAGACAGAAATACCTATTTTTAGAAACTAGTCTTAATTTAAGACGGTCGAGCTAAAGCAGGCACTACTTTGCGCTGTACCTACAACTTTCCTCTTAATTTATCTGACTCAAAATAAAGCAAAATACTGTTGATTTTTTTTTTTTAACCCTACCATAATACACAGCGTATAGATCCAAAATTACTAAAGTGCGGTTTACTTACAGAGGTGTTGGAATTTCTACTAAAAGTAACTTCACGGTTATTTTTTTCCCCTTAGCGAGAACCAAACCCTTTGCTCCTGCTCATATACTGTTTATCTTTAAGCCGGTTTTTGCCTAAAGATCTCTCTCTGCCTGCTCCCCGTCGGGGCTGGTCCGGCTGCACTTCTGGTCCGCTTTTACAGCGTGCGCCAGCCCAGGCTCAAAGGCAAGCCGGGCTTAGGCAGCAAGTCACTATTTTTCATACAGTAGTTGGCCTTGAACATCAGCCTTGCCACATGAGAATCAGTTATCCTCTTCACCTGAATAAAATGAAACTTGAAATACTTTCTACCCGCAAATCTGAAGTCAATTGCCTTGTTTTATTATTATTTTACCCTCCCGCTCCTCCCCGCCCCCTGCGTTAAGTTTCGGGCGGCTTTGCCAAGCGGCTCCATGTGACGGGAGCGTGGGTCGCTTCCTTCCCGGCCAACCGCAGGTAAATCCCGGTGCAGCCCCAAAGGACGGACATCCCGGGTGTGTGTGTGATGCCACATCGCCACCTCATCCTCTTCCTCAGTCCCCACACCCCAGCAGCAGCGGGGTGCCGCCGGCGCCAAAACCAGCCCGGATACAAGCGTTCCCCCCTCCTCGGCGCACGGAGAGCCGGCACGGCACGGCACGGCACGGCACGGCACGGCACGGCACGGGCGGAGCGCGGCAAGCGGCGGCAGCCCGTCTCGTCCCGTCCGGTCCCGTCTTGCCATATCCCCTCGCCCCGCCGCGGCCGTGTGCGGCGGTGCTTGTCCCTGTCCCTGTCCCAGCCGTGTCTTCTCCCTGCGCAGCACCGACGGCAATGGAAAGGTTGAACTTACTTGGCTCCTGCGGCGGGCCCCCGGAGGCACGGAGGGCGAGCACTCTCTGCCGCCTCGCCCCCGGCGCGGGACCCCCTGCCCCTGCCGCTGCCCCTGCCCCGGGCGCGGGGGCGCGGAGCCGGGGCGGCGGCGGCGAGCGGCGCGGCCNTGGATCCTCTTTTAAACCCACTCCACGCTGCCGTGCTGTCTATTACATGCTAATTTAATTTTACTATGGACGATATTTTCAGCATTTGCTGAGGACAGTAAATTTTGTAGTTTATGTTATTTCACTTTTTATGACTTTTTAACACTTAATAAAATTTTATTAGAGCACTTTTGTGTTTACAAGGCCACAAAACTCTTGGCAGGTTGTCAGAAGTCCTTTTTATTATGATCCTACTGATATACTGCGAGTAATGAAATAATCATGTCCAGAAATGTATCAAAGGCCAGAGGGATTATCCAATTTAATGGCTCTACAGATGCGCTGTGAGGGATACGGACAGGCAACGCGTCGACAGGCTAAAAAGCGTGTGCGAGGAGGAGGCAGGCCTGCTTAATTTCTTTCCCGTTGCAGGCTGGTTCTGCGCTGTCCTAAAGGCTCCGGGCTTGGTCATGTGACTCCAGGTGCTTTCAAGAAAAATGGATTTATTCTGTTGCAAAAAGCTCTTTTCTTTTTATTCTTCTTAGGTGTGCATCTAGCACTGATGTGCTTGCTCTGGTGTTTCTGCTGCTTGCGACATTCATTAAAACACAATTTACTGGAAAACACCCAATGTCATTGTGCCATTGTGCAGCAAACAGTGGCTTTGGGCGTTAGGATTTGGTCTTGCAGCCAACAAATAAATAAATAGGAAAAAGAAAGAAAAAAAATCAGAGGCAAAACAAGCTGGTGAGATCAAATATAAGCGAGATATTTTACCGTATTCTGTGAAATGATTGCTTTTTGCTTTTGTCTTTGCAAGGGTAGGGTTGCGGGAGCACTCTCGTTTGTGCGTGTGCCTTCGTTCCACAATGAGCTGTTTTTCTGCACTGCTGTCGGTGCTATAGCCTGAGATACTGCAGCTGTTTTTAAGGTCATTTCCTTTTATTTTAAATAATTGTTCATTTAACATATGTTGTTAAACTCATTCTTGCGTCAAAAGGAGGCGATTATACTTCCTGACCCTGAAAGCAAGGTGGGTGGCTTTGTTTTATAATTAAATTTGCTGTGTTCAATTTCATATTTTTCTTTCTCTGCTGTTTCCTAAAGAGCATGCCAAAAAAGATAAAAGGCAGCAATGACACCAGGAACACTTCAATGCCAGCCTTGTCTCTTTAGCACACATTGTTCCAAGCTCCCAAGCTTCACCAAAAGATATTCTTTCATCGTTTTACCATTAATTGTGTTCAATTCACTGTGATTTAAAACCTGCCCCATTAAAGTCTGCAGCTAGAATGTATTTCACAATTTCCAAAGTAGAAGGAGGACTTTTTTCTTCCAGCACAAACACATGTAGCATATTCCAAGGTATCTCGTGATACTGCCAATAGGGATTTCTTTTAAAGAAAACAGGTACTATCTGTGTATTTTAAAAATATATTTGAATACTTTGAAAGGACTTTACAAACAGACCTAAAGACAAGGTGAGAAGTGATCAAAGAGTTTATCTTCAAAATCCTGACAATATATTAGCGGACCACGTGTCGGTATATTTATTCAAATTGTGAATCTGCCTCACCCTTGGAAGAGTGCCTCTGAAATCAATGGGGCTTCTGGAGGAGTTAAAATAACGTACGGTGTTAGTAAATACACCAGAACCTGGCCCAGGAGAAGTAATATAAATCATTAAATGCGGTTTAGCTTCAGGACAGAAGTTTTGTTTTTCCAGAACAATATAATCTACTGTAAATCATATGTTTGCAGGTCAAGGTCAATTTAAACTTCTTAAACCTTTAACAGCCATTAAACTGGAAACCTCCAGGATGAAATGATGTGGTGAAAGAAGTGATGAACTGGAAACTCTTAACCTTGGAAGAGGAGGGTTTGCAATTGTTCTTTTGAGAGAAAGAGCAAATAGAAATACCTTGAGGATAAATATGTAAACATGCCACAGAATATTTAATCAATGAAGCATCTTACTCATTTAACCCTTTCCTGGGAGCTTCACTTTTCCCTGGAACATCAGAAAACGCTTGAGGAAGCAAGTATGCCATTCCCACCATCATGGAAACAGAAACAGAGAGGCAGGGTTCAGTACCTGGACCTGGCCTGGCACCTAGGTGAGGCGTGCAAGGCTGGCAAGGTTGTTCTGGCTGAAAAAGGACAACCTCGGTGGAATAGTTGAAGGGAGCAGCATGACGAGGGACGGTCCTGTCCCCAGCATGCACAAATGCCAGCTCCGGGAGAGGTCCCCCAGACCCCAGTGGGCACTGCCAGGTCAGTTATGTGGGGGGGACACATTCCCCTCCACCAAGGATGGCCAGAAGATGCTATTAGAGACATAGGGAACAGCTCTGTTTATAAAACAACTATGAGAACAATAAATTATGAAAATCAATCCAGAAGTCTATAATTAAAGAAGATGTTCTATGGGAGCCATTTGGGTTTTAGCCACAGAACTCCCATGGATTAGAGTGGGATTTGCACAGCTAAATTCTATTCAAATGTCTGAAAACAAAGTTAAGGTTGATGATGAAGCCATGAAGTCAAGTACACCTCCTTCTGAAATCTGTTCAAGGGACTTCAAACAGGTCTTTAATTTTCTTTTTGCGAAACTGCTAACAAAACAAGTGATAGGTACTTTTTCAGGGATGTTTGTTATTTTTATTTTTTGGTTGGCAAATCATTCGCTTGCTGAAAGCTGCCATTTCACAAATCAGGAGAAAATGTAACAAAAAATATGGGTCCCTCAAAGCGATGAAAACATTTCCAGGGGCTTGGGTACTATTACTTGAGAAGCAAGGCCTGGTTCCTATAGATTAGCTGTTCATATACTCCCCTGATATTCAGGAGACCATAAGCCAATCCCTTCTCTGTAAATTCAAGCATGGACTGGAGCCCACATCTGCCACCTTCCAAATGAGTGCCTAATGCCTAGCTGACAGGATATTCCAAGATAGGACTTCCAGTGAGGGCACTCCAGGGAGCTCAAGGGAAGAGGGAAAATAACAGCAAAGATTAATTAACCTGCCTCATGAATTTTTATTAAAATCCCTGAAGTTTTGGGGGTTTGTGGCTTGGGCATGAGGCTGGATCTTCTGACTAGGTCATCAAATTGAGAAAAACACACATTCCTGTCAAGACTCCAGCCTTTTCTTTCCCATGTAGTCATCTGCTATGGAGATTAGTATACTGCAGATGTATAAAGAATGAAAGTAAATGAACATAATGATATAAACTTAAAGTATATAAAAATAAGACAGTTGAAATGCTACCTGCATTGTAGTTTTATTATAGTTTAATGGACATACGCCAATGAGCATTGCGCCTCTGTGTCCAAACTGATAGATGTACCCCATAAAAGCTTTCCTCAGAAGAAAGTCAGATAAGTGAAACTCGGTAGAAAAATAGCTGTACTTTCTGCAGCTATAGATTATTCAATCAATGAAACTCCTATCTAGCTCAATACTACCCACGTCCTTGGATTTTCTTTCTGAACTCTAATCTGAAGTACAAACTGCCTCCTGGATTCCTCTGATGAGTGTGGGTCATTTTGAAAGCTCAGAAACCCTTCCCGGGGAGTCAGCAGTAGCTCCAGACTAGGGGTTTTATTGCCAAGACTAGAAAGGGATAGCGTTTACAGTACTCAGGACAGATCTTGGGATTCACTTTCTTGCTTAGGAACATAGTTATCATTTATAATGCAATGTTGTTTAAGTTCTTAAGCTGAGTGGTAGTTATGGAATTGTTTCATGTTCTTTATCATTTTGGCTTAGTCCTGTTTTCCTTTATTTGCACTACATATATATATATATATCTATATATATCTCTATATATATCTCATAACTAGTTCTCAAGACAATGTTAATATTTCTTTACTGTCTGTTTCCTGGTAGCTTATGGAGACAACTTTACTAACCACAGTAATACAAAAACAGAGTCTAACATGACCACCTTGAAACACCCGACTCAGGATAACTACAAGGAACCTGAGGTGCAATTCTTAGTCAGAGGAATTACAAACAGTAAACCCAACTGGAAAACTTCCCACTTTATATGGGAAAGTCCTACCAAACTGCTGTACTCATCCTGCTGAACGTTTAGGGATTGGGGGCTATTTTGCTACTTAACACCCCTGCACCTGCCCCGTGCCTTCTGTGTGTGAGGCACTGAGGAACGAGCCTCTGCAGGGAAGATACATAACACACAGGTCTCAAGGGCAAGTGGGTGCCAGGAGCAGCCACGGCAGAGGGATTAAGCTGAGGTGTCACGCGTGGCCCAGCGCGGTGCGGGTGTCGGGGAGGTAGGGCTGTCAGGGGCAGTGCCTGCACCACAGCCTGTGCACGGGGCAGCCTGGGCAAATGGCTCTCCTCTCCCTTTTGCTCTGGGCTGGAGAGGCAGCTCTGGTATCTTCGGGTGGCTGGGGACAGGGGCAATTTCAAGCATCATCATTTTGACCCAGATTCTGCCATTAAGGGACCATTATGGAGGCTGTCTGCAGCCCACCCTGGTCTCAGACTGCGTTGCTGCTTCTCTCTGTGCACAGTCCCAGCCACACTGCTGGGATAGTTTGTAGGGAAGAGGGAGGCCTTATACTACTCACAGGCTTTTTTCCTCCCTCTTGATCTGTGTGTATTGCTTTCCTGATGTACTCTGAGGCAAGGGTGAGGAGATATTTATATCTCCCATATCGATGAGAATTACCAGAATCTTAAAATACCATTTAGAAGTGCTGTAACAATGATTATGTTACACCACCAGCAGCTCTTTAAAAGTTTCTCATGTAAATAAAGACTGTCTCTGAGAAGAGTCTCATACATATAATATTATATTATACAGTAATCATTAGCTTTAAAAATTATTACAAACACAATAAAATTCATCACAACAAAATGGATTTGGGCTATGTGACCATTCAAAGCTTATTAAAATGACAAACTTGAAGAAGAAGCTGGAATGCTTAAAACTCAACACTTGTTCATGTGCTAGTTTGATTTAAAGAAGATTCCACTCCAGAGGCTTTCTTGAGCCTCTCAAGAATTACTCTGCAGACTTCAATGCTGGCCAAAATAGGGCCATCACTAGGCCCCAGGTCCCTCCCTCTGTGTCATCTGGCCTTTCGCAGAAGTTTCAAACCTGACAATCTTTCCTCTCACACCCAAACTTCTGGCAACTCTTTATTTTCCTTGGGGAATTCTAGGTCCTTTATCTTCACTCGCACTTAAAAAAGATGTGGTTTGCAATGCTTTAATGCTTCTACTAATGCAGCAGTTTCTTGGTTCATAGCATAAGCTTGGGAGCTTTTCTCTTGGCGTGAAGATGTGCTGGGGCATGTCTGCACCACAGCCTGCAGTGAACCGCGGCTGTGCCGGAGCTGGTGCTCCACTGCCCAGCCTTGCTGCTGCGGCTCCTTCGCAGGGCAAATCGCCACTTTTGCTATGTGAATGTGGCCAAGACTACCTCTACTTTTTACAGAAACTTCAGCGAAAAACTGTGTTTCTAGTTGCTCAGATTGTTCACATATCTTGGCTCAAGTCTCCTATGCCCTAGGAGTAATAATAATAATTTTTTTTTTTTGCAAAATTATTGCCCATAAAGCGAAAATCTTCCAGCAGCATGCATTGAATGGGTCAACTGCACTAGATCCCCAAATGGTGATGGCCAAAGAAGAGGTGCCTGTTGTGGGAACAGAGTCAAGCAAGGGGGTGGAGAGCCAGTGAGGGAATGGAGGCTACGAAGAAAGGTTTTTGTCATCTTTCACCCATCCGTAAAGTAAATTTGGCTCAAGGAATGGGCAAGGGTCCGGTCAGTTCTTAGAACAGTTGAAATGAGTCTTCTGTGAATAAAAGTTTTGGCAATTCATCCGGCAGGACAACTTTGCACATCAGGTTGCTGTGATTTAAGTGACATTCTTTTTATCACAATGACGTTGAACCAACCTGAAAAATGTTTCAAGATACTAAATCCTTCAAGCTTGATATTTGGAATGGGGTCCTCTTTCAAAATTGGAATTTTCCCATCACTGATGACATCTTTGTATTATGGAGTCCCTTATTTTTCATTCTAATGATATTGCATAGACCTGTCTTTGTGACACACTGAAGGCCTGTGATAAAGTGATGCAGTGAATTTTCTTACTGGGATGTAAGAAAAAGATGTCTCCTGGACAGCCTCTGCTTTTTTTTTTTTTTTAATTCTACAAAGTCCCATTACAAAACACAAGATAATTCAAAGCAGATAAAATTTTTATCAGTAAGATATTTTAAAAAGACAGTAACAATATCATAGGAAGAAGGTGATCGTAAAGGCAAATCAAATAGAGTCCTTATTTTTAAAGTGTCTGAAAAATTAGTTTACATTTTTTTCACATTATTTGCACATCTTCACTGCTTCAAATTGTTACTGTCCAAACACTGTTCAGCTGTTTCCCCATAGGCTAACATTGTGATACGGTGAATGTACGTCTGTTTAACAGCACACTCTTTCAAAAATGTCACCAGAGCCAAGTGGGGCCTGATCCACTGCCCATAGAAAATCCATAAAAGCTTTTCAGTTACTTCTAAAGCCTTGAGTTGGTTGTTTTCATAGTGAATGTTAGTAAAGGATATGAAGATAAGTGGTTTCTGCTCATTTCCCAAAGGCTTTGTACGATTTTCAGTGTACTCCCACATAAGCCTGTGCTCATCAGTCAGTAGGTGTGTGTACATGCCTCGCAAAAACCACATAAAATAGGATGCTGTGTGAAGAGAGGGATCTCTCAAAATTCCTACCAGTACTACAAGAAACATACTTTGGCATCAAAGCAGCGCCTCATATGCATAATAATCATATCAGACCGTGGAGAGAAGAGGGTCCATTTTTAGTGTTAGTCCATTTAGAAATGTTTTTGGTAGGTAATACACTTGTGCAGAGGGGGAACACCTCGTATTACAGAACTTGCTGCAAATGTTCCAGACATATAATTTAATCAAAATATCAAATATCTTTCATGACAGTCCGGTTAGCCTTTGTAAACTAAGCAACTACTTAAGGGACTTTCCTCACAAGATGAAGTTCTGGCAGTGGATATATAAACAGGCTTTGTGGGCTGAGTCCTTTTCCACTAACATACTTTTTTTTGGCACAGTAAAAAATAAGAGAGGGGAGGGTGGAAGGGTCAGGCGCTTCCCAACATCTAAAATCTTTATCAGTACCAGCAACCCCTCGGCTGGTGTCAGTGATTTGTGGTATTGTTGTTTATCTGTGTATCACTCACTCAGACGCAGTGTTTAGATCCAAAGGTCTCAAGACGATTTGCAATCTCTTCTAGGCTTGCTGTACCAGACAGGCAGACATCTGGCTGTCAGTTATAATTGCGTCCTGCACCAGAAGTTGTTTTTAAATACTCCTGATTCCCTTTGAACGCGGAACTGTGATGCACAACAGTTTCAAGCCATTACTGCAAGAGGCAAAGTCAATCCATGGCTTTAGCCCAGTTTGAAACAAGATTTATGAGAGCCGGTGGGGAGGGGGGCCATTTTACAAAAGGGCGGCTGTTTGAGCCTGCTTGGGTTTTAATGATACAGCAGTTTCCTTTCCAGCCCGTACAACTTATTCTTTGAACGCTGACAGAAATAGTGCATCAGAAAAGTATATTTGTGGTGTTGCCATGTTTACTGTTTCCTGTTGTCTTTCTTTGGAAGTATTTTAACAGAAATTAGGACTTCACATAAAAACCCTACAGGCTCTGGGATGAAAGGATTTACTATTAGGTTTCCTTCTCACTCTAACATGGTGGACTGTGATTTAAAGCCTACAGACTCATGACAGGATATGATACCAATTAAAAGCATGAAACCTAATTTTTTGACAGAATAATCACATAATCCCCTTTCTATTATCTGGTTAAAGGGTTATTGACAGCACCTTTATTTCTCAGCCCAAATCTTGGATTTATTAGGCTAACAAACTGCTCTTGTTTAAGTTATATAGGCCAATGAATATTGCTGAATGTCCAGGACTGCATTCAATATTGTAAAGGGATGTTTTTCCCCTGGTAATTGTCACACTGGGTCAAGAATGTACAGAAATGTAAGTGGACAGCTGGTTTTAGTTGAAAGTAGAATTCTGATATGCTGTTTAATACCAAATAAATCATAAAGTAATTTAATAACAAATCTTATAAAGCAAAACATTACAGCAAAAAATTCAGCTGGAGTCTCTTCTGAGCTCTGAATTCAGTTTGCATGTAGTACATAGGAATTTTGATGGAAAAACATTACTGGGTTGGAGACAAGAAAGAGGATAAGTTCTGCCTCTCTGAGCTGCCTGTCATGACTGCTTGAGCCCAGTACGTGATCTACATTGTTTTGTCAAGGCAAGACTTTTGGTAAGATAGACCGTGCTGATGCACTGTTGGAAATGGACTGTCCCTCTCTGCTTGGACACCTGATCTGACACCAGTGAGGAGTCCAGAGGCCAGTACTTGCCATTTGGTTCAGCCCCTGGTGGGCTGCTATCTATATTATATACAGGTTTTCCCCAGAAATATTTCACATTTACACACATTTTGTGCAGCAGTGTCTGAAATGGGGAGGAATCTCTCTCTGTCGCATACATGCTCACATAAACTGGAGCCTGCAATTTCCCTAATCACTAAAATCCCTTCTCCCCACGTGTAAGTTGTTAACCTTCATTACATCCCCAAGGGGACATACACTAAGCAGAGGCCTGTTAAAATGAAAATAACCATCCCTCCAAATTGCCAAATCATCATATTAAAAAGTCCCCTTCTTATAAAGAAAGGTTCATCATTTGCAGTGCCAGGCTCATTCCTGCTCAGAGTTGAATAGAATTATTTCTGCTATATGGTTTTATTTTTAAAATACTTCATTGGCTTCTGCAGCATCACAACAGCACCTATTGTGTTAAATCTTCTTAAAGTTACAAGCTTTAAGATGAAGATACACCTTAACAGTTATTAGAAAATTGATATGGAGACTGCTTTCACATGTATACATACATTGTTTTCTTTGAGCTTCAAGGTTAATTTTTACCCTGTGTGTTTTCCAGATGCACATAGGATTTTTCCCTCATTTCCTGTCTCATTCCTAATCTCAAATCTATTGCCATTTCATAATAATTAAAAAAAGAGCGGGGCTGTTGAGTGTGCAGAGGAACTCCACTGCCGAGTCGCGTGTGCTAGCCCTTCTGAACCACCATTTTATCGCTATTGCGTGTGGACTGCAAAATGGTGGTTCCTATGATTTTGATGAACAGGGACCTGCAATACACTCGTGCGGTCATGAAAAATGCCCTTGCCCCGGCTAAAAAAGGGCCGGCTTCTCTTGCCGGTGCTTGCCTTTGTGCCTGTCTCTCTGTGCTTTCCTAGCCCTCGGTCGCCTCAGGACTGCCCGTAATTCCTCTGTGAGATCTACAAAGCCACTAAACGCTGTTTTCTAATTTAAAGTTCCTCAGGAGTAGCTGCGGTGCTGTGTGCATGACATACAACCCCACATGGTAAGAGGACAAAATCACAGTAATTTTGTGTCTTGTGTGTTTATTAATAGAGGACCAAATGTCACACAGGCAGTAGTCCCAGGACCAGTTTGTATGGAGAATGAATGTTTTGCTCGTGAATAAATGGTCCCTCCAGATCAAGGTTGAGGTCATTGGCAAGATGTAGGCGTTAGCTCATTCTAAAGCTATGTGCACATGCGAATAAAGGAGTTAATACTTGGACTGTCAGTATCTCTCTTTCATAAGAGATGTGTTCAGTCTATTTTTTTTTTTAATAGTTGGATACAAACAGTTTATCCCACGCTTCAGTGTAAATATGTTGCTGGCAAAATAGCAGCCAAAGCAGGCAGTGACCTTGGGCTTAGCTAGGTATCAAAAAGCACCACAAAAGAGGGTCAGGAAAATGCTAACGAAATGGAAATTGCTTGCGATTACCCACAGCAGGATGAGCATCCTCTTTTGCCTGTGAAGAAATAATTTCCTTTCACCCAGGTAGGCAGTTACTGTAGCGCGTTAGAGAAAGCAGCTTCACAGCGTGCCGGTAACCGCGGATGATACACAAATATCCTCGCGGTTGAGACTCTCTATGTAGTTTCTCCCCAGATAAAATAGATCCGCAGCAACAGTATTNGGGTGGAGGTGGGCTGGTATTTTGACGAAAATGAAATGAAACGGTCCCTAGTGTTTTGATTTTACTGACTTTTAAGCGCTCAAGCCAAGTGTTATCCAATTTTTCCCATACAATCTGTTTGGAGAGCTAGCAGTGCATTTCAAAATGGCTTATTTTGATGACAGGGTCGTAATTCTAAATAATTTGATTTCCAAATATGTACATCATATTGTGGCCTTGCCAGAAAATCATTCTATTGAAAGACTTCTGTCTTAGGATTTAGACTAAATAAAGGAGAAGTGATTACATGATCTAAACACCTTTCTGGGGGAAGTGGGGAAGCAGCTCTGCTGCTGTTTGCTGGAAAAAAGCTAAACAAAGAAAATATTTTCCAAACCCAAAAGCTTCTNTTTTCTCTCTTTGGTTTGCAAGGGTTGTAAATAGAAAAAAAAAAAACAACCCAACCCAACCGGCTAAGCTATTAAATCTAGGAATAACAAGGCTCTTAAAGCGAGGTTTATTGTACCGGGGTAGGTAAAAGCTTTACGTTTTTTGATCTGCGGGTGCTAAATATCCTGTCTGCGCCAGGATTCCTGCTCGGATGTCCTTTCTCTCTCTGAATCTTCGGGAAGCCCCGGCGCGGACANGACAGGGTCGTAATTCTAAATAATTTGATTTCCAAATATGTACATCATATTGTGGCCTTGCCAGAAAATCATTCTATTGAAAGACTTCTGTCTTAGGATTTAGACTAAATAAAGGAGAAGTGATTACATGATCTAAACACCTTTCTGGGGGAAGTGGGGAAGCAGCTCTGCTGCTGTTTGCTGGAAAAAAGCTAAACAAAGAAAATATTTTCCAAACCCAAAAGCTTCTTTCTAGGGGTCATGAACTGGAGCCATTGCAGGTACTGTCAAAAATCTAAAGAGGAAATGAAAAATAGCACTTGCTCCTTTTGAATGCGTGCATGTGTTTTCTTTACTTGATGGCTGGAGGAGACTGCATTCTAACAAGGTTTCTCAGTGCATTAGAAAATGCAGAAATATGTCATAATTCCTCGGTTCCTTCAAACTGAAAAATCAGAGAGCATGTTTAACATACAAGAACTCCCTCTGTGTGTCTGTGTGTGTATTAGCTTGTAGCTGCAAAGCAGAACTTCCATGTATATATGTATGTATGGTGGAATTTAAATCTTCAGCCTCCAATAAAATTGTATTCTGTAATAAAACTGCTGCACCTTGACTCCAGACTACACTGAATCCCAAATTAAACACCCCATTTACTCTACTGTAACAAGCAGGAAGGTTTGCTACAGTGAACACTATTACAGACAGGAAAGGCATATTATCATTCTCTTTACCTTCTGTACATACGATAGCAACACCTAAACAGCCCCTGTGAGTCATATTTTTCTCTAGTTCCTGGCTCCTCTTACAAGAAAGAATTGATGAAGGGAAAAGGTGGATTGAAATGTGATATTTAATTTCGCATCCCTCCCTTAATTATTTAGCTAGCTGGACAGACAGCTCCAGCAGTTTAAAAGCAAGCAGGTAGCGTATTTTACTACAAAATGTCTTCCTGGATTTCATGAATAACTCAGTGTCATAAACAGAAACAGCTGGCACGCTGAAGGCTGTGTAGATTTCTTTATGCATTATATATAATGTAGATGCTTCTCACATAATGCACACGAACTATCCGCTTCATATCAGTGTTTGTAGCCCACAAATACCACTAAATAATATACCAGGGTTATAAAATTAGGGGACTTAAACTTGTTAATTCAGGTTATATATTAAAATGCCATTGTTTAGTGGCCATTTGTCTATTGTTTACAGGTTTAACAGTTCCAGATGCAGACTGTTCTTGGGTGCTAATTTTCCTATCTTTCTCTAGGAGAGTCATTATAGAATTTTGATGTTTTTGTTGTGGTTATTAAATTAGAAATTGGAGCTCACTGAGGGTAACAGGAGGCAAGAAAGACCGTTAATGCCGCTTTGTCACGCCAAGCAGAGCGCAGGCAAGCCCAGCAGGCTGGGGCTGGGGCTGGGCTGAAGGCTTTCAGCTGTGATCTGCGGGGAGCTACCCTCTAGTGGAGTGATGGTGAAGTTTATTCCCCTTTTCATGCCCCATCCTGGTCTTCATTTCTTAAATACAAGGTACCTTCTCTAAGGATATTCTTGGCTATTAACCTTCATGCATGAGACAGGAGCTGAAAGTTAATAAAGAAAGTATTTCTAATCAACTGGGGTGATGTGAGGCATGGAGAAGTCATACTGGTGAGCCAAGAATGCGAATCCCCAGGCCTCTCACAGCTGAGGTTAATCTGAAAGGAGTTACAAGTTTGAAGTTGTTTTAGATCAGATGTCTAAGGCGAAGAAGGAGGGCTCCATTCCCAGACATCTGATCTAAACCCTTTGAGCCTTGGGAATTTTGACTCCAGATGCAGGTTCCAGCTCTGCAGATGATCCTTATCTATAATGGGACCAACTCAAACAACCACAGATAGATTTGTTGCTATTGCAAAGGACCCAGAGAAAGAAGTTGGCTCTCAGCCTGCAGCTTTGGGGGAAATCATTCCTTGAGCACAAGTAGTCTGAGTTTGGCTCACCTCTGTTTAAAAGTGAAGTAACCTAGGAAAAAGAAGCAGGCCAGGGAGTTGGAAAGATGAAGAATAAAGGGTGTGACTGAATTAGAAGTTTTTCTGGGCCCATGCAGGGTGTAGCATTGTGGGGCTAGAGACTCTGTTAGCATCTACTGTAAGTTTTGTTCCAAGGGATCAGATTTCTGGAGCCTGAGACCAGTTACGATACATCAGAGGAAGCCTCGTAATAGGAAGCTTTATTGCCTTCTGCTAAGTGAGCCAAAAGTCAGGGGCTTTCCCTTGTAAGCATAAGGCTGGGAAGGGGGGAAGGGGAGGTGGGAGGGCTTTTTTTTCTTTTTGCCTGATGTGTTTCATCCTTCCCCACCTCCAACATCAAAGTGTTTGCTAGGGCAAGGCAGCCCAGTGATTCTGAAGCTGTGTATTTCCCCTCTCCCAGTAGTTTCCATGCCCATTTCCTATGCCCCAGCTGCCAGAGCACTAACCCTCTGCTGCTTTAATCACTCCATTAATCAAGCCTTTGCAGTGATCAGCACACAGGCTCTCACTGCCACAAGGAAGCCTGTTACTTCTTCAGGACACATAATCTCCCACTAGCCCTCCAAGGGTTTGTACTCAACTGAGCCTTATTGCTCCACCAGCTAAAAAGGGTATTTCACTCCGTTTTGAATTAGCTGTGTTTTTAACATACTGTAGCTCACATAAGCACAACTCAAGAATAGTTCTTACATTTTGGGCACTGTGAAAGTGAAAAGACATACTTAGCCGTTTCCTATCTAAGCTTCACAGACACTGTGATTTCATTAAACAGATGAACACTGTCATCAAACCAAAGATCAGCAGATACAAACAAGTCGTTTCGGCTGGCTCCTAGAGAGCCATGATTGCATCCCCATGGGCACGGTGCGGGGGGGACTCTGTCATATACAAAGACATGTGTACAGACAGTCTCCAGTCCAGTCAGAGCAATTTATTAACTACTATTTTGTACTGGGTAGTGCCAAAAGATGGCAGATCCTATTATGCTAGGAGACTTTGAAAAATTTAAAATGTAGCCATAAAACAAAAGACCACAGTAAAGCCACAGACAGAACAAAAATAAATGAAAGCTTAGTAACTTTCAGTGGCCTCTCACACTTCTGACTCTTGCAAGGGATAGCGCTTGAAATTTATTTTGCCGTGTCTTTTGTAGAGCCAAGACTGGGCACTCTGCTGACTTGCAGGATGAGGATGTCATTTCCGAAGGTTAAGGGGAAGCAGGGAGAGTCCTGCCCACTCAGGGAAGGTGCAGCTCCTGCCTGGCGTGAGGTGGGGCAAGCTTGTCCCCTGGTAGCTCTGCCTGCCTTTCCTAGGAAACCTCTCTTCCCGCACATCTGTCCCCCAGCATGCCCTGCCTTTTCCTGAGCCATCCTCTTCTGAAGCCAGGAAAATCAGAGAAAGGAAAAGAAGGAAAAAAAAAAAAAAGCCAGAGCTGCACTAGAAAGTACTCACATCACTACCACCATCGTTCCAGCAATACGTGAGAGCAAAGGCAAAGGGTGGGATGTGAAAACAGCGGCAGAGAGGAAATGAGCTCTGAGTTTGAGAATCCCAGCCTGCTGGGAAGGACAAAATCCTTCCAGTTGTGGCAAAACGTTCAGCAAAGAACAGTGTCTGAAGGAGTGGAGACTGAAAGATGTGGAAGTAAGAACAGCCCTTGGGGGCAAGGGGGGGCACAGAAAGCGTGTTGCCATTCACCAGCTTTGAGCCTGCTCTAAAATTTTCAATGTCCAGTTTATATAGCTGTTCATTCCCTTCCCAGATCCAGATTTGAATTCTGCAGCTTAGGCGGTTTGTGACTGCTGTGAGCAAAGCAGTTCTCTCACACGAAGGCACACACACACACAAACACCCACATACTCTTGGGGTGGACATCTGCAAAAATATCAGCAGCAAATAGAAATGATTACACCTAGAACAGTTTCCAAATACAAACAGTGATACAGTACAATCAGTACAAGAGTTTTGCAAAATCATTTCACTGAAGTATTTACTTTTCTGTCTGCTGTGACTGCATGTTTAAGCTTTTCTTCCTGTATATTAATGCTTATTTTCCCATTTAAGTTCTCTAGCTCTGGCTTTGTAAACGTGCATCAAATCCAAATGACATGTTTGCATGCATATACTCAATGAACAACACAAATTATTTATCCCTTGGGATACAGGACTTGAAAATACAGATGGTCTTGATACAGTCTGATAAGAATGTAAACAGGAAAATATCTTTGTTGACTTATTTCTTAGTAATCAGTAATAATTAGTTATTGTCTAGAGATGAATTATATTATTTCAGAAACATTGCAACAAACAATAGCTAAATGAAATCAACTTTGATTTTCTTAGGATTACTAAAGATAACATCAGATAACTTCCTTAGCAGAGTAAAAGAAGCCCATGCTCCATTTTCCATTGTTTTTTTGGTCTATGTCAAATTTAAAGGCAAAAATCAAGTTCACAAAAAGTGTCCCAGAATTTTATTTTGCCTGTCACTTTTATGGTTTTGCAGATGAGTTATTTTATTTTATTTTATTATTTTATTTTATTTTATTTTATTTTTTAAAGTGTGCTTTTGCATCCTTCAAATTACCACCTTCATCAGATGTCAATATCAAATCTGTTGAGTGGTTTTAGTTCTTCTGAAATCATTTCTCTTTCTTACCAGTTTGACCAATTATTTCCACCCTGGGAACTAGGGTTGGTGTCTTGCCTTCAGTATATTATGTTTTGCTTCCCCATTTCAGCTGAGCAAACCTAAACAAAATCTTTTTCTCTTTGTGGTTGCTCCATAGGCTGATTAGATTCCAGACAGTCATATCTATCTCTTGTAATGACTTAGCAATTTTTCAAGAAAGTTTCAATTTGTGGATGAATATTGGCAAGAAACTAATAGCTGAGCTGTATTTGGCTTTAGTAACACTATGTTCTCTTCTAGTGTGAGGGAATCACAAAGTTACCACAAAGGTCTGCACATACAGCTGACTTCATGTCAGGGCAAATCAAATGCAAAAATGGTCATAGGGAGAAAATGCAAAAGGATGTGAGCACGGCTGAATTAATAAAAATGTCCAATGAATGTTCCTCTTTCAGATTTTTTTGCAGAGCTGTGAACTTGCACTGCCACAGACTCTGCTGTTCCTCCTCCTGGCCCTACCCAGCCTCTCCCGTCTGTCTGTCCTGCTTGCTCTCCTGCCTTACCTCTACCCGGATCCGTTCCTAGACCACCTGCTAGTCACTGTTCAGTGCTCCTCCACCAGCCTCAAGCAGTCCTCAGACATGGTCAGTGTCTTGTTCTCACTGTGTTTCATACATTGGTAGCAACATTAAGCAAGAATGGCTCAACCAATTGGTCAAGTGCAATGATGGGTATCTATCTTAATCTTGTTGTAGTAGTAGTAGTAGCAGCAGCAGCAGCAGCAGTAGTAGTAGTAGTAGTAGTAGTAGTAAAAATAATAATAATTCAGAATTACTAGGTATGTGTTTTTATTCTTCCAGGTGTAAGACAATTAGATCTTAGGCTATATTTTCTAATGCATCTGTTAGTGTGTATTAAAATAAAATAGAAGGTCAATTCTATTTCCTCTGGGTAGTCTAATGCAGACTGCTGTATTTCTGAGTGGTCACCTGATTGCAGAACTTGCCTGAACCTGGAAGAGTTCGTGTATTTTCTTTGCAGTGAGGTGACTCTGTTGTATAACGAATTTTGAGCAATCAATTGACAAAAATATTTGTTAATGATTATCTGCGATGGGTGAAGCTATCTGAACATCTGTGTTGGTAATAGATGACTCTGAGTCAGGGCAGGTGGGGTTTGCTGAGGCTGGTGTATGAGCCTGATTGAAAAAAAGACCTTTTCTATTGCATATAAGTTGTCTGAGGATGACTCAGATGTTGTTATGCAGATGCCTGTGTTGTTGCTCTACAGCATAACTACCATTGGCCAGAAACTATGCAGTTTATGTTACAACTTTGTTTAATATAAATTGAAATAATCTCTGCAGCTGTCCTTTTTAATATGGGAATAATCAATCAAATAGCACCCTACTGGAAAAGCTTAACTAATACAGAAAAATATCAAGTGAAATTACTGAGAAATAAAAGATATCACATGCTGACATGTGGATTGGTATTGATATATGAAACTGTGATGCTAATCTACAAGAACTGCTCATCTTGTAAAGCTGTGCTTTATATCTTACTAGTGTTTGACCTCTTGTAGATGGACTCAGGACAACCATGTAGACTGGTGGTTTAGAGGGGCCAGAGTTTGCTTCAGTCACTGATAGCAGTTTCAGAATTTTAAAAAAGGAGAGGAATGTCTCAGTCAGGTCAATCAACCAAAATGTCACACAGGATGGAGAAATCTTCACCTAAGAACTGATCTGATCTAAGCAAATGTATTCTACAGGGTAAAATCACTGTGAGATTGCCCTCTTCTGACAGCTTTCAGAGGGGACTGACCACATCCTAGGGAGAAATTACGGGACTCACATAGCAAGACACAGCAGACCCCATTGGACTTACCATCAGTCTACAGCAAAGAGGCTTCCATCGAGCTGCCTGCTTCCTAGCTGGTTCTGCTGACCACACCAGGGCCCAGGCATACAAGTTCACTCAGGGCAAAATTACATCTACCTGCATACTGCCTAGTAATTAAGTATATTACCAAACTGGGCTGTAGTTCATCACTGACCAACTCAGCATCTGGGAGATAACTACTGGGGTGCATTATCTATAAAAACAAAAAATTATTTGGGTGAATAAGGCACACACTTATTGTCCTAGTTGTTGTCCTTTTGTGTAAAATTGATTAAAAAAATATCATGCTAAGAAAGAAAGGATAACATCCCCACATTGTGGGTATTTCTTCCTAATCTCCACAGTGTTCCTTCAGAATTCAGGTACAGCAGTGAGGAAACAAATCTATCCCCTGGATGTGGAAAACCAGCATCTTCAATCTCTAGCCCAGTCTGCCATGGATTCTGTCCAACACACTTGTCTGTCTTAGTCTCTCAGCTTTTTAAGTGGGGGTAATATTAATTCACCTCTGTAAAGTGCTATGAATTCTTTAGATGGAAAAAGTGCTGTGTATGTCGAACCCTGAACTCAGTTTTGGCAGGTAAGTGAAGAAATTGATTTTGAGCCTATATTTATTTGCAGTTTTAAATTGCACTAACTTCCTTAGACTTACTCCAAATGCACAATGTGTAACTGATAGCAGAATTCATCCCTTTCCTCCTCACAGACCACTCGTCTAACCACTGAACTACAGCAGGCTAGCAGGCAGCAGAATCTGGCTCCTTGTATCTCAAGTTGTTTTATAAAACCGATAAAATCAGCTTCACTTTTATAGATTTTTTTTTTCCAAACTGCTAAAATCTACAGGGTTTTTTTAATATGCAGTGTAGAAATTTAACTGTGCTGCAGTAGAGTACAGTAAGGGCCAAATTCTACTCTCTATTATTTGAGTAGGTAGCTAACATAAATCCATTGGTATCAGAAGTGCTTCTTTAGGTTTATCTTTTTGATCTGTTGCAGTAGAGGCGTGAAATATATTTATTTCATTTTGCAACAGCTGACTACTTTGTAATGGCTGCTACAAGTAATATTGACTTTTTATCTTTTAATAAATAATATTTATAGATTTTGAAAAATCATTAGATATGAATTATAGCTACTGTAATCATTATAAATACATTAACAACAAATGGTCAAGCCAAATTAGAAAAGCTCTATTAAAAATTAAATAAAAAGATCTATTGAGTAAACAGATGTCTCTTCACAGCAGACATATCCCCACAGTTATTGACTGAAGCACTTCTAAGTATTAGGAAATGACCAATCATGGCAAGACATTACTAAAATAATGCTCCATAAAATACAACTTGCAATGTTGCCTTGATCGGGGATGATCAGGAGGCTAATTAACAGATTTGTGTGCAATATTCTCAGAAATCCGTTGGCTTCTATATGGAGATCTAAATGACATGCTTAGAAATAATTAAAGAGTTCAGGCAGCAAATTTTTAAAAGAATAGCTATCATCCAAGATGACTGCACTTTAAAGGTGACCATCTGTCTGCTGAGGTCCTTTTTTCACCTTCTGCAGATAAAAGGTTCAAGAGAACAGTAGAGAAGAAAATTGCAGCAAATGGACCCTGAAGCTTGGCAAGGTAGGGCCCTCAATTCTGATTTGAATCAACTCAAATAGAGCAGAGAATGTGTAAAATCTGGTAGGATCAGGCCCCTTATTAGCATGATATAAGAACTTATTCAGCAAATAAGTATACGACATAAAAGGTAAAATCCTACAGTGTCGATGGCCATGTTTAAAAAGTACATAAACAAGATCATACTTCTATTATGCTGCTTTGCTTTTGCAGAGAGCTAAATCTGATGCTTTAGATTTAAAAGCAGTGCTAACTTCTAGGCTAAAACAAAGCTAGTTTAAGGAATTGAAATGGCTCCAGTTCTTGATTTAAAACAGGTTTTTACTCTCAGTAATCTCTGGCAGTAAACACACATATTTTTCTTTTCAAGTTGGTTTATGATCAGTGATTTTGGGCCAGTCCACATTACCCTTCCACATGTCCTGAACTGCTTGAGACAATCCCAGATTAGGAAACACATTCATAGTTCTCGCACAAAGACTACCTTATACAGAAATAACAAAATGTCCTAACATCTGTTCACAGCCCATTTAGTAATAAGCTCATATACCTTGACACTTTCAAAGAAGGTCTTCCTAGAAGTTACCATTATCTCTGGGAGATGAGGGAGCCAGGTGGGGTTTGCACACACACATTCTTTTAAACTAAATCTTATTATCACTGATGTTATTAGAGAAGCCATTAAATTCTGTCCTTGCTTCCAAGGTGGAAGACCTTAGCTCCAGCTGAATGGCCCAGTTGTGTGGCAGATCTGAAATACGCAGGGGCAGGGGGGAACACTCACTGCCTACCATGACATTACACTTACAGAAAATCTTCATATCCTGTCACATGGGGAAGGGAGAGCCGTGATCAAAGGAAAGGGAAACAAACCCATGGAGCCATCTCTGCACTGTGGTCTCTACACTGCTAGTCTCTTGAGAGACCATGAGTCTCCCAAGAAAGAAGCAACATGGGGATG
This sequence comes from Aramus guarauna, assembly GCA_013400195.1. Taxonomy (NCBI): domain Eukaryota; kingdom Metazoa; phylum Chordata; class Aves; order Gruiformes; family Aramidae; genus Aramus; species Aramus guarauna. The sequence continues at coordinate 2,056,394 of VXBL01005128.1, forward strand.
GTATGAGCTATTGCTCTTTGACATTTACAGTTTCTATTTCAGACAAGAAGGAGGGTTTATGCACTCAAAAGTTTGCATGTCTTTTTTTTCTCAGTGATGGTAATCGCGCTAATAAAATGTCACTTCTCCCTATAAACTTGCTGCTCTGACTCCTTCACGTACTCATAACAGCAAATCCTTTGCGGAGCAATGCCTGTTAGGTACTCAGATGACCACCATTCAGCATTTGACCTATCTGGACAGCAACAAACTGTTCTGTAACCTGGGTCCTTTTTTAATACTGGAATGATAAAGTTTATTGCAGTCTTAGTGCCCATTAGGAAGTTGCCTTGCCACATATACCCTGATTTAATGTGAGACAATTGATTTATTATGAGGCACAATGTGAATACTTGTTTTCACCTCCTTCCCGTCTCCACCCCCAGTTCCCATGTGTTCTGGTTGAAAAGTTCTGCAGCAGCAGCATCAACACATATACCACTCAACCCTCTTTGTAAGGGTACCTTTACATGGAGTACTGAAGCCTACAAGATTTACAGTCTGAGCAACCTAAATTTGTCAGTTTAATGCTATTTTGGGATATGTGCATGACCTAAAGTGATATTTTTCATTGTAGTAGAGATACACTGTTACAAACAAGGGACACAAATTCCAGTAGTTTGGAGTCCTTAACACTCAGAATAGCTTCCAATGTGTTTAAGGCAACTGCTTGAGAAAAGAGAAGAAGCTGCAAGTAAAAGTAATAAAAGCCTCCCACAAAATCTTTCATTAAAACAACAATTGAAATGTACATATTAAATGACACAATTGACATGCATCTGGTAATTTAAATCTATTAATATTCTAGTGGGAAAAATGCTCACTGCTGCTTGGCCTGATGCAGATCAGAATAACAGTGCTGCGTCACTTAATGTTGTGTGGTAACTCTTATGCTCCATCTGAAAACACGTTAGAGATAAATAAGAAATAATAACAGGAAAGAGAAATTACAGGGTATAATGCACAGGAGGAGAGATGTTTTCAGCTGAGATTTGAAATCAGATTGAGAGTCAATGAGGTAGAGAGATAAAGAAAGGCTGTTCCAGATGGCGGGAGCTGCAGAGCAGAAGGCTGTCTTACCACCAATTAATTTAATGAAACCCACCAACCAGTTTCCCATCCTGACTTTTCTCCCGAACCACGTTAGGCTCAAACCTCATGGTGTGAAACCACAAGAACCCGATGGGAAAAATTCCATGCTCTCGGCATGCTGTGGTGGGAAACTCCCATGTGCAGATCCGTCTGCAGCAAGGCCCTCCATTCTGAGGAAAGCCTTTCTCTTCCAAATGTCACTGTGAAGTCCAACAGATGATCCTGCAGGAGCCCGTGCCTGCATGGTGATGAGCACCTCCATCCCCAGATCGCTCTGTGCATCTTGGAGGTCACTGCTCATCACTGAGTGAGCTCTCTAGTACTGCCTTTAGGCAGAGAGCAGTGCACAAAGAATGGCTTTTGTGGGTGTGCTGGGAGGTAGTTCATGTACAGTATCTTTCTCTGGCGTGACGCCATGCCAGCTCACATGGCACATCATGCCGTGGCTGGTTCAACCTTCTATACAAGCAGGGGCATCCATGAGGGGCAGAGGGCTAACAGCACAATAAAGCAGCCCAGCTCTTTGGCTTGAGCCTAAAGGGAATTCCTCCTGTCCAGGGTTGGGTACACACACATCATACTAACGTGCTCCTTCGGAGGACTCTTACACATCTGAAGTTTAATGCAACATAAAACAACCGCTGTGGTAATTATCTTTGCACAGTGGAATTCACTGAAGTGAATGTAAATATTAATCATATGATCTACATACTGTAACAAGAGAAAGCCTGCATCAAATAATATTTCTAAGCACCACTCGCCAAAGTAGGATAATTCCTGACAACTAAACTAACAGCATCAACAGCTCATCCTGAAGAAAAGAGCTTTGCCCTGTCCTATGAAGCCCATCAGAACCAAGCTATTTCAGACGAGACATGGAAGTGAAGATTCAGAAGTCATGCTCAGCTCAGCCTGGGGCCTCTTCTCCTTTGTACAGAGGAACTTTCGCTGATCTTACCAGCACAAAGGTATGAGAAGCAGTCTTTCAGACATTTGGATCTCAGGCAGCGCACGACTTTCTAGGTTAAAAGCAAAGCCTCCATTTTCACACAGAAACCTACAGGTACCCCTTACAGGTCAGCGGTCAGTTTGCAGGAGGAAACATCCCTGAACCATCAGGATATTGTGCTCTCCTTCAGCTTCAATTTCTGGATAATTTCCCCTCCATATCTGGAAGATCTGATTTTGCATTATCTGATTTTGAAGCAAGCATAATCAAAAAGTCTGTGTTTGTGGAAACAATCACAAACTTTTGACTGTATGTAAGTGAAAAATATAATCTGATTTAGTTACGGCTGCTTCCTCATTTGGTAGCAGTTAAAAGTTCCAGGAAATACTTCCACTGAACAACACAGAACCAGTACATACCATCAGTTAAATCCATGACCTTCAAGTTATTTTGGGGTAAAACTGGAATAATGCATGAGTGAGTTGCCTCCCGAACACTGTAAATGTAGATTCACAATATTATTTGATTTTATTCCTTTGCATAATTCTACTTATCACAACTCTAAAAAAACCTAGATAGAAACTATTAAAGAAGTGATGACAAAAATGCCATGTTAGATTTCCATTTATTTTATCATTAAAAAGATTTACAGCCTGTACTGATATCAGATTATAAAAATTAGGGCCTTCCATAAATTAAAAGGGCTTGCTCTTGCTGAGCTATAATAAGGGAGCTAATATGTCAGATCTGAAAGGTCTGAGAAGCAGAAAAACAAGCAGCAATGAAAAGTGTGATCTTAAAAGGATGCAGAGATTTTAAAAGTAGATTCTTGTAGAATGCAATGAAATATTAGTAGGAAAAGGTAACTGGCCAAAATAACTGCGCTAATCTTCCTCTTGTAATAGCCTTCATGGCAGAATTAGTAATACTTTTTTTTTTTTTTTTCATTAAACAGGCTCTGATATAATGACACTGAATTCCATGCAAATATTCTACTTCTTTAGGAATAATTTATTGTAGCTTTACTGGAAAATTTTAGCTGGATCTTAAAAGGTTTTATGGCCTCAATTATAGCACTTTTAATCCTAATAATCAATATTGATTTTACCCTATCATCCTTTTTAAAGTTTCTCTTGGTTTACATAGAATCCAAATCTTGACCGAGTTTATAAAGTGATAATATTTCCATTCTAAAATCATATTCTTTTAGATAATTATTCCAGCGCCTCAAGAACTACTTCTGCCATACCACTAAAAAGACGAACCAAATTTTTCTTTGTTAGTAGGAAGCAAGTGTAGTGTAAGGCAGTAGGAAGAAGACAGCTGATTAGCAGGATTGTTCAGTGACCTGCAGTTGTGCTCATCCCTTTACATGTTTTCATTGTGCTCCAGAGCTTCATTCACTGTATGCCTGAGTCTGTGTCTCATCTGCAGTTGCAGCCTACACTCCTGCTGCAATGCCCCAGAGAGAAAGCTCAGGAAACACTCCACACTGACCTACATGGAGCTTGCACTATACACTCCTCCTCGGGAACAGAGCCTTCTGAGTCAGCTCTGTGCATCACAGGCGGATGCGAGGGATCTGTCTCTCCCGTCCGCTCCTCTGCACAGCCAGGCTTTTCCAGCTGTACAGTTCTCTCAGGGGGTGTAACACCACCACCTCGGAATTGTGACTTCTCAAGCCAACACCTATCCAGTTATCATCTCCTGCAGATGCCGTGCCACTTTCCGTAGCATTACCAGTACTGTCTGTAAAGAGTCTGAGCCACTGAGAGCGCCTGCTTTTCAGGTCTGCTGCCCCTGCCTGGGCTCCTCCTGGTGACGGACAGCGATGAGGTGCCGTCACGCAGGGGGTCCCAGTGCTCACCAGAGCTGGGAGCTGCAGCGAAGGCTGTGATTCAGGCAGCCAGCTGCCTCTTTTCAGTCCTGTAAGGCATAACTTCCTTGTTCTCTCTGTTGAGGAAAACAATGAGGAATAGATGCACTCTGATCAGTTAGCCCCATGTTTTATTCAGCTTTAGGCAGATAAGGTTTGACTCACTTTCCCTGGAGGAGAGCAGTGGTCAAGTGAGATCCATGAGGGCTCTGTCTGCAGTGGGCATATTTGTTTATATTTGCCAGGAGGATCTCCGTTTTCCACCTAAAGTATAAGCCTCCTTATTTTGCCCTTGCCTTTTCTAACACAATTAAATGGTGACACACATATATATTCATAGGTTAAATATCGACTTGCTTTTCAGCTAGGAAGAATAAGGAACAAACATATGACAAAAGCTATATGAAAGGAATAGTATATAGAAAATTTCTGTGACTGTTTCTATTGACTTATACACCTGCTTTGTAGGTTCTTTTACTCTGTCCTTCTGCTCCCTTACACTAGGTTTATTTCAGCATCTTTGGAAATGAAAAGATCCCCTTTTGTTTCAGAATTAGTATTTGACTGATGAAAAGAATGAACCCCAGGGGCTGTCTTTTCCAATCAGGCACTGTACAAGCACTTGAGCTGACTATGTTCTGCAGAACATTGAAAACATGGCATGCCCAGGAAATGTTTGCCATCACATTAGTGATGCTGTAATGGGCACCACAAATCACCTGGACATTAATAGAATGAAATCACTTACTGCCTCTGAAAGCAGCTTTATTCTCAGTTGGTGTCCTGAAGGCACCATGTGTGCAGTCTAGAGTTCCTACCACAAAGGAGATATTTTCAAATATTATAAAAGTCTTGTTTTATTTGCTGCTTTTGGAGTTTGTTTAAGTCTCCACTGATTGTTTCTGATGGCAATCCCTTAAACACAACTAATGGTGGGAAAAAAACATCAAAAAAATAATTAGTTGTCTTACAAACTTTAAGTGATCTCTGACTTTTCTAAATGCTGTAGCAGGACAGGATACATATGACTTCTAATAAGTGCCCTTGCTTTCACTTAACTGCAATAACGCATCAAACGTGTTTCTTTATCCTGTTATTGCTGGTTTGTAATTTGATCACTGGACAGATTTGAATTCTCCCCAAGCTGTTCCAACGTGTCTGTAACAGAAGCAGAGGTACCTACATGCACTTCCCGTTTTACTCAGAAAATAGAACAGCTTCAATGATCACAGCCCATGCGAAGCAGACAGCAGTGGTTAAATTAACTGTTGTGATCAAAGAAATGGGCTGTTAAAAATACCTGATTTCCTATTAGAGAAGACTTTTTAATTGTGCTTCTGGTGCCTAGAACATGTTGAATTTTTTATGAGATAATTCAGGTAACAGTCCATTAGAAAGTATTTGATTTAGCCTGAGGAAGTTTGGGAAAAGAGAGCGTGCCCGTGGCTGTTCTCCCCCCCTCCTGCCCCTGCCAGAGCTGCCGTGCCTGGGCAGCAGAGCGAGTGGCGTGCCCGCTCCTCTGCCCCACACCGCACAGCCGGCTGCATGGATGCACGCAGAAATCAACTGCAGGCTACTTGAATATACCTGGCTGTGAGATACAGCGACTGAAAAGCCAACTCTGCTTTCCCTGTTACAGGAGCAGTATCCTTTGCAGCTAAATTCAAGAGATATCAGGAGTCAAATCCCTTACTGTACATGAAATAAAATATCTGGCATCTCAGGCTTCTCTTTCTGCTTTTAACTTATTTTCACTTTGTATTAATAGAATGTTTGTTATACTACGTTCAAGAAAGCATCTAGTTTCTCCAGTGCTACTCTAGCAATCAAACTGATAGCTGTAAAACAGATAAATAGGAGCTGTACACCACTGTTTCTGCTGGCCCATTTTTCATTTTTTGAAATAAACCCCCCAGAGTCTTTTTGCAGAGTAAATTGAAGATAAAAAAGTTATCTTTTGATGCGGATAGTTTGAACATGTCAGATTTGTGAAGCATTTTCTTCGGCTAGCTTAGCACTCTGCCTTTTGAAAGACACATAAGGCAAAGCACAGCTGTCAGAATTTAAAAAAAAAATAGTTGTATAAGACAAAATTAAGTAGCTCTATTAAAAGCAGAGGATCTAGAAAGTCAGATTCCACTCTCCTTGTTAATGCCAAGCAGCATTTCACTCCACAATTCTTCCTTGCTGAAATCAATGAAACTACTTTGGTGGCGGGGGCAGGGGGGATAACAGTAAAAGGAAACACGCCTAAATCTGGCCTTAACTCTTCTGTTCTTGGCAGTGAAGCTGCCCTTACAACCTAGGATGCAGCAAATGCCCTTTGCTCTGTGCCCCTTCATCCAAATAACAGAGAAGAACAAAATAATCCTGCACAGAGCTGAGCAGCGGGCTCACTGGTTACTGGGGACCCATTTATTTTGAGCAGTTCTTTTGCTTCTTTAAATTATACTGTGGGAAGCTTTGGCTGAGATAGAATCAACGAGGAATCCCATTTGCCTTTCTCGTCCTCAGTTCCTCTGCAAAGCTAAAGACTGAATAGATTTTTTCCATAGGTTTATAAGCAAAATCTCAAGTATAAGCATTGCAGAAGGGAATATTTTTGTACACAATTCTACTTCATGGTAAGCTATAGAAATGTAATTACTTCCAGCTCTTGGAAAGCTGGTCATATCTGGATCTGAAATAAGAGATCGGAGATTATTAAATTTAATAATTCTCAGTATAGTGCTGCTTGATTTTCATTTTCCATGTAGATCTTCAACAGTTCAGACAAATATGTGGCAAAGATGATTTTACACTGCATTGAGTTCCTTAAATGCTCTTAAAATCTACATTTGCACCCCTATGAGAACAAACTGTCGCAGTTTTATTCCGCTCATGCTTCTAGACCATGGGACTGATTTCATTTAAATTATTCTTGACTTATTACATAAATTAGGAGACATCAGATTCTCCATCCTGCTATCTGAACCTGTTTTATAGAAACCAAATCATAGAGGACAGGGACATAGGGGGATTAAGGATTTTGGGGAAAAAATTAATTAAATCAGCAGCTTTCAGTCCATTTCTTACTGCAGTTCCCAAGAGGTGATTAGTATGTTTGTCCCAGCAGGCTTGCATTTTTGACACAGTGTAATCCCTCAAACACCTCACAAAAGCAATTATTGATCAGGCAGAGCCCAAAACCACCAGGCAGGGTAAGGTCCTCTAAAGTTTAAATCTCGATATTACTGCAGGAGTAGGGGGGAGGAGAGCAGTAAGATTGGTAATTTTGCTGAAAATATTCATTTCTTTGAGAAAGTAAGAAGTCTCAACCATTCTTATCATTAAAGTCATAGTCAGAAAGAAGGGAAATCTCTCTGGTAATGCACTTGTAGTGTTAAATGTTCATTTGTTACAGGAAAATGCATATTAAAAAAATGAACCCTCCCTTTGGAAAGCTGTAGTACTAAATATGGAGACTGAATTCAGTTCTTAAAATCCAAGATGAAGGTATTTTTCCCTGATCTGTAGGAATGTCAGTGCAGCCTTTTATTTAGAAGTCACCACTGATCCTTTTTACCACCTTATTAGGTCATACAGGTGCATCATGCGATCACCGATGTGCTGATTATCCTCTTCTCGTTCACACAGCTACTAACCCATGACCAGCTTTAGGCACATGAGTGCTTGCTTAACTTTGCCTGTGGAAGTAGTCACAATGGTTTTACATAGGGAAGTGATAAATTTAGTGCAGGTGTACTTGTCTGCTTCATTGCAGACTTTACTACTAAGCTGCTGTGACTCAGGGGTTATGCCATCACTGATAAGAAGCACCAAGCACAACAGGGCTCTGACTAGAACTTTTAGAAGACCTGAGTTAATAGCATGAACAGTAAACATGATCAATTCTGCTCTGTGGTCTAAATTAGACTAGTTCTAATCAAGGAAATTAAGTAAATTTAGTGGAGTAACTGAGCTAAGAATTTTGGTTGATGACACTACTTTGAATTTCTTCGTAAAAGCTGGATGTACAGTATTCTGGCTCATTATGGCTAAAGAGAAGGCTATCCCTGAAAGGTGAAAATAGCCATATCTCAAATGACAAGCAGTAGGTGAGATGGGAAGTTATGACCTTTTGATCAATGGAAGAAAACATACCATTTATCTGTGGAAGCCAGTTGCACTGTTCAAATGACAGAAGATATTGTACAGCATTTCTAGAAGACATTCATAAGGTATCTTAAGCTAGAAGTCATTCATGTATTGTTAGCATAATACAATAATATGGATTCCACTCCTTTCATCCTAAATGTGTAATTAAACTCTTTAGTACTCTTCAGTGATGTAAAATTGACTTTACTGTATGTAATATTACCCTAGTAAAGACCACCTCACAGGAAATAAAGAAGGCAACTAGTCAAATAAAATGAGAGAGGCATATGGTGAACTCCTGATCCTTCCAAAATTTATGCTAAGGATATACTGCTAATGACTTCTGATGTTCATTTGCACATACGTAGATTTAGAGACTATCACATTGTTCCAGTAAAGAAGGAGGAAATGTCTGAGTCAGAGAAACTTTATCTATCTGCTGATAATCTGTTAATAGTATGGAGTGGATGTAGCCAAATGGTCACAACATAAGAATATCAAAGGTAGACTGAGGTGATAATGAAGAGCCCATATTTTAGGCCTGTGTGTAGGAAAATCCCCATTGCCATTTATACAGAGCTGAACATTTCAGGTAAGACACAGGACAATGGCTAGAGTTGGGAAGCATCAGGATTTTTGCTTCCAAATCCATCCAGTCTGTAGAAGGCTGAGATGGCAATGGATGATGGCTGGTTTGGTAGGAATAGAAAGTCCTAGAGAAAGGGAAAGAAATCTGGACAATGGGTTTTTCTGAAAGCATTGGAAAAGGCTTTAGCTTTGGTCTGTATATTCCCACATACAGGTATTTTTTCAAAAAATAAATGGAACTAGCCACATAATGGAAATTGTCCTGCTTCTTATAGAATCTGGCCTTCAAAGGTTCCTACCTCAACTGGGTGAAAGTCATCATTTTCAGCTTCATTTTCCCCCTGAACATCAGATTGAGCATTTGTGAGGCAATGTCCTGTGAAAGGAATTTCCCTTCACTTAAAAAAAAAAAAAATCAGCTAAAATATCTCCTGACAAATATATTGAGTGAACCCAGTAATGATTTTCATTTGCTGATGTTCACCCAGTAAAGAAAGGAAGCGGCACCCTTCCTCTCAAAGGAAATGAAGAACTCTGTTCTCAGTATGGGGGTGTATGGGGAAAGCTAATTACTTTTTCCATGCCAGGAGAGAAATGACATGTGGCCAGAAAGAAATGTGAATTCTGGCGACCCTGCGACCTCTGCAGAAATGTGACCTTGGCCTGTAACGAACTGCACTTCGTGGTGGGGCGCGTGCACAGTGCAGGGGGCACGGGCTTAAAGGCAACGAGAAAGAAGTACTGCTCAGGAACCAGAGCAAACCAGCACAGGGGAAGGGGCATGACATGAAGTAGTCCCTGTACTTTATGGCCATGCTTCCTCAAGCCAGAAATTCACTTACTGGGCCTGAAATGATTTTAATTTTTTGTGAGGTTTGATTGTGGCTAAACCTTTGTAAATGCCCTTTTCCAAAAAAACCTTGTACCATAAAGAAGTAAACAAAGCACTGCTGTTCTTGTTCCTTTGGCTCTGAAACATTATTTCCAGCTTTTAATCATGATTTGAGAACCTTCTATTTCCCTACCACTGGCAACTGTTATTTGTAAATTGATTTTCTTTCCCCCGGATGCTTGGCTTGTCGTTTCAGCTCCAGTCCTCTACAACTGGCCCCAATGGTAGTTTTGTACCGGTAAATTACTGACAGACGTGGGAACAGAGCTCTCAACACCCCGCTCTTCATCCACTGCTCTCAGAGCGATGCCTCGCCCTGCTCATGCACGCTGGTGTCCCTGCTGGAAGTGGAGCACGGCTTTCTGTGAGCAGAAGGGCTGGGGCTGGCAGTTGGAGATACAGAGTAGGACACGTTGCTTAATTAGCTCTTGGGGACTCCTGTTTTGCTCTTAGGTATTTTCCAGGAACATTTCTTTTCCACCAGTAATAGCACAGATACTTTTACAGTCAGACACTTTTCTGTCCTCACAGTGATAAAAAGGCAGTTTAGTTAGGATTATCCACCGTTTGTTGGATTATTGCATTTAAAATTCTAGGAGGAAGTATCAACACAGGAAGAAAGCTTCACACAATAATTAAATAAGTATGTGGAAAAATGTACTTAAACCTCTGTTTAAATACAAAAATACAGAACAAATTACATTCGAAAATACACATCACAATGGTAACTCCAGAGAGAAGGATGCAGAGAGGGAGAATAAGGTAGACAAAAGAAAATTTAAAAGAGTAAAATTACTATTTTACAGGAGGACAATAGTATTCATTTAAATATTTATAAACACCACAAAATCTACTATGCATAAAAGACCACTGCAGGAATTTTCATACAAACTATAATACAAGGAATGTGCTGTGAGTCCTTTGTATTATTTATATGCTTCCAGTATTCTGTTTGGCTTGTAAGACTCCTGTGTCTCACATGCCTAAGAATCAGACATTGCAGCCATGTCCACTAGTAAACCATCTTTATACTCTGCAAAAGGTCAGTAAGTGAATAGTTTTTAATGAATTAATACACAGAAAAAAGAATTTAACTTTATCATAAAATGGGCTCTGCTTAAATGAGAACAAAACTAAAGCTCCAATATTTATTCCCTGTCATTTAGTCCTCATTAATGCAAATATATTTGACTTTGTTATAGGCAGAGAAAAGTCCGTTTTCTTCAAAAAATTGAGTAAATGTCTCTTTTCCATGTTGTAGATATAAAACTCCCTTGCTTATTTCCATTACAAAGAGAGTTAACAGCAGTTACTTGCTGAAGTCGCTGTATCAAAGGATATAGAAGATTCACTCCTCAGGTGAATAGCTGTGAAAAAGTCTCATTTTAGATTGATCTCAAGTACAATAACCCTTGTCTTCCCTGGCACCTGATGAGATAGTCAACCATCTGTCCTATTGACCAAAAACCTTATTGAGTTTCTATATATTGAAATATATATTCTTGCATTTTTATATATGCCCTATGCATTATATTGATGAACTTAAGTCCTGGGTTTAAAGTTACATATACCCCTTGATAAACTAAGGTCTGAAAAAAACCCTACCAACCAACAAAACCTGGAATAAAAAGGAAATATTTGGTTGTTTCTGTGTTATGAGATAATTATTTTAATTTTGTTTTTAAAAGAGCACCAAAATGTTTATGATAAACCAGACAAAACTCCCAAGTTTAATTCAAAAAAATAGAAACACAATTGCTAGGCCTTTTTGAGGTGGTCATTCAATGATCCAAACCTGTAGGACTGAGATAAATTACTTGTGGTAACATTTTCCTCTTGGAAAATCACAGATGAGACTAAATGAGACGTTTTATATATATAGTAGCAAACAGTCATAGGTACATTTCATTTTGAAAGTCCCATCTGTCTTAGAGCCCAAACAGTTTTTGACACCACAGAATGATTGCTGCACTTCACATTATATGAAAAGGCAGTAAGAGTTGATATACACCAGGGCTCTAAACATCAGAGCTCCATTTTACTATACTGAGCATTTATTCTAAGGAATTGGGGTAAAAAAAAAAAGGGGGGGGGGGAGGGAGAAAAGATAGATTAATAATTTATATTCATTACCTTAAAAATATGATCAAGATTCGATTTCAAGACTCTGAATTACCTAATCCCTAGAAGGATCATCTGATTCATAAATTCAAGCTGTTGCATTTTTTTTCATAGAAAAGTAAACAAAATGCATGAATGTGATTTATTGTTTGATCACATTTTAATTTACTGCATTAAAGCTGCAAATATGAAGGGAACTCAGCCTGTGTACTTTTTGGTGCCTGATTCAGCATGCATCTTAAAGCTAACCGTGTGTGGCAGTCCATAGTCAGTAAGGTTTCAATTAATAATATAGACTTAAATACTACCATCAAAGCAAAGAGTTAATTGCTTTCCTATTTGAAGTATGACACTGAAATGCCACAAGAACTCAGAATGATTGTTACCATCACCAGGAAAAGAAGTGTAGAGTGTATCCAAGATTAAAGAGGGATTACTGTGCTGTCTTATTGCTTAATAAAGAGCTACCAGCAGTATGCTCAGTCACAGCTACAATCACCTTCCTTATCAAGGCACTTGCTATTATTTTATCTATAGATAAAGAAACGCTTATTTCTAAGATGCAGGTTATGCCTCTCAGCAGACACTGGTTAGACCCTTTGTACTACAAAATCCCATACAACAGACAGAAGCATATTCTCCACAATCCACTCAGAAAGATCACTTACATGACTCTGAAAGGTAAACAGAAGAGATATTTTTCCTTTAAATAACTCATAAAATTCTACTGTTGATGATTTTAGCCCATTGAACACATTCAGGAGAGAATTGTCTACTGGATGTGGAAGATGATTTTGTATCAGACAAAAGAATCACATTTTCTTTGTAATAATGGCTATCTCTGGAATGCTTGCATAGTTGTAAAAGAATTCAAGACCCACTGTGGGGAGTAATTTCTGGTACTGGTCAGTTTGTTACGGGACTAAAGTCAAGGTCTCATCTTCATTCTACTCTTGTGTGGCTTTGTAGGCTTCAGTTTGCCTTGATATCATCAGTTTTACTGAGGATGATGTACGGCTGACTGAATGATGATTGTTTGCTCCTTTTGGTCCCCATGCTGGCATTTGGGGCGATTGATCAAAGCAATTCGGACTGGAGTGAGGGAGCAATTGCATGAGCTTATTCTGATTTCTGAAATGTTCCTAGTGGTGGAACAAGAGTTTTTCTTTGAAATTTTTGCTTAGTGATGCAGAAGGATGGTAGCTAAGGAAATCCAACAAAAAAAGTCTGCCTCCTTAGCATTCTGGCTTTGCAACAATGCTGTGGAAAGGCTTAAATCTCCATAGAAGAGCAGAATAGATAAAGATGAATATTAGTATTTGATGTAATCCAAACCAATGTACTATGCTACAGCTCAGCATGTCCTGATAGACTGTAACAGAGCAAGTTACAAAGGAAGGCAGATACAACATCCGTTTTTCACATTCTTAATGAACAGTGTGAATTCGTTGCTTTCAAAATAACAGATGATTTAATTGAATCTGTATAATCTAATGCAATCAATCTCATTTAACTAAATGTCACACAGTCCTTTTCACCAAGAGGCAGTTTATGTACACACACCAAGGAGCAGGACCAATTTCTGAAACCCTTACTAGTGTGTGATCAGTTTTCATGAGTTGCCCAGGAAAAGCAGTGCACTTCTATTTTGTTTCTAACTAAACTGCTAAAAACACTGCCTTCAAAAACTTTCAAAAGGCTATTTACGATGGTTTTAATATGAATCTAATTTTAACTGGAAATTAATCCTATCAGAAAGACGTGAAGTGAGGGGAAATCCTTAATAAAGAAGTGAGTTGGGAGGCTAAATTTCTGGTCTCAAGAGCTAGGTAGAGTAAAATATTTGAAGGCATTTTGTCGCCTACATTCACTTTGCTTTAAAGATATGAAACCTACATATATGTACCCTAAAATGCAGTAAAGTGCTTAAGTACATTTTCAAAAGAAGTCTTGGGAGAGAGTCGCTTTTCGCTTTTGAAAATAAAACACAAGACTCTTAAATCACTCTGTCATTTTGAAAATAAATCTGAGATCATAAGTGACCCCAGTGGCCTTAAGCCTCAATCTAGAGAATGACACCACTAGTTGCATTTTACAGTTCTCCCTAACTAATTGTCATTTTCTGTCAAGTCACAAGGAAGTACGAAACTCAGAAAAGTCATCATTTCTGGCCTATACCTTACTTAAAAGTTCTTTCATTTTCTGATCCCTACTTACCTTTTGAAATTTGACAGGCTCAGAGACCACGAAAGTAGGGGAATAAGTGATCAAAAGATGCTGATTTATGATCTAAAGCATTTGAACATTTTTAAGACCTTCAAGAGTACAATTTAACGTGTCCCCAGGTGACTTTAGTTTACACAGCCAACCCTCACAACACAGATAATCTAGGCAGACGTTGTCTTTGGCAGCATTACAGGACTACATTTCACAAAACTGGCCTGTTTCTTAACTGTTTTTCACTGTTTCAGACAGCGACTCATGCATTATTTATGGCATCAGGCATTGCTATATGTTTTCTTTCACCTTCTATTTGATTACAGAAACGTAATTGTGGCTAGCAGAAAAGCAATGGAAATATTGCAAATACAGATTTACTTCTCCTTTGTGTCTCTTATCTTTTTCAGGGTGTGTAGGAATATTTGGTTTGGGGGCTTGCTTGGGTTTCTTTTTGGCTTGATTCACTATTAAAAGTATAGCCATACAATATTTGATTCTCTGAAAGAGCTTCTGAACCTCTGAATAGTAACTAACTGAATGGGCTATTAATCTATGGTGTGCTGAAATCCAGGATGTTTGCCCTGTAACCATCCCCTTATTTGCAGTTTACAGGTTAGGTTATCTGAGTAAAACATCTGGGATCTACTATTTTCTTGCAGTCATTTACACTCCTCCCCTCCCACCAGCATCCCAAAAATATACATGGAAAAAAAAGGTGCTGGCATTAATCTGAGACACACCTAGGCGCTACTAGCACAAAAAGAAGCAGCACTTTTGCAGGCTATCAGCAGAATGCCTTACCCATTTTTATCTACTTACCCAGTTTGTCGAGAACAAATTACACTTAAGGGGGGCTGGAATGAAAACTGAGTAAATTTGGGTTGATTCATCACCTGTCCTACCTTGCAGATCAATCAGTTAATAATTTCATTGACCTGGAGGATCATTCTGAACAATATATTTAATTCAGTCATGCATTTAGTTTAATTAAGGTTTGAAGTTACAGTGCTCTGCTGGCAAAGAGATATTAAATCTGTTTTCTTTCTGCTTTCCATTCACCATGTGAATTTCCTCTACTCAATATCATTCATAACAGAGCTTTTATTTTAATTTGGCTAAATTGCCTGTTTCTTTTGTGAAATTCTGCACCTTTCTTTGGAATAAGAACCACCTGAAAATCCTTCTGCACCATTTGATGAATGTGCTGGGAGTATTAGGCCTCTTGGACACTTCAGCAAATGGGGTTGGGAGGTACACGAATCTTGGGAACCAGCTGTTGGAAAACTGTGTAAGAGTGCAAATGATCTGGTGCAGAGATACAACTGAGAAAGGACACAAGTGCTAAGGGGCTGTCAGGGAGCAGGAACTACAGAGCCAAGGGCTATTCATGAATGTCTCTTGAAATGGCAAGGAATAACCCTCACTAGCAGGCAGTTTTGTGGCCATTTTCTTTAAATGATATGGGGGTTTAAATGTATCTTCAGAAAAAAATATTAAATGTGTATTGAGATTACAGTAAATAAAATAACCAACAATTAACATCAATCTATCATTCAGCTGATCTGGAAACTGAGAGTTACAGGTCTGTGATAATCAACATGTACAATGAATATAGATAGAGCTCAATGAGCTGCCAGTGCTGAATTTGGTCCCACAGATGATAGTAGAACATTTGGGGATACTTTGCTTTATTATGTGCGCTTCTGATAGTGTTGTTTTCCTGGCAGCTACTACCTCTTTTTTCCCTTGTGTTGTCCTTTTTCAAACCCCTGCAAGTTTGCCACAGGTTGAAAGATGTGTTCATCTTGTGTGCTGCACTGTTGAGTGTCAAAAACGTCACTTAACCTGGCCTGAGAGCCTCTGTGGTGTATGTCCGTGCAAACCTTCACAGAGATGCGGAAAAGCTGGATTTACACTAGTTCCCTCTGTGACTATCAAAGGATAGCTCATCATCACCTTTATGAAATATAACTTCATTTAAAGGGAAGAATCTTCCTGAAACACTGGTTGATATTGTCAACACATATTAACTACTGAAGAGCAATGGTTTGAGCTTTGCAGACATGTCTTTTAGGCCTGCCTTGAGGTCTAAACAGTCCACGCAGGTTGCAAGACTATGGTTAGGAGTAGGATGGTTTTTGTACCCCCTGATCTCCTGGCACCATCTGACATGCTCCAGAAGGTTCAGTCACACACCAGGCTGCCAATCAGATAGCACATTAAGATTTTTCTCTGCTCTTGGTTTCCATCTAACTGGCCAGCCTCTTCTTTTGGTAAGCTGCCAGGCTTGGAGATCCAAAAATGCTCCAGTCATGGGTGAATGATTTTTATTACTCGTGCTAGGGCCATTACAATCTCTGAATTGCATTTGCGTTAAGTAATACGCTTTCAAAACAGTGAATAGTTGAGATGCATGTAAGTTCCCTATCTTAGAGAAGATCAGATACCTGCAACAGCAGGAGCGTTCAGGAGGAAGAGTTACGTTGGACAGCTAGCCATTTCACTCTCATGTGTTTCTTCAATGTACTTAAAAGATCTAGACACCAGATCTCTTCTGTTATTAAGAGATAGTTATGCCTCTGGGACTCACAGCCAGAAGATTTGGGAATTCATTTGCTTTGAATTAAGGCTTTACTTCAGCAGTTATGGTTTCAACTAGCAAATTGGTTAATGGCTCTGTAGGCAGACACAGGACTCCGACAAGGTCCGTCATTCACTTGCTGTGTGATTGAAAGCACTTTTTGTTCTGGTGGTATGAAATGCAGTGCACATGATTTGATTATGCTAGTTTTTCTGCTTTCTTTCTTTTCTATGATTTAATTGTAGAGGCTGTTCCAACAGTCCTGGATCTTCAGCTCTCCGGGGGGTGACAGCATAAGGGACTGGTCACATGTTGGTTTTGGATGCCTGGAGGGCTGTATAGTGAAGCTGCAGTCACTTAAATTCTTCACTTTATTTAGGTACATGTAGAAATCTCCATTACGGATCAGCCCCATTGTATTATATGCCTATATCATAAAAAATGACATTCCTACTGTTTTCAAGGTGTCACCTGAGAAATCCCAGGAGATTAATTGCCAGCTGGAGAAAACAGTTGCAAAATAATTTCATGCAAATTTTAGAGTATTTACTGTTCATTGCTAAGGCATGAATTTTACCAAGAAACAGATACATCTGATATTGGTATTTTGGTTTCAGAAGGATGGAGTTGGAGAGATGCAGGTCTGGTTTAAAAGCACATCCTTGAAAGGTCCATTTGCTGTTTGGAAATATTAACCCCCAGCATGGAGAAGGGCTGGACAGCAGACAATTCATGCTATGGCTGTCACAGCACACAGGGAACATGTCTTTCTCAGTCATTATTAACTTTACCCTTCACTCTTGTATTTGTTTTTTTTTTTTTTTTAATTTTACTTGGCTGAAAAACTGACTGGAGGAGAGAGACCATGGTTGAACAATGTATTACTGTGTGTGGAAGCACTGGTAAAAAATACCCGTTTGTTTTTTTTTTTCTCTTGCAATCTGTGCAAAACCACTATTTTCAATTTTGCAGTCTGCTCCATGAAAAACTACACTGGGTCTGCATTAGTTCTGTCCACTAATATCTGTAAAAGCACTAAATATGGTACTTTAGTGGCTTTTTCCCTTTTCAGCTAGGTCTAGTTTTCCTATTTCTGCAGTGCTTAACCTTCTGCTTGAGCTAGGTATTTCCCTGTTCATAGAAAAAACTTCTTTTTCCTTTACATTTTTATGCATGCTTCTTCCAAGAAGCGTCACACTGTTCAATAGCGAAAAGATACTTGGAAGAAAAAGACATGTCTGGAGTGCCTGGAGTACTGCAGGACTGTCCCTCAGATGTGGGTCTCTGGGGCGGAGACCCTCTCACTCAGGGTATATAAATATACAGTGTCATTGCTTCCCACTTAATGACCTCACATCAGTCCTCCCTCAATATTGTTCTTACCTCATCTTACTGAGAGTTTGTTCTAGTTAAGGGCCTGATCCATCAAAGCACTTAAGCACATGGTTTTGGGTTGTAAACCCACCAGGGTAAGTACCTTGACTTTTTATAATCCTGTAAAGTGTGCAAAGTGTGTACCTATGGCAGCATAAAAGATGGGTTTAAATGATGTCTGTGATAAGAGCTAACCTTTTCTGTTCAGCACTTATTCTCCTCTGTAACACAAGAAGTTTCTGCAGTTTGTGTTGCATATATTTCAAACAAGGCTGGTTTTGACAAATTGACTGTTTCTTTTTTAGTTCTGTCTTTTTTGCGCCTGTCTAAAAGAGCATCTACACCTAATAAATTTTCGAGGTATTCTTGCTTATCTGTATTCTTCAAAAAACCTGTTTAGATTCTGTTAGACACTCTGAAGGATTACTTAATACTTAAAATTTTTCAGTTCAGCTTCTTAAAAGACTTAGAGCAAAATAAGAAAACAGGACCATCACAGCAGGCTCAAACCCTTTTCCTGCAGATACCACCCAGGGTAAGTCTTAAGTTATATCCTGTTCTGAGAACTGAATTTGGTCCAGTGCAGAATTTTAATTTCTGTAAGCACTGGAAATAAAAAGTAATTAAACCTCTGCATATTCCTTGTGTACTATAAATACATTAATAAAGTAGGCAAAGGAAATCAACTCCTAAAATTATTAGCAGTAGTAAAATGCTGAATATTGAAACACAGTTTAATTTATTCATTTATAATTTTTATCCGGCTAAAATAGGCCTCTAGGAGCAATTTAAGCATTACAATAATGCAATTGTTTAGTATAGTCAGCAGTTAGATACACAGCTATCTCTGTACAAAAACAAATAGCAAGCTAGTGGCAAAGTCCCGTGTTTCAATGTAAATTGATGGTGAATTTACACAAAGCCAGCAGAGTGTTCTCTCATCTCTTTTATGAACAAGCAACTTATGTATTTCAGTGTGAAAACTACTGGGCAGTGAACCAATGCAGCTGATCTGGTTCAGTGCCCACAGAAAGAGAGTCAAGCTCTGATTGTAAAACATTTAGGTAACCAGTGTATCTCTAAGTTAGCATATATAAAGTGTAACCTTCCTAATCCCAAAATGAACTTAGATGTTGACTGTCTGCCTTGGATGTATTTCACAGAAAACTGTTAAGCCCAAGGCAAAACATAACAAATAGATGCAATATATTAATAGCAGAGACAATTGGAAATCATTTAGCCTATGTATTATTGTACATCTGTAGAAGGAAGGTTAGTAGGTAAGCATTTCAAAGCTAAGATTATTAGAGGAAAGCTTTTGCTGAGTATTTCCTTACATGAAAAAGTGTTGTCAATTCCAGTCTGCTGTGCGGGGCAGATGACATGCCTCACAATTGTCGTTACAGTAATGTTAACCCACTGAGAAGTTCCAAAATTGCTGTAGCGCAGATCCAATCTGTTTGAAATTCAGCAACCTTTCTCAATTTACATTTACAGCTACAAGGAGCACCCATGGCTGAGGGAAAAACCTCAGCAGTTGTGTGTCTTATCCAACGTACTGCTGCTTTTCACATCTCAAGGGACTTCAAGCAGTACTTCTTTTCTGGAGCAGTACTCAAGAGTACTGAGAGGAGTGACCTGCTCCTGTCATACACAAAGGTCTAGCTATCTTTTAGAAGACTTTCGATATCAAAGTAGGGAAAAAGTAGACAGACATTTAGGGAAAAAGACCAGGCATTTGAACAGTCTCCGTGGCAAAGCCGTAGCTTGGTATCCTGCTTATGTCCAGTTTGAGAGGATTTCCTCCAGAAACATAGGATCATAAGTTCATGAAGGGTTGAAAGGGACCTCAGGAGGTCTCCAGTGCAACCTTCTGCTCCAAGTAGGATCAGTTATGAGGCCAGACAAAGTTACATAGGGCTCTATCTTGTCTGGTTTTGAAACCTCCGGGGATGTAGCCTACACAATGTCTGGCCCACCCACTCTATTGCTTGACTGTCCTGAAGCCATGTGAGTCCGGAGTCACTGTAGGGAATAGTGCTAGACAAAAAAATCTAATTTCACAAACTGCCTCCAAACTACACTGAGGAAAGGCCAGCCCTGCATGCTCTACAGCCTGTATTTTGTTTCCATGAAGGAAGGGGCAAATTCTGCTCAGATTGCAACTCCAGTGAGGAACTATGGCTTGCAGTAGAGGTTGTCTCAACACTTAAGCAAACTATATTTGTTACTGTAAATTCATATATTGAGCATTTCTTCTTAACCAGGAGAGCTAGAAAGAGTTGTTTCCAATTAACTTAAATTCTAAGGTCACCACTTGAGAGCCAAAGCACAAAGTTACTGCCTTAATCTGGTCTGATCTCAAAAGCATCTGTCTAGAGCGCAAAAAGCATAGCAGTGTCTGGATATTAGCTGAACTCCTGCACAACCTGCTGAGGGTCACCCCATTTCATGGGTGCAACGTGTCCTGTGGACATCACTCTAGTGTCATCCTCAGGGAGATGTTTATAATATATATGAAACAATTTGTTATAAACAGCTATGTTAAGATTTTATTATTCTTTAAAAAAATGCTTTTAATTCAAGCTTTATTAAGATATTTTCTATCTCATGGTGCCTATCAGTCAGGTTTCTTTCTACTACACGTTTATTACTCAGGGCCCAAAGACAGAAAAACTGAATACTAACAATTTGCTACGAATAAAGGTGGCATTAAATTTGTTTCTAGACCAAAAAAGTCTCATTAAATATGTTGTATCCTTATGGAACATAAACCATTAAATGGACTTCTAGCACGTTGTAAGATGTCAAGTAGTTATTTACAATCTTAAATACATATTGCACACAAAGAGAGACTTGTTTATTTGTAGAGATTGCATAGGTTATTTTTCAACAAGGAATATAATAAAGCCTAACTGAGAAGGACAATCAAGAAATCTGTGAAACCCTGTTTCACTGTTTCCATAGTAACCTCCTTAATAAGCTAGTAACCTTGGTTAGGGACAACCCTATAAGCAAATATATTGTAAAAAATTTTGAGTCATAATGAATACACTCTCATTGTTTGGCTTTTGGTATTGTTTTCACAAATATCTTGCCCCTTTATTAGTTTCCTTGTTACATGCAAGAAGCAAAACCTGAAGCAAAATATAACAACCTGCCCTACTCATCACTCTCAGTATTTAAAATGGCATGTTTCAGGTACAGTACATTTAATTAGGATGTAAATAGAAATTTTTTTTTGGTAGGAAAAAAAAAAAGAAAGGATACCAAACTCAAATAGTAAAGGAAATGAAATGACTTGCATGTTTGCCCAGAAAAAAATCAAAGACTTTTCAAGAATATTAAAACTGCAAATTTGGGAGTTAACACTAGTTGCAGAATCACTTGCTCATCTCCCCTGCTCCTAGAGGATCCAGCTTTCATTTTATGCAAAGGCTGAAGCTAAGAAGAAACAGAGTCACTTGACCGGGTTTTGCACAACCACAGAGAGGACTGAGACATGTTCTCCAAGTTCAGAGAAGTAAATGCCAGGGGTTGGGTTTAAACTATTAGCATTTATTTTTTGTCCCTGATGAGATGAGACGTGGAGTGTCCATCTCTAAAGCAGTATTTCTCCGACGGACCTGCAGAGCCCCGAGCAGTGGTCCACAGCCACCCCAAGACATAATTTCTTGCAAAGAGATCAGCTGCACCCAGCTGTGTGGGTGGTTCACAAACTGAGCGTGGCTGGCTGCATCAGGGCCCCGTGGGGGCCGGGGGCTCCCGTCCCACCGTAGCCGGGAGGGAGCAGGGCAGCTGGGGGAGCATCGGGGCAGCCCCAGCCCCGGGCATGGGGCACCCCTCAGGGTCAGGGACAGGCGGAGGCTGTGCTGGGATGGAGCTGGAGGCATTGCTGGGGCAGGGGGGCTGACATGGGGTCCTGGGCTGCCATCATGGCCCTGATAGACTGTGGGTTTTGGGCAAAAAGTTTCAAACCATTAACCGAAGGGGAAAAAAGCCCTACCCTTAGAGTATTTTACCACATCCAGAACTAAGAAGCATCAGCAAAATAAAATCATCAGGGTATTTTTATGATCACTACAGAGTCCTGCAGTACCTGAGTGCTCTGTAGTACCTGAGTGCTTTGTAGTAGGTGCCAAGTAAACACAGGCTGACATAAAGTCCTTGCTTGAACAGGTCATCCAGTTAAGGTGCCAGTTCTGCAGAAAATGCATATGCTTCACCATCCTAAAGCAAGGCTGTGGCTAAATACCATAAGCTATGCAATTATTTTGTTTTCTTGTAAGGAATTCATAAATGGATAATGTACAAATGTCATTTCATTGGAGACAAGATCGCTACCAGCTATGATACCAGGTACAATCCTTTTCAAAGGTAATAGTAATTATTCTTAACACGTCTTATTGACTTCTAATAATCTCTGAGGGGATTAATACCTAGGAAAGTATGTATGTGTTGATGATAGAAAGCAGAATGAAGTGTACTGATTTATTGCAACTCTTCATTAAGTTTAAAAGCATTCCACTGTGATGAAGACATCAACCATAGGCTGTGGTATTTTCACACTGCAAAGGAATAGTTAAGGGCAGGAAGACAAAAAAAGAAAGCAAACAATGTTTTAACTTGAATTTAAGCCAGAATTCACAAAAAACAAGACCCTATTCAAATCCGATGAAGTAAACCACGTTAAAAGTATCCACCACTTTTCCCTATTAAAGGCATGGATGAAACATATCTGCTTATGTGCACCCTAAAAATTTTACTAGGTAAGGTAATAGTAGTTTACTATATCGCATAAAGATAAGTATGTAACTGATTTTCCTGTAAATACTCAAATCTAGATTCTCATTCTCTATTACCTACAATGATATAATTCATTTGATTTCTGTGGAATTAGATTTAAACTACCAATTTATGAGACAGAATATGAAGGACTTTTTCATATTTTTTGCTCAGTAAAATTTTGATTTGATTTTTTTAATTAAAAGGATGAGTTCAAACTCAAAAATCAGATCAAGAAATAATGTGAAGTTTTAGGTTATATAACAGTTATGGTATGGTTTGTTTTGGAGCTTATTTTTAATGAGTTGGCAGAAGAGAGTTACATACTACAGCTATAGGTTTTGGACATTGGCAGCACAAAAGCAGAACAAAAAGCTGACCGCTCTTTACCAAGAAAAATGGAGGTATTGTCGACTTCTAACTCAAAAGGAAAATTCCTCTTAACTCCAATGGGATCAAGATTTTATCTTGTGTTCCTAATTATTTCCTGGTGAGTTTTACACACGCAAATATTACCAGCAAAAGTCAGGTCATTAACGCAAGTAGCTCAACATTGAAAAATACTGAATGCATGTTAGTTTCCCAAGTGACACGTGCCCCTGCAGTTTGCGCATATATGTGTCCCCATGTAATAGAGCTGAAATTCTTCACAGCGTTATCATCAGTCATCTTTCTCAGAGGAAAATGAGCACAGTATGTCATTATGTCTAGGAATGTATCACAGTTTGGCTACTAATGGGCATTGGGCCAAACTCCAGAAAAAAAAAATCTTTATTTTGGAAGCCTCTCAAAACAGGGGCTCTCTTTTGTTGTACCTAGAACACTGTCAGCAATTACAAATAATAAATAATTCAAATTCTAATATTCAGTTTTGGCTAAATGTGCTGAATACTTATCTGAGGAGGATTAATTAGACAGCTGCATCTCTCCTGACTTACAACCCCCAGCTTTTGATAACACATCATTTCACTGGGCCTCCTTGCTCCAGAGACCTTTTCTCCAAAGTGTGATGTCACATTTGAAGAATCCTCAAATGCAAATGCTGCCTTGTGTCCATCCAGAACGTTTTCTGGCAAAAATGCCATACCTTGATTAAAATCACCGTTAAGTTATCATATTTCCTATAATTCTCCATGAGGGCCATTTAGAAAGTTTTAGGTGCGTTTGGGCTCTCTAGACAGAACATAGTTTCTGTAAGTGCTTTGGTAGCACTATAGGTGGCATTTCCTTTTGTGGACTGATTGATATAACTTTGGGCTTTGTGCTCCCTATTCCATACTACTTTACCTATATGTCCTTGAGGCTTATACAAATGTGTTTTTAAGTATCTTCCTTAGAGTGTTGACGTGTGTAAGCCCCATTTATTCAGACTCAATTGTTCTGAAAGCAAGCGGGACCTTATCCATATCAGTATGGTGCTCCTGACCATTGCAACAGTTATCCCCATCTCCAGTCATACCTTGTTCCCACTGGCACCATTCCCAAAGGGAACACTCCATCTCTCCTCCAGCTGGCCACTATTATGCTTAGAGGAGGATCTCAGCACATCAGTGGGGCAGAGCTCAGCTTGATAATTGGACTTGAAGTGTACTATTAAAATCATCATAATGCTTTGTTGTCCAGGAACCTTCACAGGTTTGTGGTAATTTATGCAAGAGAGAAGAGCTTTCATATTTTCTTCTCAGCTGCATATGATATAACTTCAACATTACTGCCCAAATATGCATTTTCACTTCCTTTCAATCTTGGTCAAAGCATGCATTTTGAAAATATTTCTTCTTCTGTGTTCTGATCATTTACTGTCAGGTCTAACAGCCCCTCTTATTTCTGTACATGAGTTCAGAACAGAAATTTTTGTGACTCTTAGTTCACCCTTAGGTGAACAATGCTGGTAGAGTTACTTTGTGCCCTATACATGCAGATATATAGTGACTGAGGTTTTCAGAATCATAAAAGTACTTGTAATATAAAAATACAATACCAGATTTTATCTACAGACTATGCATCCAAATAGATATGATATTAATCTCTCTGTCTCATAACATTCCCTTGGAAAATACTTGATCACAAAGAGTATTCCCAGTAGAGCAATCTTCCAATTTTTCTGCTGCTGTAGATGCTGTCTCAGTCGTTCTGTTGCTTCTGGTTAGTAGTCATAAAGCCTGTCATGATAAGTGTATATGTCTTTTCTGCCAAAACAGTTTTAGTTATAGTTCCCAGAATAGAAAAAACTACCACGTGAGAAGTTGCTATAGAAAGCTGCAGTAGATCTTCTCTCATCTGAACTAAGGTCTTCAGTGGCTTCAGAGGAATAACAGTCATCACAGTCCTAGGCGAGATCGCTTCTTCTAGGGTTATTGTCTCAGAGTTGTTTGGGTTTGGGTTTTGTTTTTGTTTTTGTTTTTTCTTTCTGAGTGTACTTACTAGAAACTACTTTGTTATTGATCTTCAGTACTAGGTTTCCATCCCACCTTCTTTTTGGTCCACTTTCCTGTAGTTTCTGAGGCCTTAGTCACTGGTGGCTGGTGAGAGTTGTTTTCCAGCAACTTGAGCAAATTTTGACGTGATCGATCTCTATTTGGAAAACCTCAAGTCTTCTCTTCTTCCAAAAGCTGATATTTAAAAGAATATTGTATCTTATAGTTATTAAATAGGCTTTTAGGCTTTTATATAACTTGCAGATAAGGAGTTTCCATCCCTGCAAGCCTTTAAGAACAGATTAAACAAGCATCTATTAAAAATGACATGGATACTCCTGCTTTGCAGTAGGACAGTGGACTCAAACACCCCATTTTTTGTGTTGTAATCGCTTTGACCGGCTCCCAGCACCAACCACCGGTTTTCTTCCTTCCCACAGATTTCTCCAGCAAGAAAGAAACACAGTATTTCAAGAGGAGACAGTGAGGCCATACACTCCATCACAGATTTCATAAGATGTCAAGGCTAGTATTACACCCTGCCCAATCACCTCTAACATAGCTCAGACTTTGAGTACCATGTAATGAATACTTACAGGAAATTCTTCATAGTAAACTCACCAGAGTTATAAAGAATTCCTGAATACATTTAAGTAATGAGTAAAATTTAAGAAAATCTTTACTATTGGTGGTTGTGAGCAGGATCGTGTTCAGATGGGACATCAGCATTTGTGATAATTTTTCCATACTATTTTAGTATGAACAGCAAGTTGCTCTTGCATCCCTTAGGGTTTCTCTTTAAAAACAAAACAAAACAAAAACAAAAACAAAACCACCCCCCCCAAAAAAAAAAAAAATCAGAGCTAAACAACACTTTTGATTTGAAATATGTCTACTGAGATTACTTGTTATTCTGGTCAGTCATCACTATGAAGGACCTAGAAATGTAAGAATATAATGAAACTCAAAAAAGCTAAAAGTATATAGTGCTCATCCTGAAAATAAACTAAAAACTGTACATGAGAGTACCTCTGACTTAACAAAACATGAATCAAATTGGAAAAAATATAGAAAACGTGCTTATAATTCTGCCACCATTATTCAGGAAACTGAAAGTATCTTATTTGGTCGATTGGTTTACTGCAGAAAGACCTGTGCCTACCTGACATAGCTACTTTGCAAAATTCATAGCATATTTCCAGACATATTGGCAAACTTTCTTCTAATACTGTGAGCTGATTTTAGCTTGGGAATTGAGGATTTCTTTAACTCCCATTTCATAAATTTAGAAACTGGAAAATTCTAAAATTTGCATTAATATTGGATTTTAAGGCTCAATACTGTGGTTATTCAGCAAATGGAAATGATTCCTGCTATTTTCTTGTTTGTATCAATTATTTCTTTCTACTAAATGTACAATGGAACTGAGAAAGCAAAAAGGATATGAATCATAAAATGAAAAACTGCAATTGTTTGCCTGATATTGTATTGGATTACAAGAGGACATGGATTAAACGTTAATTCCAGCTAATGAGAGTACAGATTCTCCTATAAAGATTGTGATTGCATGATTTTGCTCTAAACTCTGACAGTATTCTGGACAAGAAAAGTCTATCATAAGTGGAATGGAAATTATTCATTCCTGCTCTGGCCTGGCAGATAGCTTATTAGCTTTAAATTAAATAAATATCAGCAATAATATTAAATAAAACTTAAATGTTGCCATAAAATGTCAACTATCATTTATTTTATGACTGCTACTCAAAACAATGGTTATTGTTATAACTATGTCAGAGGTATTTCTGTCTGACTTCTAATTTTCTGTATCAGGAAGAAACTTCTAGTTTATATTAGGAACCAATTGTCACTCCAGGTCAAGAGCACTGAGCTGGTGTTGGACTTAGCGATCTCCCAGACTTCTGGCAAAATTATTTTAATTAGCCTTCTCCTAAGACCATTTAAATAAATCCTATGCTGCCAGGGAAGGAAGAAATGACTTCTCAGTCAGATAGTTTACTTAGTTCTTTTTCTCCATTGCCATAAATCTTGGTGTGGAGATTATTAGTGACTTAAGACTACTTTTTTTAAACAATGAACTGTGACCACTTTACCCACTGAAAAGCTCACACATCATTCAAGTATAAATGTCCTGTTTCTGCATGGTTTGTTTTCACACCATTGTTGGGTGCTAAAATAGTTTTACACCATTTATAAGGCATGGACGTTTTAGCTAATCTATCCAGTCTGTTACAGGTATGCCAAAGTAGAAAAATAGGAGCAGTAACCATGTATATGTGCAGTGCTGTAGGTACATACATGGGATCCAGACATGTTTATCTAATCCTAACACATTATTTGAATGTCGAATTAACTGGTGGTCAAGTACTATGAATTCCCTGATACACAGATAAGTTCAGAATATACCTTAATTTGAATATGTGAAATGATCACAAACGCATCTTTCGAGAGAAATTTACTTAGAGACTTGTGGGCCAAAAAAATCTATTATTTTTGTCCACATCTAGCGAACAAGATTAGAGTTCACCTACCCCCAGTCTACAAAGACCCTGCATAAGGTTTGGCTTTGGACCTTGCATGCTTTCTTCACAAAAGAATTGCTGTCTGTTTCCTGAGTGTGAACGTGAACTCCTGCGAGCAAACTCGCGATGTGCGTGTGTGCGCGTTGCCCCAGCATTTCTAGCCCAGGCAGCCCAGCGCTCCATGCGGTTAAGTAAACACAGCATGGCTGCTGGGGCATGCAGCCAAGGCTGAGGCCGGGAGGAGGGGATGAGGCTGGGAGGAAATAAGAGCAAATTCCTCTGAAATGATCTGACAGGAAATGACAGAGTGTCAGCCTTATACAACCACACTGCGCGCGAGAGAGAGAGGGCGGGAGAAGTTCTTCCTAAACACAGAGTGGTGCCAGATCTCAGTAGGTGAGGATGATGAAATAATAAAGCATTTCCCGTGTGTGTTTTTCATTAGTCCTGTTTTGTTTTTCTTCCAAGTGCTGTGGAAACAGAACAGAAGCCCATGTTTCAGCCAGGACTGCAATGGCCTCCTCCTATGGGAATAACAGCTGCATAAATAGGAGGGAAGCCCTCAGTGGAATTGCTTCCAACACCTTTCTAATGGAAATAATGATTTGCAAAGCCCAGTTTATACCTTTGCCACGTAATTAGTAGCCAAGATTAAAAACATTGTTCCAACTCCCAGCATCCTTGAAATCTGGCAAGACCTTAAATATTCTACTGTGTTCCAAAAAGGTAGTCCATAAGTGATCATTGTAAGGACAGTCTTGGCCAGTTGAGTCAAGCCCTTGAATCAATCAACACTTATTATATGGAAATTAACCAGTTTGATGTCAATTAGTGGAAATTTGTTAGCAGACATAACCTATGAGACACTTTATTTTGAATTCCTAGCTCTCCTCATTGAAGCTAGCGAAGATGGGGCCAAGGACCAAGCCACACTTAAGGCCTGAAGCAGAATGAAATAAAAAAAGAGGCTGGAGGAAAGCTGTATCAAAATACATAAAACTTTCTCTGTTTATTAGGCACAAGAAGAACAAGGAACTGGATATTGGATTTTTCCCTAGACAGACTGAATTTCTAGTCACAGATTTGAGTGCATAACAGTCTGTTCTGTATGTGTCGATACTGAGCACAGAAGAAAAAAAATGTTGTTAGACTAATGGCAATACCTACCCTCACTTCATGCTACTTTTAAACTAGAACTCTTTTTCCACCATGTTCTTATAAATTATATTCTCATATTAAGAAAGTAGAAGTTTCTAAATTAAAATTTCTGACTTGATCACTAATTTCCCTCCTATGAATAACTTAAAAAAATCAAAATTTTGGCTAGCTGCTCAAGCCAGAATGGGTGACAAAAGATTTCCTTAAGGCTTAAGAACATTACCTGTCTGGCCCATGGGGCGGATTTGACTTTACTGTGAATTCCACCTTTTGTTTAAAATTCATAAAGTACCCTTACATAACATTTGACTTGTATATAGCAGCATCCAGTGTGACAGCCTGCTGCTATACCATTCAAATCAAATATTAGAACTGCGGGTTCAATCTCAAAGCTTTACAGCAATCCTAAACCACAGCTAAGCAGTGAATATAGGATCAGAATCTTGCTATAATATGAAAAACTCCTGTCAGTTTTGAAGCCAGGGTTTCCACACAGCTTGTGGAAACTCCTCTGTAACTCCTATTAACTGAACATGACATATACAGCATGTCACCCTCCCATACAAATGGGTGTTCCTAAAAAAATGAGCCTGATCTTGCCTTCTAGAGTGCGTGTTCACCAATTCATTATTTGCAATAACATCGGTTAATGTTATTGCAATACTCAGAGTTCAAACGTTTACCTAATTTGAAGTGTCTCTTAAAACTAAGTGTTCTAAAAGTTCTCCCAAGCATTTTAAGTTGCTAGGAATAATTTTTCTGCTTGTTTAATTTATAAACAGTTATTAAATGAGCCATTCAATGTAGTGCAGTACAATACTTCCAGAAGTTGACAATGGAGACACCACTGTCAAACTATAATGTCTTTCCTTTGATACTGATAGGGGTTCTGTAACCTACATGATCAATGCAATTCATCACCAGATTCAGGCAGTGACAGCACTTACTTGAGAACAGCCTGATAGAGTTGCAATTATTTCTTGATACTGTTGGCCATCCAAGCTTCTATAATTTCACTAGTAAGAACTGCTCCTAAGGCCAGCAGTGTCTTTTGGAAGGGTCATGCTTATGCATGACCACATAGCTACATTCGGTACTCTGTAATATCATTGGAAAAAAGATGCTAACATAAAATAGAGTCTTTCTCTGCCCTTGCTTAAGTAAATTTAAATCTGAATAATAAGCATTGTTCATTCTACACATTTAGTAAATTAGCCATGTTATTTTAAAATATGGGTAAACCTTGTTTTTCTCAATATTAAAGATAGCAGTGCCATAAATGTTAAAAGATTAGAAATGTGTAAAATTTATTACAGGATGCCTAGAGATTGTTCATTTAGTAATGGGTCTGTACACTGCTGCTGAAACAGATGCATAAATGGTAGTGGGGTAAAATCAATTTATGAAAGAACATATTTCAAATACGATCAGTATGTTTTGCATAAAAGTTTTAAGTATATGGCAAAAAAGCATGGGTCACACTCTGAGGTACCTTTCATCTCTCTAGATGGTGTCTGAGACTACAGTCAAACTCCCATTTGGAGATTAAGTATCTGGGTAAATCCTTGTCTCTGTTGAACTTTATGGGAATATTGCTATCCACCTTAGTGGATGCAAGACTTTAATTCTGGAATTTTATTTCTGCAGTAATAGAAAAAATGTACATTCAGCCTCAGCAGCTGAAGGGCATGTTCCTCAGCCAACAGGCAGGTGTATTTACTGTAGAACTACCAGGGTAGTTATTAGAACTATACTCAGTTTTCAGAAGCTGTTAACTTGGGCTTGCAGTTCTAAGACGAAGCCCCTGTTGCAGGACTCAAAATACTTTGTGTTGCTATAATACTTTCTCAGTTCACATGGTAAAATGGATAGTTTTGGAAATATCCACAAAATATTCCAAAAGTAAGGATTAATTTTTTTAAAACAACTCTTTAGCAAAGCACTTAATTTCTGCTAAAGCAATTAACATCATCAGGTTATTGATGTCTAAGACTCCTATTGGCTTTAAGAGAGTCATGTTTATGCATGATCACATGGCAACATTCAGTACCCTATAATATCACTGGAAAAAAGATGCTAACATAAGATAGTCTTTATCTGCCTTTGTTTATGTGAATTTAAATCGTAACAATAAGCGCTGTTAAAAAAATAAATATATATATTTGTAGAGAGCAGCTTATTCGTTCCTAGGATTACAAAAATGGCCTATCTGTAAATAGGGGACCAAACTCTAACAGTATATTTTTAGTTCCTTGGGGGTGAAGGCAGCTCTTAGGAGAGCCTTCCTGGGCATACAAATTCATGTACAAGCTGCAAAGCTGAGGGGTAGAACTATTATCAATCTTTTCTGTTCCAGTTTTCAAACTAGCCACGTACACTAAAGAGACCTTAAGAACCTTCAAGACCTCAGAGCACAAAACTCAGGATCCAAGAGACATTGCAAACTGCCAGAAACAGACCCTTTTCTTTCTTCTGTCATGAGATCAGGAGGTACTGCAAATAATTTTCAAAAGCTGTTCATATAATGAAAGAACAGAGCTTCCTGTGTCCTTTACTGCTCCTGCTAACTACTCCTAGAAGACATAATACTCAATTTTTGAGACAGTGTATAATTTTCCCTGACACTTAAAAATAGTTTTTCTATTTATATGAACTAAGATAACTGGAAACTGTGGAACTCAGTGTATCCAATGGTTTTATACTGTACAATTTGTATGTTTCTATAATTTACAGCACAAAAGAATATGTAAATTCTAGACACAAAGGCAAACTAAAAACCTATTCTGCAGTTCTTCATATGTAGAAGCTTGATAGCAACGAAGTACAGAGCAAAATTATTACTGAGCAACTACTGGCCACACAGTGACAATGACATCTCTGCACCAGCTGAATGAGAATATGCAACACCAAAAACTTGAATCACTTTGGGTTAGATTATTTTAAATGGGAATATCAGTGGGCACATTCCATTTAACTAACACATTAACTTGGAGACCTTAGCGAAGCTATGTCTTTACATTTGATCTTCAACTCTGATTCAGCAT
Organism: Aramus guarauna; assembly: GCA_013400195.1. Classification (NCBI taxonomy): domain Eukaryota; kingdom Metazoa; phylum Chordata; class Aves; order Gruiformes; family Aramidae; genus Aramus; species Aramus guarauna. Next base: position 2,088,207 of record VXBL01005128.1, read on the forward strand.
TTCAGTGATGACTGAAACTGAGTTTAGGTGAACTTACTAATGCTTAGTGAATAAAAGCAAACCCTTCTATAGTGCCGCTGTAAGCTAGGCTAGCTATATTACTTGTTCCAGTCTCTGCAACTGGTTCCCATCTTAGAGCACCAGCAGGAAGCCTGACATTTCGTAATGGTCTGCAGCTTTAAGGAGAAAACCACTTGCAATATCAATTGAACTGTGCGGGTGTTGCTGGCACTAGGCAGAGGTAACAGGCCTCTACATTCAGTGATACCTGTGTGTATTGTATTGTATATACTTTCTATTAACTGGGATAAGAAAGGAAATATCTAACATTTCATATTTTAATTGTATGGAATGTTTTCCTGGGGATGTAAACAGCATGTCATTGATGGTACACACAGAAGATCTTAACCTTCTCCTGGTGTAACGTGAGTGGCACTTCATTACAGGTTTTCAAATGAAGTGCCACTTCATTACAATTTTTCACGGGGCAGGTGTTTCATGGTATATCTGTGTTGCATTGTAAGAAACCATACAGCTTCTTATGGAAGGTGGCTGTTTGTTTATGGATAAACAGCATCTCTTAAACGTGTAAGTCTTTATACAAGGAAAGGACAGATGTTCTGAAGAGAGAGAAATGTCATGTTTTGGGTCCTTAGGATGCAGGCTAGTAACTCTGAGATATCCTTTGGGCTGTTGTCATCCTCATCTCTCTTCTTAATTTTTGTCATGTCAGGGTACAGAAGACAGGCCACCAGAAGTTGTGTGTGTCAGTAAAAACAAACAAAAACTATACATAAAAAAAAAACCCAATCACATATGCAAGACACTCTGATATTAAGAAAATGTGCAAAGATTTTTTTCATATTCATTTAGATATCTGCTTTGACAACAGTTTTTATTTGACCCTGTACTCATTGCCTTGGATGGCAAATACCAACATATAAATTTAGTCTGAAAAAAATTACCTTCAGTTTAATGATTCCTGTGATTTTGCACCACAGCTATTCTGAAAGAGCACTTATAAGGTTAGAAGGCCAAGCACACCAAAGTTAAGAAACACTAGAATAATGGAAGTCTGTACAAAACTAATTCAAACCTCCTGCATGTATGCACCTAACCAAAGCCTTTAGTTACAGGACTGCATGCTATTTTTGTCACAAGTTCAACAGCATTTTTCTCAAGTTCCAGGATGTGGTAATACTTGATATACAGGATGAGCAGTGATCGGTAAATAAGAAGTTCTTGAATCATCAGTTTTTCCCTTATTGCCAGTGTATGTCCCATGAATTATTTCCTATGCACTATTCAAAGCACGTTCTGAAGACAGAAGTCCTCATTTTATCAGGTGAATGCTCTGCTCCTTATCAATACAGCATTTACTTTCTGTGAAGCACCTATCCTCCTACTATCTCTTTGAGGTAAATAGGCACTACTACCACTAGTTCACAGCTGTTGGCTTAAATGTAGATTGATATTTAAATTAGAAGTTTCCAATAATTTGGCTGCCCATTTTAGATAGTTAATTTTGGCAAGAGAGAGGAGGAGTGATTAGTAATATGCAGGACTTCCTACATTCAAAATTCAGCTGCCAGTGACTTTTGCTGTGAGCAATCTTTAGTGCTGAAAGTCACAGCACATAGGGGTTATTGACCACACGCAAATTTGCTGCAGAGCAAGATACATTAAGACATTGTATGGCAGAGGTGAACCCAGGAAGACCCATGGAGACTTTTCCTTTGGTTGACCTTAATTTTAATTCCTAATTTTTGATCAGAGATAGTGCAGTTCTGCCATAGCCCTGATCTGGAGCCCTGGTCTTGGGACAATTACATCAGGTGAAATTATCAGCTGTGGCTCACTCCAAACATTTGAGCTGAAGGAGGATTGACTAGATTGAAGATTTACTATTCATCTGAGCTAACTGGATATGAAATAAATAAATTTCTACAAGGCCATTCCTTGAATAGTGGCAACAGCCGGTTGTGAGTTCCCCAGCCCCCAGGACATGCCAACTGCCATGATAACAGTTTTCATTCATAGCTCAATGTACCACAATTTCAAAAGGTGAGTCAGTGCCACTCTCACTTTTTCAGATCCCCAGAGCATTTGGGAGATGCCTTGTAATTCATACAGCAAATTATTAACTAGGCAGCCAGTGAGGGCCATGGACCTCACTACTGGGGTCTCCAATTCAGCTCAGTTAGTGGGAAGAAAGAGACAAAAATAGCACTATACCGTTGGTGTCTTGATGCATGATATCATTGAATTGAGTGCTCTGTTAGATTAAAAGGCATCCAGATGTCCACATCCTTAAAAGCCATCACACTAGTCAAGAATTTGCATATTGCTATCATTTATCTGAGCACACTGTGTTGAATGGAGGTAGTTATGTCTCTATGTCCCTTGAGGTTTTCTCCTCCGCTCCGGGAACACACTGCTGCCCAAGTCCTATGGGTTGTGACTCCAACCTGCCAGAGTCCGTGGGGAGGAGGATGCAGGAGAAATGCAACTCCTTTAAGGTGAAACATCAGTGCAGGACAAGCCACACTGTTTTCTTGTCTTGATAAACAAGGTCTTAGGAGGATATACAGGTTCTTAGTCTTGGCAGCTTTGCGCTCACAGTAGAATGTTATTACCCTTCTGCACCAAAGTACAAGTAAGCTCTGGCCAAACAACAAAAGATTTACTGCTTCTTCAATTTGTTTTTAAATATAGTTTGACAAATTTCACCAAAGCCCACAGACTAGCAGAATATCTTATGGAAAAATCCTTTAAATGCCTTGGATTTATTAAGTCTGTGTGTTATATTAGTGAGAAACAGCAAAACAGAGGAGCTATGTTTGAGTGCTAGATATTCCAGTCTTTTTACCACTTAGCTAAAATTGTATTACCTATTATACCAGCTAATATTAATTATTACAAAGTGAAACTCAATCTCCTGCATTTTACTTTATAGCCACCGTTCTTAGATAGGTCTTACCATTCTTATTGACACCAGAAGCTCAAATATATTTTGTTTGAAGCACCACAAGCTAAACAATAGTAATAGTGCATTGAGCCGGGAACAAAATATCCCCACTCACCCCCTGATGTTGTAGATGCTTAGACCTAGATGGAGCTGGTGAGGGTGTGAAACAGCTACCTATCATGCTGATCTACATGCTGAGATAAAGGCTCGATAAAATGACAGTTTTGATGTCTGGATGTTACAAAGAAGTGCAATCCATTTTTTTTTTCCTGAAAATATAGCAGCAGATTTTTGATGTGGAAAGAACAAACAGCTTCATAGCTACATATTCCAAGAAAATATTTAGTGTAAAAAATAACTGATAAACACAAAATGAAGTAGGCAAGTGATGACAAAACCATGTAGGAAAGAGAAATCAGGTAGAAACTGTTGCAGCAGCTTGTTCGTAACTTCGGTGGATGGGAGAGAGGGAAGACATCTGTCAGGCTCTAAGCATGGTTTGTAGTGCCTCTGAAACAGACCCTGAAAAGCAAAGAGCTGAAAACTTTTCCACCATGTAAACCATTCTTATAGTCAGAGAGCATCAAAATGCTGCATCAGCTTAGACCTCTGTCTTTTATTCTGTCGGTAACACAGTGAAAGTATGAATAGGGTGCAGAACAGCCTATACACACACTGCCGCATTTGGAGGTTACTCCAAGCCAGAGAAGATTCCAAGCTGCTAGTCTATACCTAAGGTGCTTTTTCAGGCAGCGCAAAGCATGCTGAGCAATGACCAGGTTTTACCCTGAACACAAGCCTTCTTGTGAAGTGCACCACTCCTCTTCCCTGCTTAAATTCCTCAGGAAACACAAATGCTGAACTCCTCCAAAGGCTACTCTACATCCCTGTAAGTCGTCCTTTGGTGCTTTCTAAATTAGGCAGCAAACACACATCCTAATTTGCACATAAAGGATCTGTGGCAAAAATCATATTTCTTCCATGTAATTGGTTTTCTTTTAATCCTGACCTTAATGTATATCATTCTTGATGAACTGCTTCAAATAGGCTTTGAACTAGGATTTTTTTAAAATGTTAAATAATGAAAAAATGCCATCTTATTTTACTGCTTACATCAAGATTCAGAGAGATGAAGAACAGTGACAGCATGGCTGTTCACCCATAACCCTGGGACCGCAGGTAAACTGACAGTGTGTAATTACTAAGAGGTGATATTAAGTTAAAACATATAGCCAAAGTAGTGCTATTGCATATGCATCCCTTGGTTTTCAAGGCAGTGTTTAAAATAAAAAACCTTCACTGAGACAGAAAAACTGCTATAGTTATATCATAGCACACTGAGTTGCAAACCTTTTAATGAAAGACATAATTCTTCTGCTGTCTGCATCATACTATATTCTCATGCAAAACACTTTAATGCATCGTGTAAATTATCTAAGACTTTCTTAGTATGTATTACATTTCTTAATCATAGATATTGGGTGTAAAAAAAAGAGAATTATGTGACATGCTGCAAAACAAATTGCTTGGCGTTAGCATATACTAGCTGAGTCTGTATCTGAAAAATGCATGCATAGAAGGGTTGGATTTTTTTTTAAATGCGCAGAATTTGCTTCTAAATGCATATGTTATCAATGAAGCAAAAATGACTAATCTGAAATGATGGTGGTCTGATTTTCAGCCAATATCATCAGTTTAAAAGCAGAGGATCTAGATTAGAGTCTGGATGAGCTATTTATTCTGAATTCCAGAATAAGCTTCATGTCTGGAAGAGGATGTGTACAAAATGTTTTCACCCACTTTCTCCATTCAATTACATTCAGTTTAGCTATAAAGGAGTTTTAAATGCAAATCTTATTTTCAGCAATAAAATATTTTTGTTTCCAAATTAGCAGACAGGTTTGTCTTGCTGATGTCTCACCAGCCAAACGCTACTGGAGTGTAAATGGTGGACAATAGCCTCACCACCTTGTAAGCTGGGTTGCTCATAGGTATCCCTTTTGAGAACAGGATCTGATGAGACATGCTATCTAATTTTCTGTCAACTTTGATTGAAGGTAATGCTTATTGACATTATATTAATGTTGTATAATTGGGAACATTAAGCAGAGGGTAGAATTTAGCATATTCTATATTATTTATTTAATAAATTTTTACTCAAACAGATGAGACAGCTACTTTGAATGCAACCTGAAAACCATGTATCAAACACTATCAAATAAACCAGAATTTGTGAAGGTTAAACTCTTGTGGCCCTTTCAGAAATATAAATGTATATTCCAGTTGCAAGTACAGAGGAATAACACCCCTCTAGACCAGTAGGCATTTAACGTGGACTTCTGGGAGTAAGATATTCAGACATGCACACTAAGAAAGCTATTATCTGGCATTTAAAAATGGATTGACAGCAATCATCACATGTAATCACTATAGATATGCTGTTCTATGTATAAGCTCTCAGGTCTCTAAAAAGCAAGTTTAATTATGGTTTTATATGTGTTGTTTGTTGCTAATATACAAATAGTGGTGCAGATTCTAAGAGATGTTGACTAACTGGAGGTAGTGTTCTTCAAATCTTAGTGGCTTTTGATTCATGTTTATAATCCAGGGCAGGGGTGGAGGGACACACACACATGACAATGACAATGATACCAAACTATGCCTCCTGTTGTGTTCTATGTCCAATTTCTTAGGCCAAACTATAATAATATTGTGAACTATATTACTAAATGCAAAGTGTTACTGATTATAAGCAATTATGGAAATATATGAAATGAATAGTTAAGCAAAACAAACATGCTAAAATGCACATTTACGTAACAAACAAAACCTCCCAATTTTAATTAACGTAGACTTAAAAAATAATTGATGCCCTTAGTGAGATGTAAATAAAAGCAGTGTTGTAAAACAGACAACATCAAAATACAGTAACATTTTTTTAACAGAACACAAAAGGATCTAACAGGAATTGCTTGTATGTCTTTTGGGTTTTTATTCATACTGTGGATGAATCACTGGCTGATGTTTGTGGCGGTTATTCATGACATGTCTGGTGGTGTTATGACCTTCCCTCTTTTATTGGTTTATTTGATGTTTGTGGTATTTTATATAATTGATTTATGCCTGGTGATATGTTTGGGAGCTTTCTAGTAATATACAATAGTGATTGTATGTCTGTAAGTGATGTTACATATTGCTGTTTGTGAGCTTTCCTGGCCAGGTCACCATTGTAAATAAAACTTGTTCTCAATAGATTTTTATGTGGTTAAAGATTTTGACTACTTGAGTGACTGATGGATTGACCAGAAAACGCTAGCTAGCAGGACATCAGGGTATCATAGAAAAATGTGTCATTCGTACTTCTAATTCAACCCCCCCACCATTTTCAATCTTTTGAAGTGCAGTAGGTATCATAGCAGTAAACAGTCACCTACCTTTCTTCTTAGTTGTTCTGATGTGTGTAGGTGCCCACAGCATTTCATAGCCTTCTTTCTCTGGCTTACGGTAATGTTGCAGCATTTGGCTTCTTCCTAGGTAATTATCCTCCGCACGCTTCCTCTGGTACTCTAATGAGTCCTTTACTGAAAACTCTACCAGAAAGTATACTGGAATTGTCTTTTCCCCTCTTTCTTTCTTTCTTGTCTTGTCTGTCTGTTCTTGACGTTCTGTCTTGTTCTGTCTGCTATCTTCTTCTGTCATGTTTCTAAGACAGAAATAACACATGAGAATGAATAGTCCAACTACTACAGTGACAACTTTTCAATGAGAAAGTTCAAATTCCCTCTATAACGTACAGATTGCACAACTTCATCAACACCATTTTTATAATACGGGCCATGATTTCAGTTTCTGCAACAAAACCTCTAGAAATTCCAATTAATAGCACATATAAACTATTTTGCACTGTCCAGACAGAGAAAAGACTGCCAGTTTTTAGTTCATTACTACCCATGAACTTGTGCTAAAGAACACATGCAACTTCTATCCAGATGTAGAAGAGTTCAGAGAAGATGACAAATTACACAGATCTCTCTTGGTTACGCAGCAACCTGTTAGCAGTACCTTTGTTGTAAACTCTCATCTCATTAGCATTTCCTGAGTCTGATTAACAGATGTTTGATGGTCTTGGTCCAGACATAGTTTGATTCTATTTAAAGAGTCAAGACCCTGGCTTGATATCTCATCCAAAAGTAACACTCGCTGTTGCACATTCATTGCCTCTCTGACTGAATGGAAGCTCAGCACAGGGTGCAGGTACAATTTAGACTACTAGCTTTAGCTTTTCAAGGGAAAAGAGGAAAGGGAAGTGAGGGATCTCATCTGATCAACTGTGACCTTCTTTGCCTTAAGAAACCTGACGAGATCAAAGCACATAATCTTAAAAGTAATGCCATTTAACAGTAGCTTCTTTTCTCCATTTTCAGACATCCTGGATCATGCTAAACACCATGGCTGAAATGATGAAACTTGCTGTCAACAAAACAGACTGTTGTACATCCCACTAATTTCTCCCAGTTCCATCCCCCACCCCTCCTTATTCTGTAACCTCACTCAGTTCACAAATGGAATAGAAATGATCCAATTTTTCTTGCCAAGTTAGTTTTCTGCTAGTTCAGTGTTTTCAATGGGCTCACAGGGTGGTCAGAAACTGTCAGAGGCAGCACCAGAAGGGGACTATGGCTTCCCCTACGGCTCTCTGCAGCAACGATGAGCTAGAAAAGCTCAGGCATAACCTTGAGTGCACTGACTGTAAAATATGGGAGGAGAAAAGAAAGTCAAAACTCAGAGACTTTCCGAAACTTGGTTTCAACCTATATGTCAAAGAATATACACAGAGGAGAGACCAGCACAAATTCTTATCCAATTTCTGTCTAGTTGTAGCTTCCAAGATAGCATTTTTAAACTTTTTATATTGCAACCATTTGATGGGAATTTGGGAAACTAGTATTGCTTCTGCTTTTTCTGCCAGAAATGGGAAATAGCCTGAGTTTAGTATTTCATGGATCCTAACAGATTTGATTAGATTTCACTTTGGTTCTGAAACAGTAAAGCAACAAAACAGTGAAGACTAGTGGTTAGTTAGTTTCTTTATACATGATTAAGGCATAGAATAACAAATAACTGAATTCAGAAGCTTTCTTAGTGTCTGTGTGAATTGAAAAGCTTATAACCAGTTGGGATTATAACAGAAGAAAACCCACAAGGAAATTAACTTCAGAAACTTTGCCTTTCACATGATCTATCTGAAAGTTAACAGGGAAAATGAAATATCTGCAGAAACTTTATCATGACTCTAAGCTAACATTCCTTTTTTTTTTTTTCTTCCCTCAAGCTCTGATATAAAGCTTCAAGCAAAGATAAATCAATTCATTTCCCATCCAACTTTGGAAAACTTCTAACTACTCATGCTGGTGCTGGCCCTTTCCATTCCTGGCACACACAAGCTCCCCTCTTCCTTCACACAAATGCAAGATTCTAGCCAAAGCCTGCATTTTTGCTAAAGATCTGATGTGCAAAATTATGCCACATCTATCTTTACACACTGTTCCATCTTACCTCTGAAGGTGTGCTTTCTTTGCTTACAGTATATGTATGACCATTTCTGATGCTGTGAAGCAGAAGTGTCACAGGGGATTGTTCCTGCAAAGGCAGGAGCTGGGCTAAGCTCACTGTACTTTGCTTTTGTTTCTCTTCCTTTCCCCTTCATGAGTAATATTATGTTTGCATTTGCCTCTTTAAGAAAGTGTCCCTGAAAGCAGCATTCCAGCACTTAAGGGATGCTGTGGTAGTGGGAGGGCGAGCTGGCAAGAAGGACTGAACAATACAAGCATGTCTTAGCATTCAACAACCCGAGTTAGGAAAACTGGCATACAGCATCCTTCATAATAGTGCCCTGCAAGCAGTATTTATACTATACAGCCTTAGAGGTAGTTGCAGCACTGGACAATTCTAACTAGTATATATGCCGACACAAGCTCCAGAAGGACCACTTTCTGAAAGAACTCATGCAATGTATACCTCTGGCATGCTTGTAAGCAGAAAGCAACATGAAAAACTAAAAAATGCCCCATCTTTGATGTGAAGAATATATATTTTAATAGTAGACAAGTAAACAAAGAGTTATGCAGCCAGATTGGATCAATTATCCTTCAAGCTCAGAATTCTGCCTTCACCAGTGGCCTATGTTAGGTGCTTCAAAGAAAACAGCTGGCTAATTACGCAATGTCCTACATGGCAAAAAGGGATGCGAGGACTGTTTCTTATCCCTGTGATCAGCTAACACCCTGGAGTATGAATTTGATGGCCCCTCCTAGTACATAAAATTACAAATGATATTATTGGTCATAAAATTAAGAAGTCCCTTTAAAAATCCCATTACAGTATTTAACTTTTTGACCTCTGTAGGTTAACTGCTATTCATGCTGTGAAAAGAACTATTTAATGTTTATTTTTTAAATAATACACTAAGTTTCTTAAAGCCATTAAGGCTAACGATGGAAATACATTCTATGTGACACCTATCAATGATACTCTTAAGTTCCTGATGTCTTGAGGTCTTGAAAAATATTTAGTGTTATTAAAAAAAACTTTAAATGAGAAGTTACATAAACAAGCTACTTACAGAACTAAGCACTACAGCAAAGCTGAAGTTAATGTGTTGGGGCAAATCACGAGTTGATAGGTTTTGGTCTAATTCATGTTAGCTTACCTTGAAAGTGTGCTTACTCTCATATAAGTCAAATTTCTTTTCCTTTTTGCCTTTCCTTTATTTTTAGTGCACGTATTTTAGGCATCAAAAGCAGGCAGATGAGAGAGCTCTCTAGGGCTGGAAAGAGCACACAGAACATCTTGTACAGCTCAGCTCTGCTAAGCCGCTGTGCCTACACGCCATCCTACCCTGCAGTAATACCCAGGTACGCTTATTAGCAAGTCTCTCTAGTTCGAACAATAATAATTATACAACCACCAGCGATGATTTTGGAATACAAACAAATGCCCATTCAATACTGCACCAAGACAGTCAAACTACCACTGACATCAGGTTTTTTTTGCTAAAGCTTTAACCCTTTGAATCACAAAGCTTTCCTGAAAATTGTTTAATAAGCTTCTTTTACCAAAAGAGAAAACATGAGGAGAGAAGGAATAACACATCTTTAATTAGAAAAATTCAAATCAGCTCTTAATTTAATTCACCATACCAGCAGCCATGATTAGATCTGCATCATGATATATCTCCAATACTATCAATTTTCATAAATGCAAACTTTCCTGAATATGGTTCTGATGTATCCTGACATTTTAAAATATGTCCTATTGTCCTTTTCTGTGCAGCAGACCAAGCACAGAGTGTTCAGTCCTATATCACTGTCACAGTGGTATTAGACCAGATGGCTGCTTCCTCGCAGAATCAAGAATTAGAGATAATTTATGCTGTTCACTGTTATTAGAATGTAAAAATATAAAGAGCTTGCAGCACGCATACATGAAAAGCTGCTCAGATCCATCAGTGACACCCTGGTGAAAAGGCATTCACACTGTTACTGCACTCTTAAAGGTAAAGTCTTGGTGAAGCTGTGGACTTCTGCAAAGCCTATTGACTGCTCCACATAGGACACAGTGTAGGGGACTATCTGAGCTAGGTTACAGTGCTGCTTTGGTGGGCAAAGAATATTCTGAGTTGGGAAAAAAGTCCAAGAGCTCCTTTCTTTCTTCTTCTTCTTCTTTTTTTTTTTTTTTTTTGTAAAATAATAATACCACATGATTGTTCCCATTAATATGTGACAGTTATTTTTGTGTCATGAAGAATGAAGTTAAAAATGGAAGCTTTCTTCATTCAGTCTGTTAATGAGTACAGGAGAATATTTCTTGGTAAGACCTCATACCAAAGGGCATGAGAGCTACAGAAATTTGCTCTCATGCCAGTCAAGGCAGCGAGTTTTGCTTATCAGGGCATCATTGCAATCTGTAAATGTACTCGCTCTACCCATATGTATACATGCACCACAGTGTGTGTCAAAATACTGAAGAGAAAGGATGTCAGCCTACCCATTGATTGATTCTGAGCTCATTATAGGTAAGAATCTTGTCTGTATTTCAAACAGCTGAATCATTTGATGAAATAAATATTATTAATGCAGCTGATTCATTTGGCAGGACTTATCAACCTATTCAGGAATTAAAATGTCTCAGGTTCCTCCAACAAGGGAGAGAAACGAAGGGGAAGAGAATTTAGCTTGTCTGTGTTGCTGCAAGAAATTGTATAAAAAGAGAAGTAAAAAGGATGTAAGGACAACCAAATGTCAAACATTGTATGCGGGCAGCAGTAGTTTGTTGGTTTGTCTTTTCAGTTCAGGAAGTTTAACACAGTATTCCCTGTGGATGATGTCAGAGTTGTAGTCAGATTAAGGACAAACACTCTCTCGTCGGTATTTAGGAATATTACAAGAGGAGAAATTGTACTGGCATTCACTGAAATGACTTGCTAACTCTGTGTGATCTTGGAAAAAGTGTATCACTGAGAGAATAATTTGGTTTACTTTAAATTAATCTTTAAATTATACTAAGAAACATTACTAGGGACAGATTTGCTTTCATCTCTCTGTGAGCATATAATTTGTATTTATGGCATACAATGAAAGTATTGTGACTTTGAATGACTGACTAGCACCTTATGAAAGTCATAACTTCTGTATCAAGAACAGTATTTGTAACATAATGTGTTCTTAAACTGATCAGGACAGCAGGTAGCAGCTAAGTGGATCACTTATCTTTATTTTGCAATTTAACCTATGTTGTGACAGGGAACAAAAAATTAGATAATTTATAATTTTCTGTCAGTGTTACATACTTTGGGGTAAGCTTGTAACTACTTGGCATAACTGAAAAGTAAGGAGATTTGGTTGCCAGATAAAACAGAAGAAAGATTACTTTAGAGCATAATGAATTACTAGCTGACTGTTAGAACCAGATCACAAAGATTTCTTGCATTTTTGTTTCGTGACCAGTGTTGTCGATGACTGGATTTTTCTTCTGTAAAAATCCTAGCACTAGTTTTATTAGAATAAAGTCTATCAGAAAAGAAGATAGTTGTTATGCAGGAGCAGTAACTCGCATAATATGAGATGGCATTTCTTTCCAGCTCTTGCTGCTCCGCTGGTTCTAATAGCAACCTGGAGCTCAATTTCCTCCTCAAGAACATTGCATTTCATGTGGAATGTCAATTATTAAAATGCAGTGTCCCGTGTCTTACTTTTCACTAGATGAATTCATTTGCAAATTTGCTAATTTATGTAAATGATCCTTAACCTGTAACTGCCTGGTATGTATTTCTGAGTGCCTCTTTTCAATTCAGAAATATATACAAAGAATATGGTGCCAACAGCATGTATGTTAATTACCTTGTGCCACTATTCCAAAACCCAAAGATTTAATTTCAATGTAACCCAGAAAGAGTAGCTGATGCTTCTTCCCACTCTTGCATTTTCAATAACATTAGACCACTCAAAATAGGTAAATGATCTTTAAAAGATGACCTAAAATACCTCTAGTCATTATCATTGGTGGTAAGTATAGTTTTAGTACAATATTTTTGTCAGAAGACATGAGGTGAAATTTCCTGGCTTTTTAATTTGATTTTCAGATTTCAGTTTTTTCAGGAGGTCACTATGACAATGGGCCAAATCACAGCTTCAGGGAATTTCCTTCAGGTAGTCAGCAGTCCAGCTGCAACTCATTCTTTTCCTGACCATCTACACATGGTTGCCACTCTGGATTTGTCACTCTGTTTCTGGTTCGATCATGAGCACAACCGCTGTGCACCCATAAACGTTCATTTCGCTCTCCCAGTGATCGCAGGAAGTTCAAACTTCTCCTCTCTGTTTGCAGTTCTTATGAATGAAGAAACATTCAGAAAAACTCAGCTGAAGAGATTAATTTTTTGCCTGACTTGTCCCTGCTGCCCACCCAAACTGCTTCACTGGTCTCAGGCACCACTGATGCTTTAGAACCTGTCGACTAACCTGGTGCAAGCTGGGGATTTTAACAAAACCTAAAATGAGGCAATTTTCCTCTGTGTTGTTACTGTTCAGTAACTTCCCACAGTCCAAATAAAATGATCCAGATTCCCTGTGGTGTAATTTCAGGCACAACTCCATTGATTTCATTGACCTGTGAATGGCAGAGAGGACTGTTGCCCAAGGTCTCCTCTTGACAAACCAGCTACAGCTTGCTTTCTCTTGATTATTATCTGATTTACATGTCCTTGTTTTAGATGCCCCCCACAAGGCGTAGGTGAACAAAGCTCGGTTTCACAGCCAGCTACAGAGATCATTCCTGGCCAGCGTGGAGGTCCCACAACCAGGGTTCGGCTTTGTGCCTCGGCTGCAGGGCACATGTCCTTTGCAGCGCTCCTGCCCAACTAGCCACCCCTGGGGCCCTTGCAGGAAACTGTTGTTCTCCTCAACTTAGGCCAGGTTTTGTTTCCCCAGGGTGCAAGGGAGGGGAAGAGGGATGAGGTGCTGCCAGCTGAGAGGCCGACATGCTGTTCAGGCCAACCCCAGCATGCTCTTCCAGAGCTGGAGCGGTCTTGTGTCTCAGTGTTTAGCTTGGCTTTAGAAAGTGCAAAGCTGAGAAATGTTTGGCTGCTTTATCCCTGTTTCAGCATTCAGATTGCTAAGAGAAAATCTCAAACGGCTACTTGCTGTGTGTTCTGCAGACATTTTAGCACAAACTCAGCATCTCCAGTATCACCCGCTCACACTACCCTGAGCTCTCAGGTATTTGATTTCATTTCTGCTAGGACAGCAGCAGGGAAGACTAACCAATACAGTTGTAATTTTGGAATGAAAAAGTCTTTCATGGTATTTTATTGCAAAAGTTACCTGCAAAAATTCAAATATCTGAGATTCAAAGTAGCTTTTACATGACTGCTTAGTTTTCTCCACAAAGGACATACTTTACAGGACAATGTCTCTTTAAATCTACTCTGAAGATATTCCTCCTGGCCCAGAAGATGCCAAAATGACTTGATGATTTATTTATGTGGAGCTTGGCAAACCATAGTCCAGATTGTGGCTGAGGCTGAATTTTATGAGCATTTCCCCTAGTGAGTATATTTAAAAATTAAAAAAAAAATATAAAAAAAAATCAGAAAAGGTCTTTCTAGAGCTTGGCATGAGATTAAAGCAAATATTATCAGGAAGAAGAATGACTAAGAAAAGAGTTTTAGGACAGAATGTAAATATTAATTTATTAATATTTTGTGTTTAGAGAATTATAATTTTCTCTTGATCTTTAGAAAATGAGAAAAGTGAAGGATCATCTCAGCAAAGCTAATGTTTGGTGTGGAATTTTTTTAGCCATATACAACTTGGCATTTTGTACTGTGAACTGGCATTTTTGTCCACAGAAAGATGGATGTCTCATTGTCATTCCAGACCATACAAACGGCATGTTGGTGCAATGATGTAAGAAAGCAATTTTCTGCCCTATTTTATTGATTTATAGTATTTTAGTAAAGTGATAAAAACTTAATGCTAGGGATAAAAAGGAGACCCATCTGATGTAGAGGCAGCAGAAAAGAATAGAGAATGAGGAGGATCCAGCATTAATACTTATTTGCCATGTTTTCTCAGGCCTCTCCTGTACTAGACCATTAACTAAGTTATAAAACCGTGTCTAAACTCTTTGACTAAGATATTTTCTAGGCATTAATCCCTTCTTTTGAGGCACGGCTTGGTGCAGGGCTCTGGCTTTTTGAAGCACATACACATACAAGCACAAGCAAATCCTAAAGGCCACAGCAACAAGGACAAACGTCAATAGTCCTGGCTCCTTCAGGCTGGGGGCTCACTGCTGGGGAGAGATTCAGGGGCACTTTTGCAGAGCGGGGATCGGGAAGCCACAAGCAAGAATGTGGCTCAACAGCATTTCATCTGCTTCACAGCGTTCCTCAGGTGGCCTCTCCAAGGGGTGTTATACTACCCGGTGCTAAGTTCACGTTCTTGCTTGCTGCAGGGGAGTTCCTGAAGCAGACAAGTCCCGAGGCAGAAACTCCTACATCCTTTGGGGAACCTCTTGTTGGGAATTCCCTCACGCTTTTGGCTCAGCATAGGGGCTCTTGATACACCTATGCAAGGAGCATAGCTTTGATCCCTTTTCTCCTTTGCTAACACCAGCAAAGAGGCTCCCTCACGTCCAGATCCATAAAAACTGAGCTTATTTCAATGTATAGGCAGGCCAAATTGTGTTGGAAATCAATTCAGCTGAAACTATGTTACACACTGTTCTTGGATGTTGTATACAAATGAATGTATGAGGGATGTCAGTAAATGCAAGCTGGAACATGCTAGGAAGCAACATTTTCATTTACAATGGCATCCCCTGCTTTTCTCCAGACAATATAGGGAATATTCCTGAAGTTCCCCTCAACGGGAGCTTCAAAGGAAATTCAAAGGCATTTGGGACATTCATTATGCTGTTGATAAATCAAGGCCAACAGGAAAAATATTCAGAGTGGCTACACCCATGCTTTTTTGGTTTGGGTTGGATTTTGTAGCTATATTAGAGGATTCCTCATACTGCAAGCATAATGGGAGAATGGTATTTTACAGCCAAGCACCAAACTAACCTTATGAAGTCAGATCTATTCTAATTCACCAAGTGAAGTATTTATTTGCCCTAGGAAAGAGCCTGGGCATGAACTAAGCTGTATACAGCATGGGTATCTTCAGGACCGGGAGTCCCCTGTGAAAGAAAGGGCATGTCAGTATGACAGCCTAGTGCAGCCTAGTATTGGGGAACCTCTTGTTGGGAACTCCCTCATACTTTTGGCTCAGCATAGGGGCTCTTGCTCCTACAAGGAAAATGCTTCCTAGATCTTAGTCCTGCTTGGAAACCCTAAGCTGAGGCACCAAAAGCACTACTCCACTTCTAAAGAAAGGTATTTCTAAAGTGCTGAGAGTGTATGTCTATTGCTGAAATAATTTCAGAGGATTGAAAATTACATCAAAACTTGTGGTCAAAAAGTCACTGCATGGAGTGCACACAGCTGGTAAAGCTGCCAGGGGAGCAGATTGAAAAGCCAGAAGGAAGCAGTAAATGGCATCTTTGACTTTATGTCGGAAATTGCTCAGGCCTTTACCTTTGGAGAACTGCACTGTGTAAATTCAGCCACCAACACCAGGTGAGGAACAATGGAAACAAAACCAGTGTTAATTTAACTTCAGCCCGACCATTTTATTTCACTCTGTTATATATTGAAACTAGTCCTTGTACTTGACTCAATTTTGTGTTTTTAATGACCTGTCAAAAGCTCAGTCAGGGCTTATTGTATTTATATTTTTAATTAGTTTAGTAAGGAGCAGGACTGCTTATATTTGATTTTTTTAATTAACTGTGAAAATTTCTGCACCAGGATGATATTGTTCACATTGATATGTGTGCTTATGTTACGTTGGGTTTGCTGTGTGATATATTGGAGACAGAAGAAGTGTCACAGGAGAGGCATGCCTAAATAGTGCTTCACAGATTGCTGGAGCACTGATGGGAGCTGGTTACGTATCATGCAATTAATTGTTTATATTCTAACATGCAACTTGGGCCAGCCTTAAAGAAAATCATGTCAGGTCAGGTCATGTCCCTAGCATTTTTTATCTCTGTGTTACACTGTAGATGTGTAGAGTTTATTGGTTATGCAAAAAAAGTCACACCTCGTCATCTCTGCTGACTCGCATTCTCTGGCAACAGAACAAATACTACATTGACTGTGGCTTCTGGCTGTCCTTTGATTGCTATGGGATGCCTCAGCCATGGCCTTCTTGAAATCCTGCTCTAGATCTTTCACTATTTCACCAAACTTGTGTCTCTCTTGCTCAAAATTCATAACTCCTAAGAGTGGGAGTGAATTGAGGGCGGTTAATTCATTTCACAAGTCCCTAAACAGCAAGTGGGTGGGAATGAAGTCTATTCAATGTAATATTAAGCTCAATTTCAATGAGGGTGCTAAAAACAGAGGTACAGCTGTTCATACAGGCAAATTTAACCTCTGTCCCTGTAATCAGTTTTCAGCTGATAACATTAAAATAGGAGTTGTTTATAGAAAGCAATGCATTGCACGGGCAGGTCTGGATCCACATTCCCTGCTGAGATACCATCAATGTTCTAACTCACTTGCAATTGTTACAAGAAGGGAGAAGAGAAAAATTACCACACAACTTTGATTTGCACAGGTGACCCGAGCTAATTACACAGTTACCAAACAATAGCACAGGAGGGTTAACACAACTTACTCTGTAATTACCATTGCTTCCAGTGAAGTTACTGTGTGGTTAACCATGTAATAACATGCATTATTTCACAGTAACTATGCAAGGACTTAAGTCAACAGAGTATGCTGCACAAACGGAGAAATCATTGGTAAGCTAAAGAGGTCTGAGTGTTTCAAGGAGTGACATGAGTTTTATTAGATGGATGATTTTCAGGTTTTTATTAATAGCCTCAGAGGTTTGGAGCAGAGCCATAACACTGCTGGAGGAGCTAAAGAAGAAGCTCTCAAGTCTATCCAAGGAGCTCCCAAGCACAGAGGCATCAGCTCTCATGGGTACATTTATATCCCTTTTAACTAGTCCCACTGCACGAGGCAATGCAGAAAGCAGATCGTCCTTGTGTTCCCTCAGAGCAAGCATTAAATTTTGTTTGGCCTGTAAACAGCCAGACACTAGAAGAAGATTTTTAAGCCCTTGTCTTGTTTGTGCAGCTAGCAGGACCAGCTTCAGATCTACTTTAAATAAGCCATCTTGCCTACAAAATACAGACCTTGTACTCTGCTTAAAAACCCACTGACTCGTGCTCCAGACACCAAGGACATGAACACAAAGTGCCAAAGAAAATGAGAGAGATTACTCAGCCAATCAAGCATAGACCATGGAAGACTTGTAGTCCAGCACACTGATGCTGTGTTTTTAAACAGACTTGGACCAAGAAACCATTAAGAAATACAAAATAAGGAGATATTGCTCTATAGTTAATGTAACGGAGAACAATGTTTTGATTAATGCCTTCCCATTAGTGTATGGACAAGCTAGATTGTGTTACAGGATTATGGGCTGAGTTGGTAAAGCAAAAGAAAAAACATGCTCAAAACTGCAGTAACAACAATTATGGTTCATGGGTGACACCACCAGAGACAGCTGAGAGGCAATATTATGAACTGGAGCTCTCTAAATAATTATTAATACCTTATTGTACATATATATTTGAATTTGTAAATTAATCTCTTCTCATGCTTCTATTTGTGTTGAATTTCCACACTGAAGTAATGGCATGTCTACTTGTTAAATCATTCATAGAAATAACCCACATGAAGAAACTGAACTTTGAGTTTCAGATACTGAGTGTTCAGAACCAGTGGCTCGCAGGCTGTGGGGCAGGAAGGTACTGAAGTAATTTGACAGAATTTCAGTTAGCAATTAAATTTCTGAAATTCTCAAGAAAATCGGCAACAACCTGCAAGCTGCAAAATACAGCGTTTTAACAAAAGAAGTGTAGAGAGAAGATTTTTGGGGGTGTTTGACTACCATCAAACATAACCCAAACATGACCCAACATAATGACCCAGGAGGTCCCCGAGTATCATATGTCCCGATTGTCCTGAATTATGGGCCCTGCTCTGTATGCAACAGCACACAACGCTGTATTTTAAAATGCTTCTGTTAATCTTCTGCAAGGGAAGCGTCTGCCAGAGCATCTAAAACAAATGCTTCTAAATCTTGCCTGATTAGACTTAAATGCACCTACAACCCACCTCCCCCTATGTTTCTCTATTGCTGTTTAAATCTGTGTGCGTTATTCTCCTTGCTGAAAAGATACAGTAACGCTTCATGATGCTCTCTTTCTGTTCTAATGCTGCATGGCAGTTGCTTTCTTTAGGCCCCAGCTCTTACCTACATCTGTGCTTACTGAAGTGAGACTTTAATTTGCTACACCATGCCAACGTATTAATAGACAATTATTTATTGCAAATCTGAACCATTTATACTGTTTACTGGCTGACACAATGTAAAATTTTGATCCAAATGTTAATGTGTCCATGACATTGCATAATTCTGTTCCACACCAAGGTTTTTTCTTTTCTAAATGAATCGAACTTGCAAATTGAGGAAATAGTTTTTAATGGATGAATGATTTACAGTCTCAAACTTATAAGACTGCTTACTTGTACAAATAAGGGAAAATTGACTAATTAAAATAGCACAGCAAATTAGAAAAATTTAGGATTTTACTGGAGGCAAAATTAGAGGGAGAAAAATGGAAACAAGTTGCAAAGTACTTAAAGGGTAACTGAATAAATCTTATGTTAGTCATTTCAGGGTAATTATATTTTTTTAGTGGGCATCTTTGAAACCAGACAGTATTATAAACATCTAGTTGAGTAGAACAGAGATAAAAATCACCTATTTATAAAGAACCATATGGATAGAAAAGCACTTCGAAGTCTTCAAATGTTTGGTGAAATTACCTTTACAAATATTTTTTTGCAGTAGAAAAAAGAGCTTTACAGGTGGGCAATTTTCATTATATAGAACATAATTTCAAGTGTTTACCTCCTCAAGTTTAGATATCATGCCTTTAATGCAATCTAGACATGGAGTCTTCTTTGATACCTGTAGGAATCTTCAAAATACAGATGTTTGAATTAAAGTAATATTTTTCTAGAGCTCATTCCTCTTGGCTTTTTCTACTGAACTGTGCTATTAAGGTACTCCTTTTCCAGCTTTGCAAGCAGAGATGCTTGATAAAGAGTTATGATAAAGATTTATAAGGCAGTTCTAATAGTTCACATAACTATATTCAAGTAGTAATACCCAGAACCTGTGGTCAACCCAACCTATAAAAGGCATTCAAAGCCTTGGTAATATTTCGGCTTATATGGACAAGATTACACTGGAAAGAAGCTCTAGCAGACAGACTAAACCTAATTCAGTACCAGAATACATTTGGGGAAAAAAAAAAAATAAAAAAAAAATTACCATAGCATTCACCCTGGAAAGGTGCACTTATTAAAGACTTGATTGGGAACAGCAGAACAGCTCCATTTTCCTCCTTTGTTTTTGTTTCTTTTATATTTGGCAAGCACATAAAAGGCCCCAGGTATCATTCTGGGATATCAGAAACACCAATAATGGCACTACATGAGTACTGGTTTTATTAATGTGGCACAGATTTGTGGCTAACAAGCTGTGACCCCATGGAAGCAATGGTAACAGGTAGAGGTAGGGACATGCATTTCTGTACATAACAGCAAAATAAAACTAGTCAGTGTGACTTTGCGTGCTGGAAAATGGGCACTCTGCATAGATCTGAGATCCCCGAAATAAGTGGAAACAGGAGCACACCTGTCAGTCATAGGCTAGCATTGATACAGATTTTTCTGAGGATCATTGATAGTGATTTTTTTTGCATCTAAAGTGCAAAAATCATGCTGAAGTGGAAAAGCTGCTAAATTACTTTCCTTCTTATTACTAATTTAAGAAGAAATAATATATAATTGAGATTCCATGTCTGAATGGAATCCCTCCCAGTACAACAAACAGAGCTGTCCCAAACAGTCCCTGTTCCTGCTATGATTTAGACAACTTTTTCTTTTTGCTTAACCTGCATTCACCTTGAGATGCCTTTCAGAGCTACCAGCATACATGTTGTTGATGCATATTAATGGCAGGATGCAATTTTTATTATTATTGTTCTGTAATACAGAATATGTCTAACTACTGTTTTGTTTATTAGTCATAATACACAATGAGAGAAGACACCAGAATGGCTCTTCTGGAGACTTCACATGCTAGGCTGCAAATGTCTATTAACAATAGTACACATTTCTGTGTTATGGTTTCATAAAATGTATTTGCATAATATGAAATCATAATCCCAAATGTGTAGTAAAAAGCCTATGAAAAATAGTTACTTCTCATATACTACACAATGGTTGAATTTAATCTTCACTGTCTCAGATGTGGGACTGGTTATTAGGGAATTTTTTATAATGGGAAAAAAGCCTAGCCCATCCTACAGAATTAAGTCCTGCAAAATGAACCAATCAAACAAGAACCTTCTGCAAAATGGAAAAGGCGGGTTGCGGGTAATTTGCATGCACACTGCATTTAATATACTTCCAGGCTGAGATGTTACTTCCAATATCATACCAGAGACTGAAATAAACAGGAAATGCCGGCAGGTCTGGCTGCACGGCACTCCAGGGGCCTATGCATACAAAAATGTGCAATGGGAGTGGAGCAGAAATGAGCTCAGAGTAGAAGTCACTAGTGCTAGGAAGCCATCCTTCAGGCTCAGAGGGAACCTTTGCAAGAATGTGATGCTTTCAAATTCCACTGTCCAATGAATCCCACGACAATTTTCTCCCACTTTGATTGCAGAGATAGGTAAGTCCGTTTTAGTGTTGCTTCCATTTAACTGCAGCCACTTGCAGGAAAAGATCGACTAGCTAGTTGTGACTCTCAGGTGTTGTAACAAAGGCTGTACGTGTGCCACAGCTACAGTTTCTGTGAGGGGAAACAATGATTTTTCTACTCTTTTTCTTTATATAGAAGCATAGTATTTTTAACCTTGACTGGCTCCTGTGCTATTTATTTAGACAATTTTACTTTTGAGCTGCTTTTGCTACATATACATTATCAAATGATTAATGGTTAATTAGCATTTTGCTAATGGCAAATAAATTTAATAGGAATGAGTGTGTGCCATTACATTTCCCCTTTTAGCTCAAATGATCACGTTCACACTTTTATCAATAAAAATCTATGAGTTTTCTTTTTGCTATGCCAAATGAACAGTCTTAATTATATTTTAGGCTCCAGTCCTTCAACAGATATCGTTGGGTACCCTGCTGCCCCCACACCTGTCCATTGCACCCTGCCAGCTCTGAAGTTCTCTTCCTTTCGTTACAGCATTGTTTCTTGGTATAAGGAAAATCTCCGTACTTGGTTATCTACCAGAATTTCTGAGCTCTGACTCCTCTAAGGCCTATGGTGGCTTGTTCAGACACTTAGCTCTTTACAGATGAATGTATTTGGAAATATCAGGATGTTCTGTTCGACAGGGTGAAGGGGAGGAATGAGTCTTGATACTAAAACTATCATTAACATTTTTACAGAATAAAGTGGCTTGAATGCTAAAGGAGGTGGAAGTCTCCAGGAAAATAAATATTAACCTATTTTTTCACTGGAGACTTCCACTGATTTACAAACCATCAGAAAAATGTGCTTTGTATGGCTGCTAAGAATCACAGCTTGTCTAGTCACAATCCAGTACTCTCGATTTCAGCTGAGACTGAAAACAGTAAAATAAACTCTTCCTACAACAAAGAATGATAGAGTTATTCTTTTCATTTACCTGCCCTTTATATCAATGCAGACAGCTAATCCAGGTGAATCTACCCACATTTGTCATTGCTAGTGAATGCAAAACATACAGAATTCACTCAAAGGAACATAATTACACATTTTTTAAGTTTCATTGTGCTATAATTTATTTATCTGGAAGGTGGCATTTTCAGACATGGCTATTATTGCCATGTTGTGGCTATTAGTAATCAATGAATAAGAAAGTCAGGAGAAAGGGTAGAATGTGTTCTAACAGTGATTGTTTTTTTATGATGAGTTTGTTTGTGCTGCTCACCAGAGCTGTGACAAGCTATTTTCAGAGAAGGTCCACTGTCACCTTCTTGTCATATGCAGCAGGTTATAGAAAAAAGAGTAATTTCCAGCACTGGAAATGGCAGGTGAGCAATTTAAATGCTTTTCTGAAATAAACACTCTCAAAGCTCCTTGCTGCCCCCCAAGTTTCTTTCATCAGTTGCCTTGTTTGGGGGTGGATCAAGAGATGCACTGCCCAGCTACTGGGAGCATTCAGTCACACCAATATTTCATCCAGATTTTCACAGCTGAGAAGAGTTACACTTGAACTGAGTGGCACTGGGGAAATGGCATCAGCCAGAGTTTGCAGAAAGCCTGGAACCATACTTGACAGAAGTGGGACATTTCTGCCTTTCAATAGAAGGGAACCTCTGCTGTTGCCCAGGGTGTGAAAGGACAGAGGCAACCCCTGGCTGCGATCACTGCGTGAATCCACACTGCCTGAGCTCTGTCTGGAAGCATTGCCTAACATAACTATTGCTCCCAAGAGACACTTGCACATATTTCTTAAAAGGATGATATCCTGCCCACCTCCTGCTCCAAAGAGGAGACAGAGCTATAGAGGTGAAAGGAGGAGGGAAGGTGTTATCCTGCATCCAGATAACTTAATCTGGTCCTGACATTGCCTAGGGAGAAGGCAGTAGGGGAAAGGGGATGCAATGAAAATGTGATTTAAAGAGTTTAAAAAAAGCCTGGGGGAGAAATGCAGTTCATTTTTTTCATTCATGCTGCTGTTGACATCAGAAACAGGATCTGTTTCACACATCTAAGAAACACTGGAACTTGTGTATTTTGTTGTAGGGCATCTGAATTGGTGCCAAATGTGTTTCACATGATGTTTCCACTGTGATTTAGCAAAGGTCGTTTTTTTTTCCTCCCCAACAGTGGCAGAGCTGCAGCCATGTGGGTAATTCTGGCCTGCCTTACCAGCACGCAACCATTCTGAAGTCAGTGGAGTTTACAGGAAAGTAGAATTTGGCTCTACAGCAGACAAGAGCATTGCACTTTCAAACCTGATGTGCTTCAAATGTATTGCCAGTAAAATTCAGAGTTTGAAAACCCAGGCTCCCTTTTTGCACATGAAAACTGTGGGAGCAATTAATGGCACTTAGACTTCCAGCTCCCTCGTTTGTAGGCACAAGCAGGTAGTTAGACATCTAAGTAGCAATAACCAAGAGCACAAAATTGCTGGCACAAAACGGAGTTAAAAAAAAAATCAGGCCATTAAAATATGTGACAAAGACTCAAAAGGAAGGAGATGATTAAAAATGGCAGACAATGAAGAACATAGAAATGGATGAAGTTTTCTATAATCTCGATTTCAAGTTTTGTTTTTAAATGGCAATAATTTACAAGAATAAACAAGAGACTAACAGTAGGAGTGTGATGTACAGAACTAAATGTGGGCCTAAAATAGCAAATGAACTTTGTAACAGAGTACAGTTGAGAGGTATATTGCTACCTTTAAATATTAAGCAATTCCTGTAAGGTGCCTTTTTAAGGTGTGATATAATATTTTTTTCTCATTTTAAATAGAAATAATAAAAATGAGACACTAAAAAGACATCATTACTCGGAGGAGTAAGAAGAATTTAGATCTCCTACTCTTAACAGAAGAGAACCCTATCCCAGCACTGCTGCTGTACCTGAACATCAGCAGGTCACCATTTATTTATTTATTTTTAACCACGTGGGGTGAAGAGCAGTGACCTGTGTTTCAGGTGAGACTGATATACATGTGAACTCTGCATGTGCATAGTTAAAAACTACTTTATTTCTGGCAAAAATAAATAGCTGGCAGTAACTGAACTCTCTCTTCATTGAAAGAATGCTATAGGGCTGGATATAGCCACTGCAATAGAGCAATAAAATGAGATGAGCTTAACACTACCAGATGGTACCCTGTACAGTGCCTGAAATAAAATGGAGAATTAGGGTGCCCTAAGGTGTGCACAGGGAAGGCAATTACATGAAATAAATGGGCCTCAGGCCTAGATGATGCTCAAGTATGCTACACAGGAGACAGATAGTACATCTGGTGAACAGATTTTATCACACACTGGAAAGCTATAAAGCATGCCGTTGAATTTCAGATCTGGGTTTCACAATGACATTTTACCTGTGTTGGTATTCAGTGCTGTTTATTTTTAAAGGTGCTGTAATCTCAATGATGTGTTTTAAAAGCCTTCTTAACATTGTTTTCTGATGTGCCCCATTTTTTGGACAGATTGATGTAACACAATGCTTTTTCATGGACAAAATACAAACTACTTTGGCTGTAGACGATCATGTTTTTATTTAATATATCACGTTGCTGATGTGATTTTAGTAATATGGTTATACTTGTCAGCACTCACTGCTTGGGAGAAAGCCAGTATGTTTTTAAAGTTAACTCCCACTTCTCCATTTCATTGCAAGGTCTCACCATCTATAAACCAGGACAAATTCCTCGAGGTTTAAAGCAGATATATTAGATTATGTGAGGAAATATACTAGAGTGAATCAAAGTGATATTTTTCTCTTATCTCTAGAAGAAATTTCACTTGTTTTTGTAAAATTCCTGCTCCATTTGACATTAATATCTTTTTAAGTTTACGTTGATCATAGCAGCATTCAAACTGTTAAAGGCGCTGATGAGAGCAACATTCAATCTGTGGTGCTGTGACTTTTTTTTTTAAACAAGGAAATCATTTAGACCTTTCACCAGACTTCACTTTTTTTTGGTATCTCTCTCTCTAATTCCTCCCCTTTCACCTCTCTCATATAAAGCTATCCAAGGGAGTTAAAAATGCTACCAAACTTGCATAAAAGGAAAAATTTGAGAGACTGTAAGGTGAATATTCCTGACAGAAAGATCTATGGGCTGTGAAATAGTGTCTCTATGGAAATGGTGAAAGCTCCATCCCCTTGAGACATTTAAAATTAGAAGAAACAAAGCACTAATACACTCTGAGGATATAATCCTGTTCTGGCCCCCTGTGGACAGACTAAATATTTCTAATATCTGAAACTCTGTATACTATTATTGTTCATAATGCAAAACTACAATTTAATAATGTTAAGGGTTTGACTTGAAGCTTGCTTAAACAAGAAAATTTACTCATATTACTGTACTGGTATAATTATATCACTGTAGTTTTATCAGTATAATCAATGTATCTCAGTGCAACCTCTCTAATAAGTGCCTTTTTTGGGTTATTGTATACCAGTTCTAAAAACCATAGAAGTACAATAACACAGGTAAATTTCCTACACTAAACTCACCTTCACAGCTTCTGGGAAACTGGAGATCTTGTAATTATTAAGTTCTAGTTGGAGAAGAAATGCATAAATGCAGGCATGACCTACCAAATTCCCACCAAAATTTATTGTCAGCTGTATATGCCACAGAAGATGGATATTGATGGCAAAAGCAAAGTGTCACTTAAAACTCACAGCGGTAGCCTCACTTGTAAAATGCAAGCAGAACTATCTTGTGTTCAAGGCGTGGACAAACTCCCTCTCTGAGTTTTTGCTTATGTCTAAACAGTCTCAGAACAGGGCTGTTTCTAACCCTGCCCCTCCACACTTTTGAATTTTCTTGCTATTATTGCAAATTAGTATCAAAAGACAGGAAAATGATAGGAAAGTTTTACAGGATTTTCTCTGAAGTAAACTAGTTACTTCACCGGAGCCCTTCCCCTGAGGGTATATCTACTGCATAAAATCATGCAAAACTTCTGGTCCATAATTTGAAGCAATATGCAGCAGCATTTTGAGAAGACCACTGGGGAGTTTTCTTAATTGCGGAGAATTTACCACAGTCACTATTGAGAGGAAGCAGGGGTTTGGAATATTTTCATACTTCAATTAAAATTGTGGCACCAACTTTGAGTTTTGGGTATCATCCTAAGCAAATTTTCAAGGCTAACAAAGGGTTATAAAATATATACAATGACAAGTCATTAAATAGAGCGGTGCAGTTGGGCAATGCTCTGTGTGCAGTAAGCACTGCCAAATAGTGCCTTTCAACCATCAGTTATTCAAAAGCTCTGCTTGTCCTGCTATGTCTGCAGTTCTGTATTTCACTAAGCGACAGTCCTGAACGGATCTTGAATAGGCTGCTGAATGGGAACAGTACTTTAACTAAGCAAGAAAGGAAGAGATGAAGAAAATAAATATGGGGAAGGGAGAAATAAAAAGAAGGGAAGAGAAAGATCCTGAGATTGCACAGATATTCTTCCTGGCCAGCTGCATAGCTTTGCAAATCCCTCCCCCACACACACAGTTCCCAGCCAAGAGAGGAGCCTCATCAGCCAAAATTTCTGTTGTGTAGCTTCAGTCTAAAAACCTAGCTTATTTTCTGAGTGCCAGTGACCTCTGTTCTGCATTGGTACAGCTACAGAAATCATGAAAGACCTCCCAGAGAGAGAACATGGGTGAATATGGCTCCTCCATAATGAGCTGCCTCTAATACCTGCTGCTTGGTGATTTGACTACAGAAGACTCCAACTAAAGACAGAGGGCCAAATCCTCTTGTAGCGTAAATTATGTGAGCTTCAATACCCTCAGTGGTACTGTGCCAATGTACAACTATTAAGGATCTTGTCCTCAGGGCTTTTCCCATAGAAACACCACTCTGGCTGACTGAGGGCTAAGGATGGGATTCAGGTGGATATAGGATCCAGTTGCCATTGTAGGCATCCAAGTTCAAAATTCGGATCCTCAGTTGCCCATGCCCACACACAATCTCCCAGCCATCAAGACCTCAGGGTGCCTAAGCTTTCCGGCTTACCTGTGCCTGAAGTTCTGGCCATACTCAGAAGACTTTAGCATTGACCGTGCTTAGCACATTAAAACCAATCCTATGCAACATGCTGCAGCCTCTCCAGCACCAGCATTACCCCATGCTTCTGCAGCTTTACCCAACACCCAGGTGATGTTACAGTGCAGGCGGCAGACACCGTACAAGCAGGAGGAACAGGTGATGGGAATATCTCTGTTTTACCCACCCAGTGGTTGGCATACACATCCAGCACTGATAGCCTTTGTGTCTGCCTGACAATGCTCCATTAGTGACACACAGCATTTTCTTTGTCTGATTTTCATTTTTTCATCTGTTTAGGTAAGCTACTCAGCATCTGAGGGCTGAGCTGCACTACCTAGACGTGACCGAGCCTGGTACACTTTTTCTGCTTCTTGAACAGCCAGCCCTAGGCAGCTGTGCATAGCAGTGCCAAATTGAGCCTACAACAGAAGCCTGTGCAGGTCAATTTACATTTATCCGTGGGCCTGTGAGATTCAACTGATTAGTGGCTGTTGATGACAGTGAGCACAAAAGGAATGTAATGATAACTACAATTAATTCCTGTAGAAATTAATGCAACTACTCAAAGAATTTTTTCAGTCATTTTTCATTCACATGTTCTCAGCTCTGTCATGAATATACTTTTTTCATTTAAATGATTCATATTTCTATGATGTAAATACAGCACAGTTCACTCAAGAGAAAGGTTGGTGGTCTGAAAATGTTCTTTCCCAAACGAATAAGCTCTAAAATGAATTTACTGCTAAACAGACACCCCGAGTTGCCATAAGCAGAATATTAACAAACTCGCGGATTAGTTGTTTTGCAGGAGGTGGGTTTTAAACACCAATACCAATCATTTATATGCATTCAAGAGAGCACTAATGATTATTACAAAGAATGGACTAACTTTCAATAATGCTATGGAAAATTGGAATCACTTCACTGTGGTACTGATGTTCAAAATGTATTCTCTAAGGAACAGCAGGTCTATCAGTCTGGTATCCACAACATGCAAGATAATAGAAATACCTAGAAGCAAAGCAGAGGTGAATAGACATTGCATTGCCCTGCTCTCTGAATAGGAGACGGAACTGAACATATTCTTGTTTATTTGGACTCACAGTGAATTAAAGGAACGTACTTTGTTGAAAATATGTTTACATATTACTTACAAATCATGATTAACCTATAGAAATACAATGTGACAATATGGCAAAAAGAAATAAATGTGTATTGGTTGCTTTCTGCAAGATTAATGCTTCTTTCCATCAGACACATATATTTCATTTTATTAAAGATCACATTTCTGATTGCAAGAACTTGATCATAAATAAAGCATGCAAGTGGAAGTTGGAAATCTTCTAATATTAATGACAAGAAAAATGGATTTATTGAATAGTCACCTGCAGTTCATACATACATAAGCACATAAAATGATAACCCAACAGAAGGTATCATCTCAAACTTGGAAGAAAAGATTCTGTTTTTTAAATAGCTTAATAATAATAGCAGTACATATAGAGAAAATTGTTTCTGTCTTCTGTGACTAAAAAGAGCACAATAACAGCCATTTATCAGCTACTTTCTACCTTGTCCTTCTATCTTGGAATTATAAAGTCTGTCTTCACTCATTCAAGTCTGAATCTAACACTGATGGACTTCAGTATAATACTTTTCAACCCATTTATTTTTTGCCAGCTTGGAAATTGGTCAAAAAAAAAAAAAAAAAAAAAAAAAAAAAAAAAAGAATTGCTGATGAATAAAGAAAGGACTAAGAGCTAATCAAACAGGGTTCTTTTCCCAAAGAGCTGACAGATGGAAAATCTAGTGTATTACTGAAAACATGTATATTTCTGGAAAAAATAATTAACATAACAATCAACAAACAGAATTGAAACAGGGTTAATAAACGTCACATAAGATAGTACAGTGTTGCTGAGACTGCACAGGTAGTGCAAACATGATTAAAGCATCCAGCAAAACTGCTGAGGAAATTTCTAGAGCAGCACAGGGCTGGTTAAGATGAAAAGCAATTAGAAAATTCCTCACTAAGGCCAGTGGGCAGCAGAAATAATGCAGCTGCACTGTAGAAGGCATCTGTGAGAAAAGCTTATTTTGTGAATCCACCAACAGGTTTCACATCACCCCTATAAGGCTGCCTGCCTGTCTAGCCCACATGGAAAGAAACATCTGGGGACAAATAATCTGCAGGTCCATCCCCTGCGCAGCACACCCAGACCCGGTTCACATATCCTGGAGTAACTGTTGCCTCACCAGAAATTTACTCCATCAAAGCTGCTTACTGTCACCCAGTTCTTCTGCCTAACCACCCTTTCATCGTTACCGCCAGCTCAGCAGCTCACGGGAATAGTCCCTTGCTCGGCCAGCATCAGAAAGAACTGGTTATCGCAGACATCCATTACTCCTGGCACACGTTGGCAGTCCAGAACAGACAGGGCAGAGCTGGGGGATTCAGAGGGGTAAGTAGCAGGTAGAGAAAACCTGAGCAAGCTTTGGGATCACAGCAGGCACCTGACCATTTTGGAGAGCGAGCAGTCGTGGAAGATCTGCTGCTTGCATGTCTCCACCAGGCAGGGCAGCTGCCTGGCCCAGCATGGGAGCCAAGCTGAGAAGAGGTGCTTCTCACGTCAGCATTCTTGCAGGATCTAGCCAAGTCTATGACTTGTCAAATAAATTATTTTTAAAATAAATAATAGCACTTGAAAAAATTACAGGTTGGATTTCTGCTCCCTACTATATTAACACAACCTCACATTTAAAGACAAATCTACTGACACTAAAAAAGTGTCCTCCAGACAAAGTTACAGCAGTCACACATGCAGTTGTAAGAGGAGGATAGGAGCTACCTCAGAAAACAGACAATAATTTTTCTGCTCAAAGTAAAATAATTAAATGGGAGATGATACATGCCTCATAACAATAGCAAATGAACTGAACAGCTCCTTGAAAAGCAATTAAATCAATGTCTTACTTTCAAGACTTACTTTCAAGACAGAAATTAATATAACCTTAAAAAAATGACATATAATTAAAACTTTAAGAAGCTCTTCATGTGAAAATCATATGAGGTTGTCATATGGACCCACAGATGATAATTATAATCTAAATATTTCCAATTCTGATTTGGAAATCTGGAGTGATATCTTTGTGTTTCCAAGCAGCTGCTTGCATTATGAAGACCACAGAAGTAAAGGGGGTTAGCCCACTTTACAAGTTTACATCCCTGTTTAAAACCACTATTTCAAAACATTATACAGATAGAATCAAAGTTCACAGAACTCATCACAGTTTCATTCCCCAAAATGAATATATTTTTCTCAGTTTAATTATCCAGATACATATCTTGAATCAAAACCACACCCAAGCCCTTGTTTCTAGCACTCTCTTTCTCTGATCGCTGTCGACAGGACCAGACCCAGCAGCATCTTACACGTTAGAGGCCACCTCCACTTCCTGCTTCCAGGCCTCTCTGCTCAGTTCCCATGCCAAGCACCGTTACCGGGAGGGGGAAAAGAGGCTTGCACGTGTGCCGGCTTGCAAAGGTGTGCTCTCACACACGTGCACCACCAGAGAGAGAAACATTTAATCTCTTATTTTATGCTGTGCCAAAAAATGGTGAACAGGTGCACTGATGTCAGCTGTTTGTATCTTACTCTACTTCATTGCTCTCGTCTTTTTCTTCTCTTTTTAAACTAGCTTTCTGGTGCCAAGTCTTTTCTCTGCTTTAGACAGGTATACAACTATAATCTCTAATGATTTGCAGCGGCAATCCCAGTGTGAGGAGCTCCCTATCCTTGTGCTCACAACCCTCATCCCTGCCCTGCCCCATCCTTTCCCTTGTGTGGACGCTATTGTTTGTAGGGACACACAGGAACTGGTTCAAGGAACAGGGTTTCAATTTAAAATAGTACTGAAAAAGTAAACAAAAGCAGAGGAATATTTTATTCTGAACCTAACTCCCTCACCTATTTTCGTAAACCTCTTTAAAAAGATTTGTACCAAAATAACTAGAGAGGCAGGTGCAGGTCAGGAAAAAACCACCTGAGGACAGAAACTCTTTAAACATCATTGCTGAAAAAGAAGAATGTGAAACTGGACAGTTAAACTGTACCAGGTATTTATTTAGCTAGTTAAAGAAGAAGTAATACAGAGCTTGGGAGGTAAGGTTAAAGTCCTGTTTGCCATTAACAACAAAGCAACGCAAAGAGAGAGTTCCAGTCAATCTTCCAGTGGGCCACTGATGTTTGAAATGTATCCATTAAACAAAGGAACTGCAGGAACAGTAAGTACATTTCAAGTAATTACTATTTTAATGTTATTTTCCTGAAGAATTTTTCATGCTTATGATGAATTTATTTCAGTTAAGGGCTGCAGGTGACTATTTTACTCCACAGTTTTATTAATTATATGCTCTTCCTACAGTGCAATAACATGATTTTTTGTTGTTGTTGTTGTTTGAAGGCTTT